>CAWUFW010002608.1:1800000-2132001 GCA_963921515.1 Calotriton arnoldi
GATGCTGTGGCGGCGCTGAGTGATGCTGTGGCGGCGCTGAGTGATGCTGTGGCGGCGCTGAGTGATGCTGTGGCGGCGCTGAGTGATGCTGTGGCGGCCCTGAGTGATGCTGTGGCGGCCCTGAGTGATGCTGTGGCGGCCCTGAGTGATGCTGTGGCGGCCCTGAGTGATGCTGTGGTGGCCCTGAGCGATGCTGTGGTGGCCCTGAGCGATGTTGTGGTGGCCCTGAGCGATGCTGTGGTGGCCCTGAGCGATGCTGTGGTGGCCCTGAGCGATGCTGTGGTGGCCCTGAGCGATGCTGTGGCGATGCTGAGCGATGCTGTGGCGGTGCTGAGCGATGCTGTGGCGGCGCTGAGCGATGCTGTGGTGGCGCTGAGCGATGCTGTGGTGGCGCTGAGCGATGCTGTGGTGGCGCTGAGCGATGCTGTGGTGGCGCTGAGCGATGCTGTGGTGGCGCCGAGCGATGCTGTGGTGGCGCTGAGCGATGCTGTGGTGGCGCTGAGCGATGCTGTGGTGGCGCTGAGTGATGCTGTGGTGGTGCTGAGTCATCCTGTGGTGGTGCTGAGTCATCCTGTGGTGGTGCTGAGTCATCCTGTGGTGGTGCTGAGTGATGCAGTGTTGGCCCTGAGTGATGATGTGGTGTCGCTGAGTAAAGCTATGGTGGTGCTGAGTGATGCTGTGGTGGCGCGGAGTGATGTTGTGGTGGCGCTGAGTGATGCTGTTGTGGCGCTAAGTGATGCTGTGGTTGTGCTGAGTAATGCTGTGGTTGTGCTGAGTGATGCTGTGGTTACACTGAGTGATGCTGTGGTTGCACTGAGTGATGCTGTGATGGCGTTGAGTGATGCTGTGATGGCGTTGAGAGATGTTGTGTTGGTGCTGAGTGATGCTGTGCTGGCTTTGATTGATGCTGTGCTGGCTCTGATTGATGCTGTGGTTGCGCTGAGTGATGCTGTGGTGTTGCCGAGTGAGAGATAGAGTGAAGATATAATGCCCAATTAGAGAGGGTGGTGAGAGAGAAAGAGAGAGAAAGGTGTACATAGAATAAAGAGTGGAGCGGGATAGAGAGAGTGAATGAAGGAGTTTGAAAGAGAAACAGATAAAGGGATGAGAGAGAATGAAAGGCTAAAAAAGATAGAGAGGGGAGAGTTAATTAAGTAGAGAGAGAATTAGAGAGGGGAGAGAGAGAGAAGGAGAGAGACAATAAGAGTGGGGGGTGTGGAGTTTAAATAGAGTGAAGAAGTGACGCGGAAAAAGTAACCTTAAATATCGCTTTGTGCTTTGCGCGAATAAATATAAAAAAAAAAACCAGTGAGACAAAAATACTGGTAATTAGGCTGTGACTCCCAATATAAAACAAATAGCGATATAAGGTGAAATCAAACCACCGAAGCAATATTTCTAACTAGACAAAAAAAAGCTTGCATTTCAATGCTAATCGCTGTTGTTTTTCATGTGACTGTAGTCCAGGGCCCTCAGTTGGTAATGTGAGCTGCTGCTGCGATTGAAACATCAGAGTCCAGAGAGTTAATGAGCCATGACGAGGAAATGAGGAAGAGATAGGAAACCCAGATGGCAGCTGCGCGTGCACGCCATCGTGAACTCAAGCTGGTCGCCAGCCGAAAGCCAGTGTTTGCACTTCCAAAACCCGCTTACTAAAACTCTCGGCCAGACCAGCGCAAGCGCTGGTGCAGGCCGAGACCTAAAAAAACGGAGTGACATGTTGCCGAGCAGCGGGGGTACCTTTGCAAAGGTTGACTGTCAACTTTCTGTAGCTTATTGCTATATTTGGGTGTTAAACTGGTACTATTTAGGTGCAACCAATGCCCAGACAGAGTTAACAAGTGTAACAAGCATTGGCAAATCCAATTGGCTTTATAAATGTTTTTTAGCAGCATGGTAAATAAGGGGAATAAAGTTTATGGCATGGCGGGCTGCGTCATGAACTATGTACAATACTCGCATATACAGCGTTGCTTAAAATACACGTAGTACTGAGGGCGCAGTGTACAATGAAAAAAAGGGCTCTTGAGAAATAAATTCATGAAGTGCAACAGGATGTGCTGACGGCTGATTGCCTGCAAACAATACTAATGGCAGAATATTTCAGTAAAAGCTTCACGATGTGCTTTAACTGGGAAGAAGTGAAATATTATGTTGAATGCGAGTCTGCTATCGGGCATGCTATGCTTATTACCGCAGAGTTGCTAACAGTAGAGTAATGTTAAAACAAATGAAAGTCGGCTAAGCGTTGTGAAGCAGTTGTGCTGTTATTAATGTGTTTTACTCAAACAATTGCAAGGCCTGGCTCAAATAGGCTTTTCTAACTCGTAAAAAAATGGCACTCGGCTGGCTAGCTGACTTTCTGTGGCCAACTTTGCACCAGCGCTACTCGACTTTAACAGTCCCACGTCTTCGGGAAGCCACCTGAAGTCAATCTACTAATAACTGCTAAGAAAGGAAGGGGGAAAGCGACATTCTGGATGCATCTCTTAAATGCGCTTGGTACATCCAGCGGCAGACTCGGTTCGCTTACTGTGGAAAAGGAGTACAATGTGCACGACGTGCCAGTGGCACACAACAGAGCATGCTGCAGTGGCGACTAATTATTAATTATGCAGAATCCGGACCAGTCCCAGACCTCACAAAACCTGAAAGGAGTAGTGGGCGGGAGGGGAGAAAGGACATGGCTACGGACAAAGATGCCGACCTCCGAACTGAGGAACCAGGCTAGAAGATAAAAATGTTAATCTGGAATCTAATTATATTGTGACGAACTTCTGCAATTAATGCAGACGCTGGATTCGTATAACAGGAGCAGTAGTGCACCACTGAGAAGCAGGAGGTTATTTTTTTCACGAAGCAGGCAGGCGATGTTATTTCACGTTTATTTTCCAGCACAAGCTAGAGCGAGCTATGGCTTTGTTATATATAGTGTACACACACACACACACACACACACACACACACACACACACACACACACACACACACACACACACACACACACACACACACACACACACACACACACACACACACACACACACACACACACACACACACACACACACACACACACACACACACACACACACACACACACCCCCCCCCCCAAAAATGGTGTCAACATGGCGAACTATGTGATGTATCTTGAATCTTCCTAGCTCACCATTTGGAGACATGAGGTGCCTGAAGCCGCGATGTGCTGCAGTGCATTGACCCAGCCCTGCCAAGTACCACGCATCGGGCGTCCGACTAATGCATTTTAGGTGTGATGTCCGGATCACCACCTGAAAATGCGTTGTCACGCATTTGTAGCACTCAGACTACCCATGCGAGGAGCGCTGGACAACAAGCTACATTCAAGCAGGAAGAGCCACGCAGCTTAAGCGCGCTCTGTACTGCCTGCTGTCTGAAATACACTGCAGCACACCTTTTCAATAAAATATTTTAATTACAAATGTACCATGACACCAGTCAACAAAGAGGTGTTTGCTTTTTGGTGCTGCGGCCTAATACCACGTGGTCTCATTCAGATCCGCAGTGTGGTGCTAACAAATGTAACGAGGACCCGGCAGTGACTACGTTTAGTGGATCCGGGGGTGGCGACTTGCCTTGTGTTTTGTGGCAAGGTGCCACCCCTTATATGACCGTGATGGCATCTGACAGGGCTCGAGGCGGCATGTCTGGTTTTCCTTATGGCACCTGTGTCAGCCAGAGTGGCGCACAGTGTGGTTCACACGCGATCTCTGTTGCTCAATGCTGCAGATGAGGACGCGCTCTGGCTCTCAGACAAAATATCTGGTTTGCTGGATGACACTCACTGGCTGCCCTCTGTTTGTTAGGGCTCAGACACACTTTTGTTTGGTGTAAGCGAGCACTGCGCCAGTCATGGAAATTCTCAAATTACGAGCAGGGAAAATCAGAACCCCTGCCCCCTACCTGTCCATCCTTTGCACTTGTTTTTATTTGCTTCTAGGCTCTCACACGTGCTGCTTCGTGTTACACTGATCTGACTTTGTGTGGATTCCTACTAGCGCAAAACTCCTTTTGAATGTGAAGAGTGATCATCAATGTAGCGGTCTAGTTTACCATCTCGCCACCTCCAGGGGGCGACCCGGAAACATTCCCACACAATGTATTACCTTCTGGCCAGGCGTGGCCAGAAGGCTTAAATAAACGGGCCGGGGTCGCTCGGGACTTCCGGCCGACATAGTAATGTAGTCGCAGGGTGTGTTTTGTGTCCACAGCCCTACCTCTTACGACAAGGCCTCACACTGGCGACGAGGGTGGGTCTGTTGCCCACAGCTACCTCACTGCTGCCACGCTCCCGCACCTGATCCGCCGGACCGCTGGAACAACCGAGGAGCCCCGCGGCAGTACTGGCGGGTCGACGCTCACCAGCCACAGCAGGCGCCCAGGGGATTCTGCTCCGCGGACGGAGGCACGCGGCGTCACCGGTCGGTGCCAAGAGGTACAGCGCTGCCCCCTAGCCCGTTCCGCTGCCTGCGCCCCGCATGGACTGGGGCGCGTGTGCGCACTGGTGCTCCCGGCAAGGCCCGGTAGAGCCCACGCTCGGCCTGACGTCGCGCGCATGCGCAGTAGAGTTGTCGGCCAAGGCGCCTTCCCACATGGCAGCATCCCGCCCCTGGCCCCCAGAAGCCACGAGGTGAGTCTGCCTCAAGGCCAATAAAGGACAGCAACAGAGAGGGCAGGCATTAACCCCAGCCTGCACAACGCACGCCGTCCCTGTGAGAGGGCCCAAACAAGGAGCAGGGCCAGCACCACCAACAAGCCTTGGCCAATCCCAGGCCCTACCACCAGGAGCAGGGGCCAGCACCACCAACAAGCCTTGGCCAATCCCAGGCCCTACCACCAGAAGCACGGTGAGGCAGTCTGAGCCCCTGGACACCGAACAGACGCGCATTGCTCGGCACCAGAAGTGCTACAGCAGCAGTGCTGTCCAAATCAACGCGCTTTGCCACGTTCAACTGCCGGCAGAGACCTGAGGGACGCCCAGTTGCCCTAGAGACCACGGCATCCACGTGCATCACCCAGCTATGTCTGACCCGGCCACAGCAGCGGCCCAGCAGCAAGCTCCCCCAGCTGCATCCCCGGCGCACCTGCACTCTCAAGTCAACGCCCTTCCCCCGTTCAGTGAGCTCATCGATCCCGCCACTGCGTCACCAAGGTGGAACGTATGGATCGGCCGCCTTAACAACTACTTCATTGCCACGAGGGAGACGGACGGCGCGGTGAAGAGGTCGTTACTCCTGCACTTCGCCGGGGACGAAATATACAAGCTATTCACGCACTTGCCGAACACAGGCGCACCCACGGACTAGGACGCGGCGGTCGGAGCATTAAACGCCCACTTCGACCCGCAGCTTAACCCCGACTACGAACGCTTCAAGCTACGTCAAGCCCGTCAGAGGGAAGGGGAGTCCATGGATGCGTTCCACGCGCGCCTCAGGGAGCTAGCCAGCTCATGCACAGAGGACGACCAAGCTAAAGAAATAAGAGCACAAGTCATCCAGGGATGCCGGAATAAGACCCTGAGGACCCTCATCCTCAGGATGCCGCGAATCACCCTAGAGGACATACTCATCCTGGCACGGTCCCACGATCTGTCGGAAGCCAGAGCTACAGCTATGGAAGCAGAGCTCGCACACCCGGCTGAGCAGGCGGTACCAGTCAAGACAGAGCGAGTCGACGCCGCCCGCACGTCAACGCGCGGGAATCGAGGATGAGGGCCACACAGAAGCTCGCGACGGCCACAGTGTGGGTACTGCGGCAAGGAGGAACATTCTCCAGAGGAGTGCCCAGCGAGAGGCAAAACATGCTCAAAGTGCGGAATTGCCAATCACTTTGCGAGCGTATGCCGTGGGGGGGCGCGGCACAAAGGAGCGTCTGGGCGAAGGCCGCCCACCAGGGCAGTGAGACACCTGTCACTGGACGAACCCGAAGTGCCACGGGCACAGAAGGCTCCAACACAACGCAGGCTGTACCTGGAGGATTCGTCCACAGACGAAGAAGGAGAATGCTACCTGATATCGTTCGCAAGCGACCTCAAGCGGAGGCGGCGCCCTCAGCCAACCTGCGCCATTGAGATTGCAGGATCCCCCGTCACCGCACTTATCGACACCGGAGCGTCGGTAAACGTCATGTGGTGCCAACAATACCGACGATTAAACCCAAGGCCAGTGCTCACGCCATCCAAAGTAAAAATCCTCACATACGGAAGCCAAACGCCGCTCCCCTTAAAAGGGAAAATGACCGTCCAGGTGAAAGCGGATGACCACGAAGTTACGACCACATTCCACGTCGTCGACAGGGAAGTGGACATACTGGTAGGAAGTCACACCGCAGAAGACCTAGGCCTGGTGACATTTGCCAACGCCGTAAAGACTCTACAGACAGAGGACATTCTAGATCTATTCCCACAACTGTTCAAAGGCCTAGGAGACCTGAAGCGGCCGCCAGTAAAGCTGCACATAGACACGTCGGTGAGACCGGTCGCTTTAAGACATAGGCGCATCCCGTTTCACTTACAACCGCTGGTGGAGCAGGAGCTACAAAAGCTGGAACAGCAAGGAGTGATAGAGAAAGTGACGGGGCCGACCGCGTGGGTGTTGCCGATGGTCATAGCAGAGAAACCAAAACAGCCTGGGCAAATCCGGCTCTGCATAGACATGCGAATGCCCAACCAGGCGATACGGAGAGAGAGGCATCTGACACCGACAGTCGATGACATCATGGCCGACTTCAATGGGTCGCGTTGGTTTTCCAAGCTAGACCTCAAAGCGGGGTACCACCAGCTGAGGCTAGCGGAAGAAAGCAGGTACATTTCCACCTTTTCGACGCACCTGGGACTCAGGCGATACAAAAGACTAAACTTCGGGATATCGTCGGCCGCAGAGATATTCCAAAACGCTGTAAGAGAAGTCCTGTCCGGGCTGCAAGGGGTGCTCAACGTCAGCGATGACATCTTAATACATTCAGCCACGCTAGAAGATCACCACCGCCAGCTACTGGCCACCCTCCAGCGCCTAGCAGATCATGGAGTGACTCTCCACAAAGAGAAATGTCAATTCTACAAACGGTCCATCGAGTTCTTTGGGTACGTGTTCAGCCAAGGAGGAGTGCAAGTGGACCCCCGGAAGTCTCAAGCCATCCACCTCGCCCCCGCCCCAACGACGGCGTCAGAAGTCCGAAGTTTCTTAGGTATGGCAACATACTGTGGGCGGTTCATACCTAACCTGGCCACCATCGCAGAACCCCTGCGAAACCTAACGAAAAAGGACACCGGATGGACATGGGGCCCGGATGAAGAAAAGGCGTTCCGGAAAGTGAAGTCAGCACTACTGGAGAAGACGACCATGGCCTATTTCAACACATCTCGACCGACAGAGCTGATCGTGGATGCCAGCCCGGTGGGGCTAGGAGCCATGCTGACGCAGGAGACGGAACCAGGCACGTGGGCCCCGCTAGCCTTCGCGAGCAAAGCCTTGACCGCGACAGAGACCCGATACTCACAGATTGAACGAGAAGCGCTGGCCATAAAGTGGGCATGGAACCATTTCCACCTCTACCTCAGCGGACACCCATTCCGCGTTGTAACGGACCATCAACCACTGCTCCCGCTATTCAAGGGAACCGCTCCTCATCCACCGCCCAGGATCGAGCGATGGGCGATCCAACTACAACACTATCAACTGGACCTGGTGTACCGGCCGGGTGCGAAAAATCCGGCGGACTTTCTGTCGGGCCACCCGGCTAGTCCCCCGGCAGAGGAGTCCAAACAAGAAAGACGGACCGAAGAATTCATCAACATGGTGACCCAGTGGGCATGCCCAAAGGCCATCACTCTGGAAGAAATTGAAGCCCACACACGCTCCGACACAGTCCTCAAAAAAGTGCTGGACGCACTGCAGAAAGTCTCATGGGAAGGGTTTCTCCACGACATCAATGGATGGAATGAGGCAGATCGGGCCCGCCTGGGGAAGGTCTGGAGAGTCCGGGAAGAGCTCAGCGCCGCAGCGAGTGGCGTCGTGCTGAGAGGGTCACGCATCGTCATACCCCTGAGCCTCCAAAGCCGAGCAACCGCTCTGGCACACGAAGGACATCAGGGCACGGGCAGAATGAAGTCTAGAATGAGGGAAAAGGTGTGGTTCCCCGGGCTGGAAGAAGCCGTAGATGCCATGGTACGAAGCTGCCGAGCATGCCAACTCACTGGAAACCCAGAGTCCCCGGCCCCAGTGATAACGGAAGACCCTGCTCCGTCACCCTGGTCATGGGTGAGTCTCGACTTTGGGAGCTTCCCGGACGGGAGAGTCACCGCTGTGATAATCGACAGCTACACCAAGTACCCTCTCGTGGAAATCCTGCCCTCCACCGCGTTCAACAACCTCCTGCCAATGCTGGAGAAAACTTTCGCACTATTTGGTCTACCGCACGTCATCAAGACGGACAACGGGCCCCCGTTCCAGGGAACTGAATTCAAGGACTTCCTCACCCGGCTAGGAGTAAGGCACCACCGCATCACGCCACAGTGGCCTCAGGCAAACGGCGAAGCCGAACGCTTCATGCGGACCCTAAACAAGATACTACGAATCGCAGTGGCTGAACAGTCCGATCCGGAAGGTGCCCTCCAGACTTTTCTGCGGGAGTACAGGAGCACTCCCCACTGCACAACCCAGAGGTCTCCGTGGTCGCTGATGCTTGCCGGCCATCGACGCAACACCATCCCGGTGGCAGAAAACTGGAGTCCAGAGCCATACGACCCAGCGGGCACCCAGGCTCGGAGGCAGACAACCAACGAGAGGGCCAACCAGCGGCAGAGAGCACGGCCCCGACCAATAGCGCCCGGGTGCACTGTCCCAGTGAGGAACCGTCACAGCGGAGGAAAGTTCCGCACGCCCTATGAGCCAGGGCTCTGGACCGTCCGGACAGTCAAGGGAACGGCCATAACCGTGGAAAAGAACGGGGAAGTCATCACCCGAAACATATCATGGTTTAAGAAAGTTCCGGCGCCAGGAAGTGGCGAGGTGTCCGGTGACAGAGCGGCGAAGTGGGAAGATGTAGGCCCAATGGCGGCTGGGGATCCAGCTCCGGGTCAAACCGAGTCAACTCCGCCTCCTGGTACAAATTCAGAACACAGACCCAGTGAACTTGAATCACTCAACACGGGGGGCAGCCGGCACACCCGACACCGGCAATATGACCTGAGGCCCAATCCAAGGCCGAACCACCGGCTTGCAGACTTTGTGTGCTAAAGCTACTTTGTTTTGTTTTGTCTGTTTGGACTCGAACTGATTTGGGATGGGATGTAGCGGTCTAGTTTACCATCTCGCCACCTCCAGGGGGCGACCCGGAAACATCCCCACACAATGTATCACCTTCTGGCCAGGCGTGGCCAGAAGGCTTAAATAAACGTGCCGGGGTCGCTCGGGACTTCCGGCCGACATAGTAATGTAGTCGCAGGGTGTGTTTTGTGTCCGCAGCCCTACCTCTTACGACAAGGCCTCACAATCAGCACATCTGATAGCGCTACCCCCATCATGCATGCTCCAGCGCTAATAAAGTAAGCCTGGCCCAGAGAGTCATGCTTGAATCGTGGAAATATCTCTCACAAGCACAGGAAAATGTCACCGGACAACACACGGCAGCACCGCCTCACCACTCACCGACTCCTTGCTGCACACAGATTGCAGGGTCTCCACATCAGCAAAGTTCTTTCCAAACAACAGGTGCTGTCGCTGCCCAGTCACACCCATAGGGGCAGTGGGGCACCTCCCTTCTCCGGACAAGACGCTATAAGTAGCTGCTCTTATTTCCTTCGTGGGCTCTAGTTCCTTTGTTGCCTTACACAGACACTCCTGTTGCTCTCCGAATAAACCTTTGCTGTACGAGGAAATGAACCTGAAAGCATGTCAGTGAAAACAGGAAGCAATTATTTTCCCAATAACGGTAACTAGTTTGACAGGTTGCGTAGCCAATATCTGATATTTATGTTTCCCTCACCTTCATTGCTTGATTTTGCTCACGAAAAAGTGTCACTTATAGTTGTTTAAATGTCACTCATAATTGCTCGGAAATTACAAAAATGTCACACATAGCAATCTGAAACCTTGGCAGCTATGTTGACCACTGCTGTGAAAATTACGTGCTGCAGAAACTACGCTCAGCTGTCTGCATGCATCACCTTTCCAAAAAGAAGTTGGCATTTTGTTTATGTGTGATACAAGTTCGTACATACTGCAGGGGTTGGGGGCTCGTACTTTTCGGAGCCACATGCTGTTTGTACATACTGCGGGTGTTGGGGGCTCGTTCTCTTTGGTGCCACATGAAAGCGGGAATCTTAGTTTACAAACAGGGACATGATTCGATGTAGCAGAGGGTGTGAAACCCACAGTGCGCATAAAATGCCCATGCCTCCCTGTCTGTAGCCGTTTGCTTGTGAGGATAGCTTCAAATCATTGTCCTGTGCGGCTGCAGCTTAAGACCAGCTCAACAAGTGCACACCAGCGCAGGATGTCTGTAATCAGTCTACATTCACCTGATTGGGCTCGACCAGGACACAAGTTCTAAACCAGCAAATGTGACGAGATAAGAACAAGATTTACAGCCCTTTTTACAGCGGTCCCTATAGGGCCCCCTTCGTTTCCTCTCTGCCAGGGTTTACATGAAGTAAGAACCTCCATGTAAACCCTGGCAGAGAGGAAACTCGTAATATGCTTGGCGGGACTGCAGCGGTCCTGCCAAGCATATGGATGCCTCCCACCGCCCAACTCGTAATCGGGCAGTCGGGAGACTGCCACCGCCGAGCCACCGCGAGTCTGGTGGTACATGGATCACCAGACTCTTAATCGGGCCCTTAGTGTATACAACATGTCTCGAAGAGACAGTGCAAGCACTGCCTAGGCTCGGCCTAAAAATTACAAAATAATTAAGTAATACCACCACAATACGTGCTGCATTATACTGCATAATTTGCCTTTTCTTGCGACATAATTTACTCAACCCTGCCGCATAATTCCAGTGGTCATGTTTATAGCACTCACATACACTCAAGGGTTTCTTGGCACTGTGACAACCAGGAGGGAAAGGAGAGAGGGCTCGGGCTAATCAAAAGCTTGCTTAAACAGTCAGGGCTTTAAAAGCTTTGTGAACCTCAGGAAGTTAGGTTCCATCCTGACCAAGGAAGGGAGAGAGTTCCATAAGATGGGGACCGAGACAGCGAAATTCCTGCACCCTGCTCTCGGTCGCTTGAACCAAGAGATGCTCAACTGGTTGGTAAGAAAGGATCTGATAGTTCAAGTAGGAACATGTCTGTATATTCTGCGTGCTACAAAGGCTGGAGGCCTGGTCATGAATGATTTGTAAATAGTACAAGCCATTTTAAAAAGAGCTCTCTGTTTGATGGCGAGCCATTGAAGCTTCATTACGGCAGGAGAGATATGTGCATGCATGTGCAGTTTACAGATTATCCTCGCTGCTGTATTTTGAATGATTTGAGAGAGGAGAATAAAGTGTTCCCACTGTATTGGCACAGTAGAGATTGCAATAACAATATGGAGAGCAACCACAAAACATTACCTTAGAGGGGATTCACAAACATTTGCACTGGCGTAGCAAGGGGGGGGCGGAGGGGGCGGTACGCCCCGGGCGGCACGAGATTTGGGGGCGGCAGGTAAATTTATCGCTAGCACCCCCCCCCCCGCTCTTAGGCGCTCGGCGGCGGCAAAAGGCAGGGACCGCCACGGGCGTCAGAGTGCCTAGCTACGCCACTGAACATTTGCAAAACTTTTTCCCACAATCACTGAATTTCTACACTTATGCTTACAGACATAGACCTAATGGTGCAGAGTTTGTCAAAGAGCCTCAAAATACTAAATTTTTTCAGGCAGTATTTTGGAAGGCATTTCTTCAAATGAAAATTGTTTTCTCCTGAAGAAAAAAAGGAATAAAAAAAAAGTGTGAAATTACACATTAACCCTAACTTTATGACTGAACAATCCACAGTTACATGGTAGGGCTGACCGGCATAAACCAAAATACCTCAAAAGGCATAGCTTGCCCTCTTGTAATTAATTACTTTCAAGTGCCACAACAAGAGTAAATCTACACAAATCATAGGTAGTGGCAAACTATCACAATATATTAAGTATTGAAGGACCATAAATCTGCCTCATGACAAAGAAGACACTATTGCTCCTCCTGACCTATTCAAAAGTAAAGGAATATACATTGTGCATGATATGAAGTGTTGTACAACAATGCAACCGTGCCATCCAAAAGAGCACTTTAGGTTTTGCAACACATATAATAATATAATTGAATGTTACACAATATAAACAAATTGTCAAGGGGTAACTAAATTTTATGGATTTCTAATTCCGCTCTGGTGACAGTTACGCTCAGATAAGCTCATTCAGCCTCAGGTTTGTGTATAAATAAACTTTCCAATAGCAATATGACACAATGGAGCAGATCGGTTTTTCTCAATAACTTTAATGCTGTTTGATGAATCTACACAGAATATGGCATTTGACCAATACATCTCCTACTGTTCATGCAGATGCGTCAAAAGGGACCAAAGTTACATGGGATGTTCTACAAGAACAGTTTCCTATGCCCGTACTATTTTTTATTCTTTGCTACAGCAAAAACTACTACACCGAATTGCACCAAACTCAGGGCCACTAGAATTATGTGGTTCTGTGGTGGCTCGTACTTCTGCGTATGCATCGATTTGATGCACTGCCTCATTGTTCACCTTCTGCACCAAAATTTGCAAATGTTAATGTATGCATGGATTTTATGCATTTGACACATATTCCACCGCCTGCTGTGCTGCATTGCACATTTCAACTACAAAAAAATGTGCTCTTACTCAAGAAGATCGAAGGTTTCTAAAAACATGGCACATATAGTGCAACAGAGTGAGTGGCAAGTCCTTGGCAAAAGTTAGATGGTCAACTTTCAGTTTCTGATTACTGCCATCAAGTAAGTATTAAGCAGGAGCTAAAGAAGTAAATATGTTGCCCAGATAGAAGTAATGCCTCCAACTGATTGACTGGGGAACCGCTTTTGTCTGATGCACGAAACAATTCTGATATATGCAAATGCAATTCAAACAGGGATGGAAAAATGATTCATTTTATGTTGTGACAATGTTTTCTTTCGTTATTTGTTGAATTTAGTGTAGGACCAAAGAAACTGTTTTCAAGGCAGAAGTTATTTCAAGAAGGCACTCAATGTGCACATAACTCCCAAACAATTTACTTCTCTTTTTAAGATCAGATGTCTTATATTTCAGTGCCTCCTACTAAGACACTTACATTATAAATACGTGATATACAGTATTGTACATAATGGACAGGTTCTTCCTGGGACCCACCAGCTGGAATAAACCAGAAACTGAAGACCAGTATCGAAACATATTTAGATGGACAAAATAAAAGAAGCTACCTTTTATTACAAGCAATGAACGTATGTAGGCACTTGTCAGAATAGTCATATTTAGCTTAGCTGACCATACTAAGGGGCTCATTATGATGGCGGGAGGATCGCCACCGCCTGGACGGCGGTGGCGATCCTCCCACCATCACAATGTGATTCACCCACCGCCAAATTAGGATGGCGGTGGGAATCACATTGGTACCGCAGCAGACGGAAAGTCCGTCCGCCATGGTCCCGAAAGGCGGTCCTTTTCCGCCCGCCTTGCGGAACCCGGGCATCATTGCAGCGGTGCCGTGCAGGCACCGCTGTAGTGATTAGGATGAGCCCTTCCGCCTGTCTTTTTGCGGCTGATATCCTGCCGCAAAAAGACAGGCGGAGACTGGCTTTAGGGGCCCGTTGCGGGCCCCCTCTGTGGGGGGGCGCAGTTGTGCACGGGGGGGTACCCATGGTACCCCCCTCCATTTCCATGCAATAGGTGGCAGGCACCGCATGGTGCCTGCCACGTTGTGCATGGAAATGCACAACATGGCCATTTGACATTGCGGCGGGTACTGCAGCCAGCAGCACCCGCCGCAATGTTAAATTGCCCAATGCGACCGCCGCGGTGGCGGTCGCATCATAATTAGGGGTGCGGGACCGCCGCAGGCCAGGCAGGCGGTCCCGTTACCGCTGGGATGGCGGGCGGACTCAAGTCCGCCCGCCATCCTAATGACCCCCTTAGTTTTTTCACAAAGTAATTTATTCGGAATTACAATGAGCATTGTCTGGATTCCATGCAAGAGCATTATTTAATAGTGGATAATATTTTGGAAACATAGACTGAACTGTATTTCTATATCATTTGGACCCCTTTATTAATGTATGTTAAATGACAAAATAAGATGCCAATGCTACAGAATAAAGGAACAAATTTGAGAGCAACCCTTTAGACACAAAGGGAACTGGGTTAAAGTAACCAATAACAGAATAATGTTCCCTGTGTTTTTATTTTTCTGCCTCTACCACATATTATTCACACGCTTACATACAGTGCACTCAAACCATATGCCTTGTTTTTAGCAAAAATATCTCTTCCTTTATTGAAAAAGTGAATAGGTATACAGCATTAAAAATATTACAAGAGAAAAAAATTCATAAATAATTTATAAAATCTTTGTGCTTGTACTTAGGAGACTTACTGCTAGACGTATTATCAGCACATGATTGTTTACCATTACATCTGGAGCAGTGAACAAAATTGGAATGTGGTTCTTGGCCTATAAAGAAATGTCAAATATGTGTTAAACTATAATTGATGTGGAGACAAAGGATCAATACACATAAGGGAGATTATCCATTATAACACTGTTTGCGGTCTCTTTTGTAAAAAAAAAAAAAAAAAGATTTTATTAATTATTAATTGTTTTGTCTTGTAATATTTTTAATGCTGTATACATAATCACTTTTTCAATAAAGGAAGAGATATTTTTGCTAAAAACAAGGCTTATGGTTTGAATGCACTGTATGTGAGCATGAATAATATGTGGTAGAGGCAGAAAAATAAAAACATAGGGAACATTATTCTGTTTATGCTACAGAATAAGCCACATAATTTCTCTTTTCAAGGCATATTTTTTAGCCACCCATACTGCATAATTGATCCTGCACTGGTGTTACAAAAAGGTGTCGGGCATGCTTCGAAGTGCAAATGTTTTGCATCTTAGGACCAACGATATCCATAAAATAAAAGATTTAAAAAAAATCAAACCTGATTGGACGAGGGAACATTATTCCCACTGGTCATTTTCAGACTTCACAGATCCCAGATAGGTCCAAGGATCTGACCATACTTATTTGCTAGTTGAACATAGAAAGGTTTTTTTTACATATATATTTATTTTCCATTAGCAGTAAAGACATGAAATATTTACATAACCGTAACAACAAGTTGCACTTACACCATAGCATTAGAAAGGTTTTGTGCAGCGGCCGTTATATGATGTGGCTATTTGAGGACACCCCACTGCAGAAAATAAAAGGGCGCTGGTTAAATATATCCCAATGCCAGAGAGGATGTAGTTGCATCACAGAAGGACATATCCTACGCTTTAATGTAAAAAATATATATATTCATGGTGGGCACAATCTAGCCTTGGTGCACGACTTATGAGATCCAGGGATTAAAAAAAAATAGGAAGCACACTGCTGAAATTAGCACTTAGGGCTAGAAGACTGGGTGCAGGACATTGTTTAGACAGTTTGCCATTAATTTCACTACTACAGTTAAATGCTGATTGGACTGTACTTGCCAGCCTCTTTCTTACATGCAAAATTTGGAGGTAGATGTACATCGATTTTTCTGGAGTCTGACAGAAATGTTACTACTTCTACAGAGTAAGTGCGATGGAATCTTTGTAGTGCTGCCATCTGCTCTCTTAGGACCAAATTAAAAAAAAATTCTGCTTAGCTCAGTTTCACTTAGCTTCACAAAGTGTTGGATTTGTAGTCATAAATTTCAAATCCTAAACAGTAAAATCAGGATTTATGGATTCAAATAAACACAAATTTCACTTCTGAGTGGGCAAAATATGCATATATGCAGGTCACAAGTCGGGGGTACATGTAAGTAGATGGCGTCTAACCACTAGTTTCACAGGGTGGACGCTGTCACTCCTTGTAGTGTCGTTGCGCCAGTACAAAGGACAGACACTGTTCTTTAGGTGTGGAGCTTTATTCACGTCCATCCACTACCTTCTTATCCCCGCTGTAACCTAACTTCCCTCGCTCCTCCTCTTCCGCCACCCGGCTCTCCTCCCACCTCTTAACCTCATATGCCGGTCCTAGCGCCCAGCACATATCGCACCATTACATCTTCCCCCTTCTTAAACAATTTTAACTATTTTAGATGTGTCCGTGCATGCCAGATTAAATGATAATATAAAACAACATAGTTACAGTTCTTCAATCAGGCGAACTGGTCTTCGATGAGTTCTTTGCGGCCGGAGATGAGCCTCTTGAGCCGCCCGTTCCCTTTCGTCCGGAGACGTGGAGGGTCGATGATCACTTATCGACTCAGGTGCATCTCCTGTTGCCATACTGTGAGGTGCAGTCAATGCTTCTCGGACCTTGGGCGTGCATTTCTGAAAATGCGTCACGTTCCTTGTGATCCTCTTGTTCTCCGACGCAGCTGTAATCATGGTCCCTTTTTGTTTTGTCACCAGCAGTGGGCATGCATGATATCGACAGTCTGCTTTTCTCTGTTGTTCTTGTCGCACCAATACCCAGTCTCCCGCATGCATGGATAGCTGTGCAGCTTTTCTCCGTCGGTCTGCATATTCCTTCATCTTCTCCTTTTTTAGTTTGTCTGTGGCTGCTATTTCTTCGTGCTCAGAGTCTTGAGACACACCACTAGCTGCATCTTCCCACGTTGGTATTCTGGTGCGCACTATGCGACCCAACATTAATGTTGCCGGACATTTGCCTGTGGTAGTATGCGGTGTGGTTCGATAGGCGCGTAATACTTCATTTAGAGCCACTTGCACATCACTCTTTGAAAGTTCTGTCTGCTGGATGGTCTTCTTTAGAGTGGCCATAAATCTTTCCACCATTCCATTGGCCTGGGGCCACAAAGGAGTGATCTTCCGGTGTCTGAAATTGAGGTGCTTGGCAAATTCGGCGAAGTCTTGCCCATTGAATGGTGGGCCATTATCTGTTTTTACTACCTTCGGTATGCCCCATGCTGCGAAAACCTCATCAAATACCGGTATGGTGGTGGCGGCTTTGGTTGACGTTACGAGGTGCGCAATTGGGAAGCGTGAGTATTCGTCCATTATGACCAGGATATACTTGCCAGATTGTAGCGGTCCAAAGAAGTCCACTGCGACCTGATGCCACACGCCATCCGGCAGTTCAGACATTTGCAGCGGCGCAGGTGGATCCTCTCGACTTACTAGCTGACACTGTGGGCAGTCTTTCAGTGTAAGTTCCACCATCTGATCCAGCATAGGGAACCAGACCCGTTCCCTCAGCGCTCTCTTCGTGGCCACAATACCTCTTTGCCCTTCATGCGCTAAGTTGATGACTCCTTGGCGCAACTGTTTCGGGATGATAATCCGTTTGTCTCTTAGTATAAGACCATCTGAGGTGATGGACAATTCATCCTTCACATGCCTGAAAGAGGACAGGTCCTGATGGTCAATCTGTTCACTCTGTCCGGATTCTTCCAAATGCCTCCAACTGTTTGTCTGAATGCGATGTTATACATTTTGTAGTGTGGCATCTTCAGTGGTAGCATCAAAGATGGCCTCCAGAGGGACTGCGGGTGGTTTGGCTTGAGCCACTACAAAATGGATGTATTCCTCAGCTAAGGATGGATTGGATTTGGACGTTGCCTTGGGATGTCGGGACATATAATCAGCAGGATTTGCAGCTTTTCCCGGCTTGTGAATGATAGTATAAGTATATTCTTGAAGGCGGATGCCCCAGCGCTCTATTCTAGGTGGCATTTTGGCTCGGGGATTTCCAAAGATGGTTATCAGGGCCTGGTGATCCGTGATAAGTGTGCAGTGTTTCCCGTAGATGAAGATGTGAAAATGTTCACAGGCCCAGACTACCGCCAGGCTTTCCTTTTCAGGCTGGGAGTAGGCTCTCTCTGTGTCCGTGAGACTCCGACTGGCATATGCTACAATATACCTTTGATCACTCTCTCTGTCATATTTAGCTAATATCGCTCCCAGTCCTACGGGACTCGCATCCACGGTGATTTCAGGTTTTTTTCTAGGATTGAAGTATGCAAGATTGTTGGCAGATTCAACCGCAGCTTTGATTTCATGAAAGGCTTGATCACATCTTGTGGTCCATTGAGCTTTCTCAGAGGGTAACTGATGGTGGCATAGTCCCTGATATAGCGTGCACAGTAGCTCGCCATGCCTAGGAAGGAACGTACATCCCCCGCGTCTCGCGGCCTGGGGGTGTCATTCAGAGCAGCAATCTTTTCTGGATCTGGTTTCATTCCGGCGCCTGAGAATATGTGTCCGAAGAATTTTAATGTGGATTTGTGGAATTCGCATTTGTCTTTATTTAAAGTGAGATTAGCCTCTAATAGAGCATGACAGACTCGGTCCAGCGCTGTGTCGTGTTCTTGCATTGTTGCTCCATAGACTAGGATGTCGTCACTGTAGTTTAGAGTGTTGGGAATGTGATGGATTACCTTTCTGATGGCCTCCTGAAAAATCTCAGCGGCAGAAGAGACCCCAAAGCTGAGTCTTTTGTATCTGAACAGGCCTTGATGAGTCGAGAATGTGGTGATATATCTCGATTTTTCGTGAAGTTCCAACTGGTGATAGCCCTTGTTAAGATCTAATTTGGAGAATATTTGCGCACCATTGAGTGACGCAATCATGTCGCTAATATGAGGTCCCGGGTGTCTCTCTTTCAATGGCGGTGTTGGGTGCCCTCATATCTACACAGAGGCGCACTTTGCCAGGTGAGCCCTTCTTAGGCACAACGACCACCGGAGAGACCCAGGGAGTGGGTCCCGACGGTCTCTCAATGATGTCAGCCTGGAGAAGATCCTGCAATTCATCCTCTACGGACTGTTGAAGGTGAAATGGAATTTTCCTGTGATGTTGTGCTATAGGAGTCACACGTTCATTTATATGCAATCGAACTTGGCATCTTTCCAAGTCCGGTGAATAACTTCGGAAACTTGTGAACAATGTGCGGTTCATCATCAACTTTATACAAAATGTCTACTAGTCGAAGTCGCTCCGCCGTGGGCAAGCTAAGAAGACAATCTGCTTCAGGACCATCAATGACATGAATGTGGGCCGGAATAGTTCTGTCCTTGTACGTGAGATTAGTCGGGAAGTGTCCTAAACAAGGAAGCAGTTTCTTTGACATCCAAGTGTATACCCGCACGTTGGCTTTGTGCAAGTGTGGTGGCGGACTCATTTTCTTATATTCTGCAACTGAAATATAGTTGAGAGATGCTCCACTATCCAGAATAAATTTGGCCAAGTGTGTGTCCATTTTAAGATCTAGTCGCGGGTATTTCTTCAATCGGTCCGGATCCGCAACCATGCAGACGTACTCATCACTGTCTTGCGATATTGGTGACAACGACCTCGATTCACGAGATTGTGATCGACGGGATCGATATGTCCCATGAGACTGACGGCTGGACTGTGAAGAGCCAGTGGAAGAATCTCTGTAGTCCCACACGGCTTTGGCATGATGGCGAGTGTTAGACTGTCTGGATTGTCTGTAATTGTCTCTGTGGGTGTCTTTGCGAGGAGCTCCGCAGACGTTCTCAAAGTGGTTATCCCGGCCACACTTCCTGCATTTTTGGCCTAATGCAGGGCAGGTCTCCGTGTGAGGGAAATCATATCCACAGCGATAGCATTTAAGTTGGCGCTCCTGTCGTTTATCAGTCCGGCTAGAACTGCGACGCCGACGACTTGTATAATGTGACTGAACTTTGGGTCTGGATGATCGTTGCTTTGCAGGGGAAGACCTCTTGGTGTTGCGGGATTGGAGTCGAAATGCTTGTTCACGTTTTTCGCCTCTTCCAGCTTCCATTTTCTTGGCATGTTCTTCTGCCTGATCATGTACTCGCGTCATTTCTTCGATCTCATCCAGAGAGTAGCTTTTCTTTAATAGACGTCTGCGTAACGACTCGGACTGGCATCCTTCTATGATTCGCAGGCGAAGGGCGTCTTCCGTCGAGAAAGAGTCAAATTCACAGTAGCGGGCCAAGCGTCGGAGTCGCGTGATGAAAGTACTCATGGGCTCGTCTTTTTCTTGAGAAGCCAGATTGAATGTATATCTTTCATAGTCAACGTTCCGTTTGTGAAGACATTTTCTATTTAGTGCGTCACGCACATTGGCATAGGACGAAACAGCGTCAGCCGGAAGCTCCTTTATAATCTGACCAACATCTTTCCCGATTAAATTGCGTAATGCAATCAGTTGCTGCTCCTCCTCGGTCACATGAGACCCTTTCATGAAGTCTTCAAAGTCTTCTAACCATTCCTGCCAGCGAAGGCCCATACCTCCCCCCGATATGAGGACCAAAGGTTCCGGCGGGCGTAGAAAAGGGACTCCGAGCAAGCCAAATCTGTGTCCACCCATTTGCGCTGTGGACGTAGGTGACTCCTGCCTGGTGCTGGCGCTGGCAGAGGCATGCCGCTGCCTTGACGTTGGCGATCCGGACATTGCGTCTGCCTGTGGTGGGGCAAATGCTGTATGATGGATAGTCAAACCACAGGAACCCTCACAGCGCCTGCCACTCGGTAAAAAGAAATGTGAACGTGAGCGCCACTCTTCAGTAATGCTATAGGGTAGGGTCAATAGCAGGGCACCAGTGAAAAAAACAGTCCACCAGCTACTTGATATGTAGGTATGACTACTCGCAGCGATAACATCAAGGGCAGGCGACCAGACGAGCAGGCAGTTCCATAAGTCCATTCATAGGGCCTTGTAACGCAAGATAAGGCACCTGATAGCTCCTCTGACATTCATGTAGCAAGGCTTGTTGAAATTTTCAGCAGATGCCTGACCTCAAAATGGCCGCCGGGCACTCCTCGCAGGGGATTGGTTGAGGCGCCTGACTTAAAGATGGCCGCCGGTGAAATCTCGCACCTCGCGAGATTTCGAGCTGGATTCAAGCAGAGGGAGTAGCAGCGCGGTAACAGACAGCCTCCAGCACCCAGCAGCGGACGACTTCAGTTACCGGGCACAGCAGCGGACCCTGCACTCCTCCAGAGACGCAGCCACAAACAAGCACCTGCAGTCCAGAGCACACGACCGGGGTGGGCTCCCGGGGCACTGCAACGCCGACTCTCCTCCAGGATACACGCGACTGGGGTGGACTCCCAGTGCGCGGCGGCGGACTTCCTAGCTCCGAGGCAGCCAACACAGCGGGGCACAACGCGACCGGGGTGGGCACCTGGTCCGCTACTCAGCAGAGCTCTGAGGCAGCGGAGCAAACAGCCAACACAGCGGGGCACAACGCGACCGGGGTGGGCACCCGGTCCGCTACTCAGCGCAGCTCCGAGGCAGCGGAGCGCACGCTAGGAGACAGGTAGGCGGGCAAGGATTACGACCACTCTCGTCGCCAGTTGTAGTGTCGTTGCGCCAGTACAAAGGACACAGACACTGTTCTTTAGGTGTGGAGCTTTATTCACGTCCATCCACTACCTTCTTATCCCCGCTGTAACCTAACTTCCCTCGCTCCTCCTCTTCCGCCACCCGGCTCTCCTCCCACCTCTTAACCTCATGTGCCGGTCCTAGCGCCCAGCACATATCGCACCATTACACTCCTGCTAAGAAGTGGGGCCACAGTGAAGTAAGTTGAACTTGTCCCGGTGTAATTTTCCAACACCAGGGCACATTTAGCCGCACCTGCACCTTTGACTGCTTTCCGTCGCACAACAACATGCAGGTAGTGGAGGGGATTTTTTTTATTCTCCTCCACAGCTGGGCTCAAGACAGGGGGCTGATTTAAAGGCTTTCCTTTAGTGCGAGTACAGTCTGGGAGTTATCTGTAGTCTCACACCTAGGTGCCAAAGCAGTGGAGGGGAAACAAAGGCACAAAGCTTGCTATCACTTCACAAGAGAAACTATGATTCGTAAGCAAGCTTTTGACATTGTTCAATTCCTATATCAAAGAGCAAGCTCTTTTAAAATTCGTGAATATTAATAAAATAATAACTTTCTGAAAACTGGAGGACTGGGCTAAAGACTGAAGGAAGCAATTTTCTTTTAATGCTATTCAGTCCCGACGTTTCTAAAATACCTAGGGAAGACCTTCAAAGTATCTTAAAACATCTTTCACAACTTCAGCTTTGCAGGACCCAAGTGAGTTACAAGGGGTTTTTCTGGCATAAATACCTCTTATGGTCGGAAAAAGCCCTAAGGTGGTCATGCTTACAGGATTGTGAAAAGCAGCGAGTCTCCTGGGATCCCCAAGGCTGCCCGGCGCAAAGTCACCTTTAATCCACTTTGGATTCACTATCTAAAATAACGAGGCAGGCGCTGGAAGCTGGAAGGCAAGAAAAAGGTTTATTACTCTTAGAGGAGACCACGTCAACTGCTGACACCAGGATGTCTTCAGGGAGGTGTTCTACTGGCAATGCTTCTGACTCTTCCTTTTATACAGTTTTACACAATGTATTTGTTTCTTTTATCATGGTTACAAGCTTGGAGTCTCCGCCCCGGGCAGGTTGTCACACAAGCCTGACATTGTTTTATCAACATGGTTACACAAGCCCAACATTAACTCTCCTCCCACCCAGGTCAAAAACAGACCATTTAATTGCAGCTGGACCTTGCTTCAGGGTCTAAAAACGAGTGAGACCGGCCAGATCTAAGAGTCCGTTCTGTTGATAAGAACAGGTCCCATTGTTGGCAAAAAACCAGTCTTGCTGTGTGTAGTGCAATAAACCATGTTTGCAAGAGTCTGTTTGGTATTTGTAACCCGTTTGTGCAGGGATGAGAGGAAAGACGAGTTTGAGGCAGCAGGTGATGTTGATGTTTGTCGTGGAAATAGTTTATAGCCCCCAGCACACATATCAGGTTTGGTCAGAGAGTCAGAAGGCTGCTAGAGGACAGGGTGAAATGAAGGTGACCAACAGAGTACAAAATGGCTGTGGTAAATCAGAATGACTGTAGTTTATGTGCACGTAGGAACTTTCATCAGACAAGATGGCGCAGAATGTTCATGATTGTGTTTTGTTCTTAACAGTCGCCCCTTTGAACATAACTAGCCATCTTGTCAGTCTATTTCGATCTCCATAATGTCCTGTATTTCTTGTTCATACATTACTCTCATTTTTGTTAACTGAGTGTCCATAGTCTTAGGGCGCAAGGCACTTATGCAAAGAGAACACAAAGGTGGTATACAGTGTACACCCAAACAGCAACCACATATTGCCAATACTGGGACCAAGAGAAACATTGATATTTTCCAACCCCAGTCCTTTAAGATGCCCCAAAGCCAACTTCCAATTGTCCAAGTCTCTGATCCTTGATGAATTTCTGAAGACAGTCTGTGGAGATGTTTGATTGCTTCATAGACAGAGGGTGAATTATCAGGGATGTATATGCAGCAACTGGCACCAATGATGCGACATGCTCCTCCACGATCCGCTAGTACCACGTCCAGGACCATGCGGTTTTGTAGGGCCACCAGACGGACCGCTTGAAGCTCGGCAGTGTTGTTGGTGAGGATGCCAGCTGTGACGTTCAGGGCGGTTTCTACCGCTTGAGACAGATGTCTGATGGCTCGGCTGTTTGCCATCGGACCCCATAGCGGGACGAGCCCTTTTGCTGCGTCAACGAACTGTGATGCGGCAGAGTCTGCTTGATCAGTGTCTTTAGAACGCTTTTCTCGATGATGCTCTGCAGGGGCTGTGTAGGTCGGTGGCAAAACAAAGGCAATGTAGCACGTGCCCCCCAGTTTCTTGGGAGCCAGGTGTAGGCTTTGGTTCCACAGACAAAGTACATATTGGGTGATGCAACAAATGCTGGAGGATTGGCAGTGTTCAAAGTCCTTCCAATGTTACAAGTGCTGTGACCCACATTCTTAGTCCCACGGCCTTCAATGCATACAAGGCCAGAGACGTTCACCACAGATAGGGCCACAGTCAGTGTTGCAGCAGTTCTTTTCTTCAGGTAGGAAAATGTGGCTCTGACAGGATTATTGAACACTTGTATTTCCACTCGTTCTTTGGAGGGGACATTCATTGGGAATGTCGTATTGGAGGGTGAGGGCAAAAGGGAGCTGCTGTTCTTCCTGTTTGGTTTAGCCAGAACTCGTTGTAGAACTGAGCGATTGTCCCATCGGAAGTGGCATTGTCTTTGTAACTTTCTTGTAGGAGCATCATCCAGGCAAGGCAAGATCCATGAACAGAAAAGGGTGAAGGGATGAAAGGGATGGAATGTTCAGTGGCATGTGGTAGCAGCCCACAGACCCAACAGTTAGTGGCATTGGTGGCAAGATTGTGCTGGTGCAGCATCTGTATGAAAGAATTATTCCAGAATTCTTTGCGTCGTTCTCGGAGATGTGGCGGTAGTGATACCAGGTAGTGTTCTTTCTTTGTGATTGGTTGCATGGTTGGTGACAATGTTCTGTATGCAGGTGCATTCTCTTCAATGATCCAGAGTGTGACCATTAGCAGGAGGCAGTTGAGAAATGCAGCTACAAGTGCAATTGTCTTTGTACTGTGCAGTTCAAAAGTCTTGGTGTCTTTGCGGTGGCTTTGCAGGTGTTCCGTTTCTTCCATCATCTTCGAGGAGCTCACCAACTGTTAGGACCACAGACTTTTGTCTGGTGTTGTTCCTGGTAGCGTCGTTTGGCTGTGCTACCGATCTGAGACTCTGACTCAGTTAGTGGCCTGGTTGTTGGAGCTCCCCCCTTTTCGTCGATCTTAGGTTGTACCCTTCCTTGGATGGCACCGTGGGGTCGGGAAATTCAGACAGTTGGAGGGTGTCTTCTTGTGGGTAGCAACTCAGAGCTGGTCGGTCTTTTGCGAGTACTTCCTCTTGCACCTCCACCTCTTCACAGGTTGCCAGCGTTGGAGGGACTTTCTTGCAGTGGTGGGCGTGCAGCCAATTTTTTTTCCTTCCACTCGGAGGGCAGTTCGAGTGGTGATCAAGACTTGCCAGGGGCCCGTCCACCTGGGCTCCAGATTCTTCGTTCTTTGGAAGTTGCGAACTAGGATGAAGTCCCCAGGCTTTATCACATGTCCTGGGCCCCTGGATATGTCAGGCAAGGCTTGCTGCACCTGTTGGTGGATAATTGTTAGCTCGTTTGTCAATTTATGCAGATAGTCTGACATTAATATGTTCGGGACATCGTTAATGGAGGTGGGTCTTGGTGCCGCCCAAATGTTCATAGGCCTGCCGAAGACCACTTCATACGGGGTCAGTCTGTGTTTGGTCGGGGTGGAGCGCATTGATAGCAATGCCAATGGAAGGGCGTCGGGCCATTTCAACCCGGTTGTGGCAACTATTTTGGCTAGCTTTAGTTTCAATGTTGCATTGTGTCTCTCTACCAGGCCCGCTGATTGGGGGTGGAAGACGGCATGGAATTTTTGTTTTACCCCCAACCCTTTCAGTATGTTCTGTATCACTTCGGCTATGAAGTGTGGGCCGTTGTCGCTCCATAAAATTCTGCAAAGGCCGTACCGGGGGAAGAATTCTTTCAACAATACTTTTGCAGTGGCTATGGCAGTATTGTCGCGGGTGGGATATGCCTCCACCCATTTGCTAAAAGCGCACACAACCACCAGGACATATTTTAGACCATGGCATCTCTCTAGTTGGATGTAATCCATTTGAAGGACTTCAAAGGGGTGATCAGGGACTCCAAACCCTCCCCGTGGTACTACTGTCCCTTTCCCTGGGTTGTGTTGTAGGCATACTATACATTGTTGTACTAGGCGCTTTGCAGATTCTGTTATCTTGACATTATGCCATACTCTTGTGATTAGTTCAATCATGGGGGTGGAGCCTATGTGTGCTGGTAAATGTGCCATGGTCAATATGGGGATGAGGTAGGCATTGGGTAACAGCCATTTATTTCCGTCTTTAGTTCTCCAGCAATTTTCCTCGTCTTTTAGTCCCACCTTTTCCCACTCGGTCAATTCGTCTTGTGTGCCTGTAGTCTCTATGTCCCTTACAGTGGTCCTAGCATCAGTCCATTGTTCAGCTTGTGACCTGGTCACATACATTCGTGTCATGGTTCTGTCTTCTGCTGTGGCTCGGGCAGTAACGTCTGCTAGCGCATTTCCCTGTCCAATGAGATCTGTCACTTTCCTATGTGCTTGGCATTTTATCACTGCTAGCTTTTTGGGGAGGAGGACTGCTTCCGTCAAGGCGGAGACTAAATCTCCATGCAGGATGGGTGTACCGTGTGAAGTCAGGAACCCTCTTTCTTTCCATAGAATCCCGAAATGGTGAACCACCCCGAAGGCGTATTGGCTGTCGGTGTATATGTTAACTGTCGTGCCAGCTGCTAAAATACATGCTCGTGTGAGGGCAATGAGTTCTGCTGCCTGGGCGGAACGTTGGGCAATACGGGCTGTTTCTAGAATGGTTCAGGCTGTGGTGACAGCGTATGCAGCTGAGGTGGTGCCGTCGGGGAGTTTGATGCACGAACCATCCACCCATAGTTCTCCATCTGGCTCTAGAAAGGCGGTGTCTCTGAGGTCTACTCTACTTTTTGTTTGTTCATCGGTTAGTGTCACACAGTTGTGTAGTGGAGCCACGTTAGAATCGTTCTCGGGTAGGGGTAACAGTGTGGCTGGATTGAGGGTGGTGCATCGCTTTAGGGTAATGTGCGGTGCTAGCAGGGTCAACTCATATCCTGTCAGTCGGGCGCTAGTCAAGTGTTGGGTTTTGGTCTGGTTCAGTAGTGTGTCGACTGCATGGGGTACTAAAACAGTGACTGGATTGGAGAGCACTATTCCTTCGCTCTGGCGTATTGATACCGCTGCAGCTGCCACAGCGCGCAGGCACGCTGGCAGTGCTCTGGCTACTGGATCGAGGGTGGCAGAAAAATATGCACAAGGGCGTTGTTTGTGACCAATTGATTGTGTTAGGACAGACAATGCACATCCCTCCCTTTCGTGTGTGTAGAGGAAGAATGGTTTGGAGTAATCTGGGGTTCCTAGGACTGGTGCTGAGCAAAGGGCACTGCGTAGTTCTTTAAAGGCTGTCTGGCATTCGGGGGTCCAGGGGAGAGGTGAGGGGATGTCCTTAGCTAGGAGGGAGAGAAGGGGTTTGACAATGAGGCTAAAGTTCGGTAACCACTGTCTGCAAAACGAGGTGAGGCCTATCAAAGAGCGGACTTGCTTCTGATTTTTGGGGACAGGGGTGTCTAGAATTGTCTGGATCCTGTCAGGCGTGAGTTTTCTCCCTTCTTTTGATAAAAGGTGACCCAAATAGGTCACTTGTGATTTACAGAACTGCAGTTTCTTTCGGGAGACCTTGTGACCATTCTCAGCAAGGAAATGGAGTAGTTTGATGGTGGCTGTGACGGCTATTGGTATGGTGTCTGCTGCTAGAAGGATGTCGTCTACATATTGTATTAGTGCCACTCCATCTGGCAATTGTATGGCGTCCAACTGTCTTTTAAGCGCCTGGCTATAGATACTTGGGCTCTCAGTGTACCCCTGAGGTGCTCTACAAAATCTATACGAACGGGAATTTAGGGTAAATCCAAAAAGATAGCGGCTGTCCTCGTGTATAGGTATGGAAAAGAAGGCGTTCTTGAGGTCGATCACAGTGAAGGTGGTGGCAGTGGAGGGGATTAAAGTCAAAATTGTCGTGATGTCGGAAACTACTGGGTATTGTGGTACTACGATTTTGTTTACCTCCCGCAGGTCAATGATGAAGCGGTAGGCTTTCCCATCTCCCTCTCCCTGTCCCTTTACAATCGGTAGTATGGGACTGTTACAAATGTTGCTCACTACTTCCTCTACCACCCCTGCCTCTACCAAAGAGTGTATGATCTCTGTTAGTGCTTTCTCACCCTCTGGCGATATTTTGTACTGCGGTACCTTCGGTAGGGTTGCGTCCTGTCGTATTGTTACGTGTACTGGGTCAATCATCATTCGTCCTACGTCTGAATCAGCCCTAGCCCATAAGTGTGATGGCAAAGTGTCCAGTAGGGATGTGTCAGTCTCAGAGATGGAAAACACGTGCTGAAAAGGGTTCTCTCTATGGCATTGGGGGTTGTCATACAGGATGACACGCACTCCGTCTGGTGAGCATCTGATAGTCGCATGGAAGTGTTTCAAAAGGTCGAGGCCCATAATGGCGTCTGGGGTGTTAGATGAGAGGAGGAATGTCGTTTCGACGCCATTGCTGTCAAGATTAAAAGGGATGGGTCGGGACAAAGGGTTGGTGGAGGGCGTACCGTCAAATCCTATTGAGGTCACATGTGAGCCTGACAAGGGTGCCCTTGGAATCAGTCGTTTGGATAGTGCACTACGTGTTGCTCCTGTGTCTACCAAAAATGGCGACCTTGTGCCCAGGACCTCAGCGGTAACATAAGGGCCTTGCTGATCAACGCAGAGCTCGACTGGATCCCTCCCTTGCCCCTGGCTGTCCTATGCAAAGTCGTACGTATTGTCATAATCTGTCTGTTGGTACTGATTCTGCCTGGGATGGTCAAATGCGTTCACTCTTCCTGGCCTTTCCTCGCTTGCTTCACTCGCGTACCCTCTCCCACGTCCTCTTCCTCTCTGTCCACTTGCTATTTCCCTCGCCCCTCTGCCCCTAGCAGCTCCTAACAAAGCCGGGCATTGGGATTTCCAGTGTCCATATTTTTTGCAAAATGCACATTGATCCTGTCCTAGGTCTTGGCGTCCTACATATGATGTAGATGGATTGTTCCTAGGTGGCTGTACTCTAGGGGTATTCTGCTGGTTTCCTCCCCTATATTGCTCCCCTCCTGTATTCGCCCCCTGGAGTTGTGCTATCATTACCCTTTCCTTCAAGTCCTTCTTTTTCCTTTCTGTAGCCCTGTCATTTTCGTTTCTCTGATGCTCGTAATACTGGGCCATTTGGAGAATGGCCGTCGGTTTAGATGCTGCCCAACTACTTTCGCTGGCTTGTAGTTTCTGGGATACATCTGGCAGTAATCCTTTGACGTAGTTCTGCACAAATAAGTGGTGTCCGGTTTCGGTGGAAATGTCTTGTCCACTGTAATCAGAACACAGTTTCAAATCTGGAGAAGTACTCTGAGACGTCCTCTTGTGGTTTCTGGCGGCATGCGGTTACTATGGACCAGTCTATCTTTTTCTCTGGGATCAGCGTTTTCACTTTCTGCACTATTTTGTCAGGGAGTTCTAATATTGCTTTAACTGGTTTTTGACCAGGGTTCCGCTGTTTATCTAGTGTGTCGAGTTGTTCCCAGGTATGACCAAACAGTTCGGTATGGTTTACTTTCTTAACCTGTTTCCACACATCTGCTGGCAAACATAACCCGAAGAACAAGTCTATGTCGGCAAGTGTCATTATTGTTGATCCCAGAGCGGTACCTAGCTCGGCGTAAAAGGCGGTGGGGTTCTTTCGTAAATCCGGCAAAGATTTACGGAAGGTCAGGATGTCCTGTCTGTCCCATGGCTGATACACCCAATTGTAGACCACCC
Source organism: Calotriton arnoldi (assembly GCA_963921515.1). Taxonomy (NCBI): domain Eukaryota; kingdom Metazoa; phylum Chordata; class Amphibia; order Caudata; family Salamandridae; genus Calotriton; species Calotriton arnoldi. Next base: position 1,829,604 of record CAWUFW010002608.1, read on the forward strand.
TTCCTCTAGCGTCTTGATGGTTTATATCGTCATTAGTCCCTTGTCCTCTAGGAGGTACCCAGTAAGGGGCAGCTTCTTTTATTGGCATCATGCTATCTGTTTTTTCCACTGGGGGTCCTGATACCTTAGTTGTCCTGTCCCTATCTATCTGTCCTTGTTCTATGAGGTGACGCAATACTTCTAGTGTGGATGAAAATAGTTCTGCAACATCGTTGTCGCCTTCATCTCCGATGTCTACCTTCCTGTAGAGAGCCACTAATCGCTCGGGCCCTACGTTTTGGTACTTCTCTTCATATGCAGTAAGGGTGTGGTAACAGAGACGTACAATAAAGTATTGTTTGCGGTTTTCAACATAGGAGTCGCATATGTCTGTTACGTGTTCTTCTGTTTCTTTCCTATCTATGAGGGTTTTAACTATTTTATCAATGCCTGCTCGCTCATTTTTACTTAATCGCGGGACCCTGGGCGCTCCTATTTCCTTGGTTCCTACCTCTACTACTGCCTCCTTTGATGAGGCATTTGGTGTGGGTGGCTCGGTGGGAGCAGAGGCGGTGGAGACTGAGGCGATCGTGCCATCTCCAGTTATACTTTGGGGGTCCTGGCGTTGTACTACGGGATGAGTAGGGGCATAAGGGGGTGGCATGTATATCATTGGGGGACCTAACAATAAATCATCATCTACCCCCTGTTTTGCTGGTAACTCGGGGTAAAGAGTTAAGGGCGTTCTAACAGGGCATTGACCTGATATTTTTGATTCCTGTTCCTTTTTATCGATTTCCTTTTCTTTTAGTTCTTCTTCTAACTTTTTACAGGCTTGGTAAGCTGATTTTCGCGTTTCTTTATCTTGTCTAGCTTCGTCTCTTTTCTTTCGTTGAGCTGCTTCTTTTCGCCATAAACCAAAACTATCAAACATGGCTGGTCTAGCTTTCTTTTTGTGGAGAGCTAATTCTAACGTTTCTATTTTAGCGGGATCGAAAGATCCCGTCAGTGGCCACTGATTTACCCGGTCCTTCCTAGTGTACTTATGCCATAGTTTGCTATAAGCTACGGTGGCTAATCCATATTTTACGTACATGTCCTTGTTAGGGGTGCCTTCCGGCGGTGCCGGATGACTGACCTCTAACAAACGGTCCGGTCCAAAACAATCAAACAATCTAGAGAAAACAGGCATGACGTATTTAGCGGTCAAAATGAATATCTCAATTAATGTTAGACAAAAGTCTGCACTACCTGTCCTTCGCTGTCTGCAAAGAGAGAATATTCCTATTCTACGTTGTTTGCAAGCAGGGACAGTCTCAAATAACTCAAAAAGGAATACTAGTATTTCTATCAATCAATCAATTTAAGTCATGTTTTCTCACGACCTTACCCGGACCGTATGGACAGTTCTTCGTATTCCCCTTCCAGCACCTGGTTGTCCTCTTACTCCAACAATCAATGCGGCGTTCCTGTAAGGCCCCAGTCAGGACCGCAGGTCACTCGAGAGAGGTCCGTTCGGAACCGGTGAAGTTCAGTCAATTGGCAGCCAGACGAGGGTCTCTTTCAGGCAGGTGCACTCCAATAATTTAGTCGTTCACTCCGTCGTTAGGACCTCTCTACTGGACCCACGTGTCTCTGATGGGCCCCCGTTGGGTCGCCAATTTGTGAAAAGCAGCGAGTCTCCTGGGATCCCCAATGCTGCCCGGCGCAAAGTCACCTTTAATCCACTTTGGATTCACTATCTAAAATAACGAGGCAGGCGCTGGAAGCTGGAAGGCAAGAAAAAGGTTTATTACTCTTAGAGGAGACCACGTCAACTGCTGACACCAGGATGTCTTCAGGGAGGTGTTCTACTGGCAATGCTTCTGACTCTTCCTTTTATACAGTTTTACACAATGTATTTGTTTCTTTTATCATGGTTACAAGCTTGGAGTCTCCGCCCGGGCAGGTTGTCACACAAGCCTGACATTGTTTTATCAACATGGTTACACAAGCCCAACATTAACTCTCCTCCCACCCAGGTCAAAAACAGACAATTTAATTGCAGCTGGACCTTGCTTCAGGGTCTAAAAGCGAGTGAGACCGGCCAGATCTAAGAGTCCGTTCTGTTGATAAGAACAGGTCCCATTGTTGGCAAAAAACCAGTCTTGCTGTGTGTAGTGCAATAAACCATGTTTGCAAGAGTCTGTTTGGTATTTGTAACCCGTTTGTGCAGGGATGAGAGGAAAGACGAGTTTGAGGCAGCAGGTGATGTTGATGTTTGTCGTGGAAATAGTTTATAGCCCCCAGCACACATATCAGGTTTGGTCAGAGAGTCAGAAGGCTGCTAGAGGACAGGGTGAAATGAAGGTGACCAACAGAGTACAAAATGGCTGTGGTAAATCAGAATGACTGTAGTTTATGTGCACGTAGGAACTTTCATCAGACAAGATGGCGCAGAATGTTCATGATTGTGTTTTGTTCTTAACAGGATGTGTGATTCACTAAGTGTTAATAACGCAAAACAGAAACCCGTAAGCATAATACACATATGAAGTGAACTGAAATGACGCTCATGCGCTGCACAAATAATTCAGAAATCCGATTACTTTGAGTGTTAGTAGAATATTTATCGAAATCTAACACATAAAATTAAAATAGGTGCGGTTGTAATTTGGTAGGCATTTTGTAAAGCTTTACTGACAAATTCCACAGCTTACATTTTAATGAGCCAGACACAAAGTAGATATAAATAGGAAATGTAGGAAAAAACACAAGACTATCTATTTTTCACATAGTAAGTGTAAGAGTCATTTAACACAAAAAAATATTTACAGTGATGGCAACAGGTGCAGTTGGATTTGAAAAACCCCCCATTATTTCACTATTTTTCTAAACCCAAATAATTCGCACAGATGGTTAGCAATATACATAGATAACCATGAACTTCATATAGATTCGCTTGTGTAGTTTATGGATGCACAAGACAGAAATGTATGTAAAAACCTAAAATAATGGTAAACTATGACCATACAAGTATGAACTGCACTATGGCACAGATTTTCACTTTGTAAACTGGTTATCAATCACCCCTTTTCCCCACTCCTTAATTATGGCTGTTCACAAATGAAATCTGTGGCATAAACATAAACTATCTATGTACTAGTTTCTGGCTTTGACATTCTGCCACATGTTGAATTACAACACGTAGGTAGCTCTCCTGAACACATCCCTGGTATTCTCTCCTAGACATCTCCAAAGATGACTTGAACCAATTGCCTTCACCTGTTGAGCATGGCATCAAGAACCCACATCACTAAACACATCAATGCTGTTTTTCCCAAAACAGGACATCTGACATTCTCCTAAAAATAGCTTCACCTTCAATAAGCAAATTCAGTTTAGCTAGAGACATTTTGAGGCCAACAGATGGGAAGACATCTTGATATACATCAAATATCTCAATAAGACCTATCTCGTAAAGAAGGCTGGCACACATGTTCTCATAGTTTAATATGATAGGAACATGGTCTGGTGTAAAGAACTGTGACCCATACAGAATTGTTCAAAACAATGAGGAAGCTGAAGACTGCAAAGGTGGGTGTATCACCTCTTTACTAAAGGGTACAGAAAGGGGAGCACAGGAAAGAACTATGATTTGGGACTTCCTATAAAACCAGGGCTCTTATTGCCCTACTAACCATCAGCAGTGCACTGGTCTGTACAGTTTGTGTCATACACCATAACTATGCCATTCGATTACATTAGACATATATTAGACTGCATGAAAAAGACATGCACTACAGTGATAAATCCTGAAAATGCAACCTCATTCGGGGGGGTGTCATGCATCTCACCTAGAGCTGTCTCTGGGTCCTCTCATTCTAGCCTGATTTGGCCAAAGTTATATCTCAGATACGCAAGTCCAAATTTGGGCTGCTCATTAGATTTCTTGCAGGACTACTTTGCTACACCACTGCTAGGATGTTAAATATTTCAGAAACTGACTAACGCCGATAACTGTAAGCTAATTTGTCTTTTTGGGGTAATTTTCAAGAACACCTAAAACAGGGAAATGGATGAGAGATAGGATTGCATAGCAGCACCAAAGGTGACTATTCTGAGAAGTCGTAGCCATAACACACCCCTAACGATTTGTGGCTGGAGTTCTGCATGTATGTAAACAAATTGTGCAGATGCAAAACAACATATTACCATTGGTGAACCTGCTATTTGTCCTCTTGGAATGGGAGCATATGCTGATCAGTCAATGACTGATTAGAGTATACTGCGTTAATGCAAAATTGCTTTCTCCAATCACTGCTTAAATACTTTCAACATTAATTTTGCAGTATGCACATGCCATTTTACCATGCCATTCATTGTTGGGTGTTTTTTAATATATTTTGAGTTTTGAGTATTACAGTTTAAAATAAAATTAGAAAAACGAAATATCATATTATGTCCAGTGAAGACTGGAACATTTGTATTATTTTTGGGGGGATTCTACAAAAAAAAATATGTTGAGCACTCAAAAATGTTTTGTAGGGCCATTGCTTGAAAAGCAGATCCCTGCATCTCACATGCACACTTCTTACAATATGTTGCTCAAATTGTTTAAGAAACACAACAGGTTATCAATCTATATTAAAAAGAATGGACCAAACAAATGGAAAATATGCACTTTTTTTTTAGAAATACTTGCCCCCACATCTGACCATTTGTATATATAACAGATGCATCGTAAGTCAGAGTACTGTAAAAATTTAACAGTAACGTAGCGTATATCTCAAAGCCAACCCAAGAACTGAACTATAATGATTTCCGTGTGTAGAGTGCATGCATCTCTCTAATTTGCAATCTCAGTTGTTTGAATTTGCTCCCAGGTTTCTAAGATGACCACATCATATACTGATTTAATGCAGTGTAGACAACTATTTCCAACTGTGACTGGCTTAAACTCTTTATTGTCATGAATGTTGGACAATTATATAGAACTGAGTTGTTTTTGCAAAGAAGCTCTTAAAGCATAAGCAGTTATTCAGGTGTTGGCCATTAATCCATATGGAATCCATCACTGCAAATGACAACTATATCAGTGTGGCTTTACAGGAAACGTACTTCAAATTCCACATTGAGTAGGAGGTAGAAACAATGAAAACATAATTAAAGAAACAGACACAAATTTTCCCCCACAACTGATCTGTTCCATTATTCAATTTTAGCTGAACCCATTTTACTACTGCTGTTCTCTCAGGATTCAAATAATTTGATTTCACAGTCCACTTGTTAACTTGCACAGAGTGTTATTGAATATTGAAAAGTGTGTGTAAATGTTCCCAATTTTATTTGACATTTATTCCAACACCATAAATTCTACTTAGCATCAGGACTGACAATGCTACAATTTTGGCACTCTAATCCTCTATTTCAACAAAATGTACGAGACTGATTTTTTAAAACTCTTCTACTAAAGAATTAGAATGTTAACCTTTAAAACTGACAAAAGAGGATAATTGACTCAGTCATGGATGCCGCTTGAGTACAAGCTGTAATGTGTATGCACAGTCAGAATCTTCTGGTAGAAAACTGAGATGAAAGTCTATTTTTAGACTTTTCTAGAAAGTATTAATTTAAAAACATCATTTGTAGTCACCTGTGACATTGTGTATTATAACTGGGTACAAATTATGAAGTATAGAGTCCTCTCAAAAGCCCAAAACACGACCATCCATCTTCCCAGCCGATTCCAACTTCCTATCTTGAAAGCAACGCAAAGCATTTCCAGCCTTGAATTGCAACGCACTACAGTGGATTTTTAACGAAGGGCAGGAATTTGCACCCAAATGGATAAGACATATCCTCCAACAGAGGTGTAGTATGGAGCCTCTTTAATATTACTTTCTTTCGCTCTCTCCTGTCCTTTTTAACCTCCATACAAGTAGGGTACAGACATCTTTTTATTAAGTAGTAAGTGGATGAACCGCATTTGGACCAAAGGATCTGCAAAGTAGGTGTCTGCACAATTTCCCGTTTGTACGGAGTACAGATGAAAGTCCCTGTACAGTGCTGAGTAAATGCATACTTACATCCCTATATACAGTGAAACCCAACATGTCCATGGTTTGGCTGTTGGTTTAACTTTGTAAATCCGACTTTCAAAATGTATTCTAGTTTTCGGTTTACTTACATCGTTTTCACAACTATACATCATTCAGACAGGTTCTTTGTGAAACACAATCACATTTATAACACTGCAACTTCTTTGTTAGCAGAAACAAGACAGAACCACACCAGCGAAACTCCTGTAACAGTAATTTTTTTGTAACACCATGAAAGAAAGTATTACAAGAGTTGACATTTTTTATCGACTGAAACACTTAAAACATAAAAATATTTATGACTAACCTATGGATCGCTAAACAAAATATCTCTGGTTCTCTCCTTTTCTAAAGGATAGACAAGGCTGTCAAAAAGGAAGCCTAATGCATTGAAAAGTCAAAGATAATAAAGCTGTTTTGTCGAGCAGCATGGTGCTCAAAGGGCACTTACCAACACTGTGGGAAATTTCTTCATCTATCAGACGCCACAATTTCCACTGTGTTCCTTCTAACCCTCCCTTTATGTTATCAGAGCTTTAGGAGTGTCACATATTAGAAAAACGTCACCTGGTGGTGTATGTTCTCAAAACGTAGTACAACGTAAAGGTTCAGACAGAATGCAGAGATCAAATTTATGAAATGAGTAATGATACCTGGAAGAGAGAAGTAGTTCTCAAAAAAGTACTACTCTTCAAAAATGGATTAGAGGCTGAGTCAGGAGAATTATTGGGTAATTAATGGGAAAGGGGTCTGCAGTGCAACCGATGCTATATCTAGACTCTACAGCGGTGAAAATACAAAGACACAATACAACCTATAAAGGTTTTCAAGCTAAGCCTCTAGTACAAGACAACACATTAGAGGACCTGCAGGATGGAAATGCTGGATTGAGGGCAGAGAGAAGAAATGTCAATGAAAGGTTTTGTGAGAGGATGTATACCTCAATGGATGAACGTGTAAAATGAAGTTCAATCTCCGAAGCTGGTAGGCGTTACAAGATGGTAGTAGGAGAGCACATAATACAGAATATCCACTTGGTGAGACGAAATTGTGCATGAATTAAGCGCACACCTTGCTTGTTTCACATTTTTGCTTAATGTGGCAATGAAGCACCAATAAGGCGGAAATTAACCTTTTCAAACAGAAAACCAAATAATTTCATGTTAAATATTTATTGAGATGTTTCTCTTTGGGATTCCAGGAAGAAGTAACATGGAGTCACACCCACCTGACAATACAAAGCAAGAAACGGAAAGCTCGCCAAGGAGGAAGTTTAATGTAGAGTTAATAGCAAAGGGGCAATGTTTAGTAAAGGTTTAAAGTGCACACCAGTTGCAGGAAGTAAAGAGGAAATATAGTAATTGTAATCACTAAGATAATTACATTTCACTTAAATGTAAAATATAGCGTTTAACTGTTAAGTTTGAATTTGCAAACATACCACACATTTTAAAGACACCCCTTTGGAGCTTAGCAGAAGCCACGCAAAACATACCACGTGTACGCCTTTTTGCTGTATATTGGCTTTAGGAATCTATAGAGCACGACCTGCTACCGGGACTGTTGTATTGACAATAAACTTTAAAACCGGTAGTAAATTTCCATGGGAAAGGAAGCTTAGAGCATGTTTACGGACTGACTAATTACCATATTACTATAATTAAGCAAATAGCTTTTTAATTATATTATATATTTTGCTATAAAGTCTGCAATGGATATTTTTATTTTTACAACCATGCACTTGTTACATTTTGTACACTTTATCAATGTGCTGCCACTTTACACACTGGTCAAATATATATTCAGGTGCAGAAGGGCTGATAGTTTTGAAGTACCTCGGATTCGTTCTGTTTGAAAAGCTCTCGTGTGTAAAGATATACAGCTCCAAATATAGATATTATCGCCTTCAAGATCTTGTCATTCCAGCACGCCTATCTGCTTGAATGTGAGATTCAACCATTGTTTTCTGAAATCCAAGAGTCCCAAGTCTAGCTGTGCATAGGAGTCAGTCCAATACAACGCAGACACGCTTTCAGACCACTATTTATATGAGCAACAAAAAGAATTGACAAGTGGAGTTTTTCCTGTCGAACTAAACATGAGAATGGGGAGCCACCTGAATAAAACACAAAAGAAAACGCTTCAAATTCAAAGACTGGAAATACATTTCAGCTGCTCAAGCCATTTTTCTTACAAATCATAAGGACAAAATAAATTAGAATAAAACAGGTCAGTGGTGTGAAGGCCTCAAACAACTTACCACAGACCCGGATGCTTTCAAGGTACCATAGTAGCAGCTATATATATTTAGCACAATAATATTTGATGTTTATATCGTAAAGCAATTACTCTTGCTTGTGTCACATATATACACACAAACACACAGATATGCACACACACATTTTCACTGAAAAAAACAAAGATTAAAGTAACGTGTTGGGTGAAAAAGTCAGTTAAAACGTAACATTTTAAGCTCAAAAGATCACTGAAATGCACCAGTTATAGTTAACTAAACTAACTAGAACGGGCGCTACCAATGCACAGTGATGTTATCAATTAAATATGTTAAGATGTAATCAGTGATGTTTTTAGAGAGGTCTTAGAAGATGTCATAAGTGGTGTAATAATATGGGAGGTCATAAGCGGTGCATGGTGAGAGCACAAGTTATAGTTACTTCAGTTAATTAGAACTGGTGAAATTCAGTGTTTTGGAGTTTAAAATGTTCATTTACAACTGACATTTTCACCTAACTCTAACATCACTTTAACCTTTGGTTATTTCAGTGAATTTCAGCGTTTTTTGTTTTTTCTAACGTCAAGTAAGGTATCATTGCCATACCCAAATCCCACAGACAGCTAAACCCCTGGCACGCATGGCCTTCAAGAGTACTCTGTGTGGGGTTGGCCACAGGGCCAGGCCTGCACCCAATCTAATGTACATGGACAAACCACCCCAGACACCAAGGGCACATTCTGTTTTTTTTATAATTCTCTCCCCGATCCAGCGGGAGTCTCGCAGAAGCCAACACAGCCTCTTTGCACCCGCAAAACTCTCACTGGAGCACATCAGGGCTGCGCCGGCTCCCATAAGACTCTTGCGGAATTGCTGCGTCTCCCCCAAAAAAAGGTTTTTACACCAGGGGGTGTCCCTCTGGGAATCCTGCCACAAAGTGTAACGGGTACGGGTATCTCTACCTTACCCCCCTTATACCTTAAATGCTTACATTTTCCAGATCATGGAGACCAAGTCTCCGAGTCTTATAATGGTGGCCACAACATTTCTGTTTGTGTTGTGGCCAGAGAATCAAAGTGCACCCGAAAGCGAGGCAGCTAATAGGAAAACAAGCCCTCTCAACCAATAGGACAGCTATAATATTTGAAGTTGTGCACCTGCGGTACTCCTGCGGGATTCCCGCACACCCAACCATCCAGATAACTATACATTTTGAACCTTAACTTCTCAAAAACTACTGAACGGATTTACACCAAACACAAAAAAAATCACTAGATCTAGCTTTCTGCCAAATTTTGTATCATTCTGTTCAGTCCGTTTGGCTGTCGCACTCATCCCTCATCCCTAAGAAGGGATGAGGGATGTCCCCCATTTGATGAATCCCTAAGAAGATTCATCAAATGGCACCAAAGTTATTAGTAAAACAAAAAACCTATTTCCTTTCAAAACTATGTTCTAACTATAAATGCCATTGCATATATATTAACTATATATATGTGTGTGTATATATATATACACTGGAAAAAACCCAAAGGTTACAGGTACGTTATAGTTAGGAAATAGAACTTAAAAAACCTTAGAAATTCACTGAAAAAAAACAAAGGTTACAGGGGTGTTATAGTTAGGCTCACATTTCACTCGTACAAAACAAGTGAAATTCAGCAGTTAGAATTGCCTGAGCTAACTATAACTTACGCCCCGCAATGAAAAAAAAAAGAATATACATATATACCACCAAAATCCCATACCAGGAAATCACAGAGCACTCTGCGGTTCACAGTCTTCAGTTTAATTTGGCAGACACGTTTCTCAATGCCATAGTGTTCTCATTAACCATTTCACCACATTTAAAACACTCCTGTCTCCTCTTCATTGGACAGGAGAAAGTGCTGTAAGAGAAAACGGACTGCATTATGCTCAACGTTATCTATTTACTCTGTCCGCCATTATGAGAGATTATGAAGGAACTATGCATAACACCCACAAACTTTCAGGTTTATGACTATTCACAAATCTTTTTCACTTAATTTCCCACTCTGAAAAAGGTTTGAGATTTACTTGAGTCAAATGTTACTTCAGGTTTAGACTCCCAAAAGTTGGTGGGGTTGGACAGGATGGAGTTTCTCTGTGAGAAATATAGTTTTCTATGTAGAGACACAAAAAAAGTTAATTAGTGCAAATGTACATCAGTGTGACTTCTATGTTGTGCAAATGTGAGCTTGATAAATTTCCATTAAAGTCATAAATTTCTAAGCCGGTAATCAAATATCAGGTACAACTAGGAAGAAGCTTGGGTACTAATTAAAAGGTTACATGTGAAACAATCTCTTTGGTGAGCAGAGTGCTGAACCACAATGAAAAGTAACACACATTGCTCTTCAAGCCTTGGAAGCTATGGCAAAGAGTGCCTGCCTGCCCAAAGGAATGTGGGGACTCCTATGTCACTATTTTCCCATTTATTCTGCCTCCTTAGTGATCCACAGATTCTCAAGTTGTAATGATTCTCCAGGTCAGGGGAAAGCAATGCTCTTTCTGCATCCAGAGATTGCAGTGAAAGTCCGGGCAAAATTGTAATAGTCTGATTCCTTTATACTGGCTATATGATAAATTCAGAAGCAAGCAAACATTTTGAACACAGCCTGCCCAAACAGAACATGTTTCTTTGCTCGAAGGAAAATGCAATCCGAAATCTCAATGTATTTTTAGTCCAAAATGAGACATGAATCCAGGCTGCTCTTTCAATGGCAGGTGGCCCTTCCAATCTATTGTTGAACATGCTTGGTGAAAGGGCATACTCCCACAAAGTGCCTCCCTAGCAAGGAAAGTTCTACTATACAAATCCTGGCTGATTACTGTGCCGAGTCTAGGACTTTGCATCACCATCGAGGCCACCCTCCCAGTAAATTCCTCTTTGTGAGTTGGTGCCACAGACTTTGCTTTTAGACTGTGCTTAAAAGTACTGTGATGGTTCTCTGGGCTGGTTAGGTTAGCTATGGGGTTTCATTGAGGCAAGGCAGCAACAGCAGCAGCAGAGTAGTGCAGTAATTCATGCTTAGTCCTATCATTCCACACAGTGGAATGATAGTCAGTACAGGGCTCACGCAGGTCCGGGTCCAAAGAATGTTCAGCGACATCAGGACAACTCCAGCTTACATTCCCAAAGATGAGCAATGGGGTACATGGCCACTACCAATTAGTATTCAGTGCTCCTCACAATTTCAAACAGTTGGCCAAACAGGTTGAAATAGACTCTCCCTTCTCAGGGAGGCCTCTGTGATAGCAACCTCACTAGAATCATTACACAACCGAAGGGAAGAATATGCATGGAGTAGGGTAGTGCTCTGTCAGCAGCACTCACCCTCCATTTTGCAAAGTCCGCTTTTAATTTAAAGTAAATGTTTGCAAACATTTACTGGCAAACCTAATGGCCAGAGCAGCAGTAATGTTTGCAAAGCTATTTACTGTACCTGACTTGCTCTAATGTATACAAAGAGATATACCAGCGATGGGTGCACTTTATTGTATTGTATTATAATTGCATTTATATAACGCTTACTACCCCTGAAGAGGAGTTTAAGTGCTTTTTTGGCGAGTAGCACGCTACTCCGGAACCCATAAAGGATTAGTGGTGAATTAGTATAGTGAAATGTGAAAGTAGTTTGAGCGGTGGGTATGTTAGTCTGTAACTTGGATTGAGAAGAATAGTGGAGGGAAAAGGTTTGCATTTATATAGTGCTTGCTACCCCTGATGAGAAGTTGAAGCGCATATTCGGCGAGTAGCACGCTACTCCGAAACCCATAAACGATTTGTGGTGAATTAGCATAGTGAAATATGAAGTACTTTGAGCAGTGAATATGTTAGTCTGTTATTTGGATTCAGAAGGATAGTGGAGGGATAGAAGAGGGAATAAGGTTTGCATTCATATAGCGCTTGCTACCCCTGATGAGGTGTTGAAGCGCTTTTCGGTGAGTAGCACGCTACTCCGGAACCCAAACAGGATTAGTGGGAATTAGTATAGGGAATATAATATGAATTTGAGTGCTGGACATGTTAGTCTGTTATTTGGACTGAAAAGGAATAGTGGAGGGATACAAGAGGAAAGGGTCTAGAATTTTTTTTTTTTGTTTATAGCCATAGGAGGGGGTTTGGGTGAGTAAAGGGTGGTTAGTATAGGTAAATATGAAATTATTGTGAGTGGTGGACATGTTAGTCTGTTATTTGGATTGAAAAGGAATAGTGGAGGGATAGAAGAGGGAAAGTGGGATAGAAGAGGGAAGGGTATTTTTGGGGGAGTTCATAGCAGTAGGAGAGGGTTTGGGATGAGTAAAGAGGAGGGGGAAGAGTTAGAGGGAAGGGTTTAGAAAGGCTTGTTTGGGAGATCTGAATAGTAAAAGAGGTATGAGAAGATGCAAGGAGGGGTATGCAAATCAGTCTTGACTCTGCACCAATCAGAACAGTCAAGCCCGAACTGCCAAGCCAGGTCCTCCCTGAACCGGAAAACAAGCAACTCAGGACCGGAAGTGGTTATAAGGCATTTTTGTGGTAAAATTAAAAAAATATATATGTTCACAAACATTAAATGTATTTTTTTTAAACCTAGGGAGCCTGTTTTCCCTGAGCCTCTGAACTTCAGTTTACACGTGGAGGCCAGTACGCAACTTCCCCAAGTGATCTTAGTCACCCTAAAATATATACCTCCTGCCAGCAGTCCGGGATCAAGCAGACGGGCCCCAGGGAGCTACTACCCACGTCGGGCCATGATGACACAGGCATATGGAGGACATCCGCTCTCAGTGTACACCCATACAGTGACTCTAAAGGGCACCGATCTGCAGTGTAGGTGGTTCCTCCGCATTAGAGGTGTTCACACAGTTGCCAAAAAATAAAGAAATGCAGGGGAAATTCAGAAATAAAAGAAAAAATGGCAGAGACTGCACAGCTGCACAGTGTGTTTAAGAGTGTCATCCTTATATTGCAAACGTAATGGGAGAAATGAGATGGGCATAAGGTGAAGGTCAGTGACAACTCTTGCATAGCTGCCAAGGTTTCAGATTGCCATGTGTGACATTTTCATAATTTCAGTGAAATTATGAGTGACATTTCAGCGACTATGAGTGACACTTTCTCGCGAGCAAAAATCATGCAATGTGTAGTCAGTCCTACATACCTGCACGTGTTTGATAATACTTTCTCAAAGGCTGTGCGTTTGTGATAGATATCACTGTACTTTTTACACTGTCTGATGCGCACAAAGCCTGCATTTAACAACACACAGTTCTCATTTTCGAAAGTGCTCGGGGGTCCAGTTCTGGTGTCACGGTCAGGATTTTGAATTTGGTATTTTTGTTTTGCTCAGTGTATCAGTATTCAGACTTCACTGCACGACTGCCGACCTGCCATTCACTCTCTCATTATCTTATATCATGACCTGTGGCGCGGCGCGACAAAAGGTGGTTTTACCTAACTCGGCCGCGGCCCGCCGACGACATACAGTCACACACACGACTCACAGTCTCACACACACTGCCTGGCAGCTGACCGACGACGTGATGACCACCACACCAGACTGTGAGCAGGCTGACTGTCACTGTGCCTCTCAGTCTGGAAATTAAAGTCAAGATACACAGTCTCCAGTCGACGAGCGTAGAACTAGTACTTAAGTACTTACTCAGAGTTGTGAGTTGTTTGTTCTGCGTGTGCCTCGGCCTCCTGCCTCTCGTCGGCCGCCGGCGCCTGCCACCGGACGACATGATGCCTGTGCTGCAGCACTGGTGTGCAGCGCCACTACTGTCCCCGCACGACACGCTGCCGCGCAGCTGCGCGCCCGATGAATTATTATGCAGCCAGCACAGGAGTCTCGAATGCGGCGCTGCTATCATGGTGATCTGGATGAGTGACACTCTGCGAGGAGTCGCGAGTCAGAGAGAGTCGAGACTCGTCCACCGCCCCAGGCAGCCCGCTCCGCTCGGCTTCTCACTCCGGCCGCGGCGGGAGCCTCACTTCCTGCTTCCTTGTTCCAGCCTGAGCCAGCCAGGGCGTGAGGCAATCATGGGGGCGCCAGAGGCGAGCCAGTAATAACGCACGACTTCACTAGGGCAGCGCCCCCCCCACACACAGGTCAGAGCCGCACCACCACAGCCGCAACGCGCGCTAGCAGCTCTGCACCCTGGTTTATTAGCCAACTTTCAGCGCGTCAGGCAGAGTGCGCAAATGCGTGACAAATGCATTTCAGTGCGATGATGCGGAACACCACACTGAAATGCGTTAGCGTCACGCCTGATGCGTGACACTTGGCAGGACTGCTCTTGGGAAATCAGGAAACCCAGGTCGGGAGGAAAAAGGCTGGTGTGGGCTGATGCCAAGTGGAGGTGCTGGGAGGAGCAGCTGGTCACTGTAGGAAGTGGTTACGGGTGGGTAACACTGCATATCTATGCCAGAATTTTCACAATTAAACCTTGCCGTAGCTTACACCAGAGTACGAAGCCAAGTTTCCAAAAGTACCCTTCTGAAAATGGGGAATAATTTAAGTCAAAATGTCAGTGTGAGAAAAGGAAGAAGAGAGCGATCGGAAACAGGAAGAGAGGAGGGGATGAAAACGAACCTGCAAGAGCGAGAGAAAGACAAAATATAGGGCGATGGAGGAAAGATGGATGAGGTGAAATAAAAAAATTAAAGCTTTGATATTAGACAACGATGCATTCGGCAGCAGGCTCCTAAGAAAACATTTGCCTCCCCCCCTCCTACCGTGCTATGTTTTTTAAAAGAAATGAATCACCGAGTGACGTAAATGATAAATGCCTCCGAAGTACACCAGTGTATGCTTTTAGTAGCGCTCCAAATATAAGGATAGTGCCTATACAACAGGCCCTGACAAGCTCAATTCTTATGCGTAAAAAAGTACGCATTACTAGACAGTTACACGTTCCACTGCTGAAGCTTCCTTGGTGGTCATTTAATACCATACAACAGTTTAAAGGTGACAAGAAAATACCACTGAATTATTTTATAGTTTGAATCAAGCGTCTGCAAGTGTGCTTTTCTGAACAGCTCGTTTTGGTCTCAGGTTAATTTTCAACATTACAATAATACAAAAAAGTTAATCTGGCTCAAAGGTCTCTTTGTCAATTAGAAAGTAAAAATAGGTTTTATTTCTGCATTCCTTCTGCATTACGCTATTGTGCAAAAGTCCAGCTGCTGAAAGATGCAAGAGGTTTATGTTCATTCAATGGATTTGGGAGGCAATAAAGACTGCAAGCCGGTAGGCCAGGGTAATTGGAATATACTATTGAGAAAGGTAAAAATAGCGTTAAAAGGAGGTGAGGAGTGTTGAAAGAAGAAAATCAGACAAGTGGGGCATGTGTAAGATAATAGGGGACAAAGACATGGTTATGGAGGTGTAAATCTGTCATGTTACAGCAATAAACATAACATGTGCATTTGTAAAGCGCACGTTCACCCAAGGGTATCTTACCGCTGAATAACAGATGTTTATTGTTACCCAACTAAATGGTACTCATTTCATCGACCTCAGAAGGATGAAAGGCTGAGTGGACCCACCAGGATTTGAACCTGTGACCATGAGGTCCAACACAGGCCTCTACAGTGGACACATCAGTCCACTAGGCCACCAGACCCGGCTAAAAGGGTAATTATACCGTAAGCATGTAGAAAAGGTGGGTCAGAGAACACTAAGCACCACAAAGGGGTAATTAGAACAAGCAGAGATTGATTAGTTTCAATAGATGGTGGGAAATCAGACAAGGAGGGGGAAGGAAAGCACTGATCCTCCATGGGCCTTCTGTGTCATAATACCCACTATGACTGAGCCCCACGAATGAGGCAGGTACACTCACACAGTATAGTTCAAGGTCTATATAAGGACAGTAGGAGTACAAGTGTACCAAGGTTTGTGGTTAGCGGGCCTAAGGCTGGTTCTATAATAACATTAAACTGACAGTATACACACAATCGGTAACGGGCATAGGCTCACTGTGGTGCTGTATGTATTTCAGTAGAACGGGCAGATCCAGTTGCAGCCATCCGTTGTCTAAGAGAGCCACGTGTGCAGACAGCTCAGTGAAATTAGGAAAGGTATAACAGTGCATGCTCCGTATATAGAGATCAAGGGAACGGTAGTAAAATGGATATGGCTGGACAACATCATTATGCTTTGGTTGTCAGACAAGAGTGGGTATCCATTAACTTTCACCAAGGCAGTGATTTTACTTCAGGGATGGCACTACAGTGGACATTTCAATTCACAGCATTCTAGTCCGACGCATTTCATAATTACGAAGTTTTGGACTTGGCCCTCTCTGCAGGTTCACGCCCAAACTTTTTGTTTCACCCCTTGTGTTTTTCTGAATTTGTTTTGTTGGGTTTAGAACTCTGTGCACTTCACCACTAACACGTGCTAAAGTGCGTATGCTCTCTCCCTAAATTGACTTCCACCTGGCCCATTTAATTTTTTTGTACGTTCCTAGTATATATGGTACTACGTGTACACATGCCCTGTAAATTAAACGCTATTAGCGGGCCTGCAGCATTCATTGTGCCACCCACTAAAGTAGCCTTTTAAAACCGGTCTCAGATCTGCCACTGCATCGTATAGTGCAGTTTTAAACTGCCATTACAACCCCGAAAAATAAAGCTTTTGCCAGGCCTAAACCTTCCTTTCTTTTACATATAGGTCACCCAAAAGGCCCATAGGGCCGGGTGCAATGCATTTAAAAAGTAGGCCATGTGGGTTTCATTTTTACATGTCCTGGTAGTGAAAAACACCTAAAGTCGTTTTTCACTGCTGTGAGGCCTGTCTCTCCAATTGGCTAATACTGGGTTACCGTATTTCATTTAGTAAGTGCTAACTTTGGGTTGCAAGCAGACAGAGATCTGCCGTTTAGACTCAAATAAATTGTCATTTAAAATCCTATTTAATGGTTAAGTTGAATTGTAAGTAACAATTCTGAAAATGCCACTTCTACAGTCGTTCTTCAGCAACGACCATCCATGGCGCCCAACCTGCTCTTTGCGCTACAGCAACGATAGTCTGTGACGCTCCACCTGCTCCTTGCAGCTTCTTCCACAAGAAACAGAACACTAGCGCTGTACTTTGAAGGTAACTTTTCAGCTCGACTAACCTGGACACTGTATCTGACCTATGCCCCATCACAATCGGCCTGAACTTGTGACTTTTCCGCGGTCTAGCACGATCATATGACTGTAAGTGGCAATTTGTGCTTTCTGGCGCTATTTTCTGTAAAACTTTGAAATGTATTATCTCCAGTTTTATGGATTGGATTTTTATTATTCTAGTATCACTTTATTTACTCTATTTTTCCAAATTGGTTTGGGATTTTTCTCGTGTTGTGTTTTCACTTTATTGCTGTTTGTATACTGCATAAATACTATACAGATTGCCTCTCAGTTAAGCCCGGCTGCTGTGTGCCAAGCTACCAGTTGGTTAATTGCAGGTTAATTTAGTGACTTTTTGTTGTCCACCCTTACAACAATTGTGGTTGGTGCCTGAGCAGGACTTCCTTCCCCCTCAACACAATTTCTTACACAAAGTCTCTCCAATATACATGAATAAGTCATCATATTGCCTGGAGTCTCATAATCTGAGACAGCAAAGATTGTTTCCTCTGATTATCCCCCTTCTATCCTGTCTCAAGGCGAGCCACAGTATCTACTTGTCAAAGTAGAGACTTCTGCACTACAAATCACAAAATCTCTTACTAAACAACCCAGAAGAGGCTGAAAAAGAAACCAGCCACTTTAACTGAAATACTGTATACTCCTTTAGGGCCCACATATAGAGAAAGCATAGCAGCATCGCATCCACAATGTGAACCAAAGGGTGTGGGCATTCCTTTCATTACTACTGCAGACTTTGTCCCTGGTGCATTTCTGCCCACACTCAATTGGGGACTCTCCAAAGAATTCACAGAGGTCTTATCTGTGATCTTAAGTATAGCCTATGGACAATACAATTCTGAAAGATTATGAATATAGAAGGCCGGTAATACATTATTTGGCTGTATCCTGGTTTTGCCATTATTTTAAATGCACTACAGAATCCTCCCTCCACCCCTGAAACATTTTCTATTTTTGTAATCAATTACATCCCTCAAACGGTTAGTAAGTTGAAGATCTGTGATATGGGATCTGAAAGTCTAAATTATATGGCCTCTTATTATGAGGTTTTCAAATGCTTATCTTGTAATAAGTACTATGAGATAGAAGGTGATTACTTTCTGGTTATTTTCATCACTCAGAGACTTACATTTCTTGGTTGCACCCCTTGCGTTGCCTTTCTTACAAGCCACAACTGCATGGGGTAAGATGCAAGATATTTCCTTTGTGGTACAGGAGTTCCAAAAAGTAACATTTATACTTCTTGGGTGTATTTCTTTTTTATAGGTTGGCGAAACGGACCAACTCATGTGTTAAGTACTGTGACTAGTAAATTTTGGACTCGGAGTAATGAAGATTATCAAGAAGAAATTTGTCACATTAATTGCCATCTGCCACGAGAATGAAATCAATCCTTATGCAACAATGGTTCCATAGGTGTCATTTGGTACAAAATATTAAATTAGGAGGCTGAATAACTTCATGCAATAAATGCCATAGTATTAATAAACAATCACTTAGAATTCTTGAATCAGTCCATTTGACAAAATCAACAGATCCTTTGTTTGTCTTACTCATCTTTGTCGACGATGTTTCGACCCTTAAATCGGATACACAGGTCTCATCAGGATAATAGAATATGGCGACATGTACATCCCTAATTAATAGGGGATGGAAATTGCTAACCACTATTACAGATATGCCCATTAAAATAGTAAGTGCACTCTAGTGAATCAAGGAAAATATGTACTCACTCAGGGGAGCAAAGTCCCAGAGCAACCAGGAGCTACCATCAACAATGAGCTCAAAGTTACAAAACCATAATAGGACTGGCTCCACCAAATTACACACATTCCAAACTTGTAAACTGCAAGAGATGTAGTTTGATTGCATAGTTTTGCTATAACCATATAACTTGTTGTTTAATTCAATTCACATGGTTCCAAATATTGAAAAAAACGATTTTCATAAGTACATCACGAGTTGCATACCAAAGATTGTCAAGAAAACTTATAGATTTGAAAGGCAGTCATTTGAAATTAATGTTTAGAACTTCAAACATTCAGGAAAACAAAATGAAACTTTATCCATGTAAACATTAACCATTTATCAATATAAAATACATTAATCAAATTTCATTGGAAAAATACAACTTTAAAATGCATACTAGTTTACAAAAAGATTCAAATATAATTTCATAACTCATTTACTAACACCATGAAAAAATAGAGCCACTGCTAATGTACAGAGCATATGGTCACAACCGGCTCTCATTAATCACTAGTATAAAATATTTTCTCTTAGTGAGTACTGAGGCGTATTATAACATTAAAATGTGCAAGGGTATGTGGTGTTGTATTCTGACACTAACAAAAAAATTAAACCCTCCGCCGCCACCGAACACCTTCACTTCCAGATCCATACCAGCCCTAGAAACACTCTTCGCTGCACCCTTGCCTACAGACATCCCCAGACCCTGCGCTTCGTTCACCAATACTATTGCTGACCTCGTCGCACCCCCCACCATCGACTCCATGGACTACATACTCATCGGAGACCTGAACTTTCACCTCGACAACCTCAGCGACCCAAACTCCACCGCCCTCCTGGACAATCTCGCCAACATCGGACTGAAACAACTTGTCACCACCCCTACCCACAAGGCAGGACACACCCTCGACCCCATCTTCGCAGGTGGGAACAACATCCGATTCAGCCACACCACGCTGCCCCTCTGGACAGACAACCACTGCGTACAATTATCTTTCAACACCGCCACCGCTCTCAAACCCACTCCTCGCCCTCCGCGAAGGAACTGGAGCAAGGTCACTGAGGAGCACCTCAACTCCACCCTCAGCCCCGACATCACCCCCCCCCGCCTCGACCGACGCCAACTCTGCAGCCAAGGAACTACACCACTGGATCACCAACTACGCAGACAAGCTTGCACCGCTCCGCACCACCGATATACTACGCCCCCTGAAGCTCACCGGGTTCACCACCGACCTCCAAGAAGCCAGACGCTCCTGCAGACGTCTCGAAAAACGATGGAGAAACAGCAAAATCACCGAAGACCTGACCACCTACAAGAACGCCATGACAGACTACCACCAACGCATAAGATCCACAAAGAAGACCTTCATTCAGAACAAAATCTTCACCAACTCCAGCGACTCAAAGGAACTCTTCAACATCATCCAGCAATTCACCAAGCCCCACAGCGAAGCCACAGACGTCACTCCCTCCCAAGACCTCTGCAACAAGCTGGGCTCCTACTTCCACCTGAAAATCAAAGCCCTCTATGACAACTTCAGCGAACAGACTTCAGAAACCACCCTTCCCTCCAGCAACGACAGCTGGCCCACCATCACCGCCTGGACCCAGATCACCACTGAAGATACCACTATAACCATGAAGAACACCCACTCAGGAGCCCCCATGGACCCCCCCATGGACCCCTGCCCTCCGCACATCTTCCACAGAGCCGCCATCACCATTGCGCCCGTGCTATGACGCACCATCAACGCCACCTTCGAATCCGGCACTTTCACAGACGACTGGAAATGCGCAGAAGTCAAGCCCCTCCCCAAGAAACCCTCCGCAGACCCGACCGACCTGAAGAACTACCGACCCATCTCCCTCCTTCCCTTCGCAACCAAAGTCACTGAGAAGATCCTCAACGCCCAGCTGACTAACTTCATCAAAGAGAACTCCATCCTCAACGCCTCTCAATCCGGATTCCGCAGCAACCACAGCACCGAGACCGCCCTCCTCGCCGCCACTGATGACATCCGCACGCTCCTCGACCAAAGCCCCATCGCAGCCCTCATTCTACTCGACCTCTCTGCAGCCTTCGACACCGTCTCCCACCGCACCCTCGCAGCCAGACTCCACGACGCCGGAATACAGGGAACCACCCTCGACTGGCTCCGCTCCTTCCTCGCCGGCAGAACCCAAAGGATCAGACTCCCGCCTTTCCTCCAAACCCACAGAGATCAACTGCGGAGTACCACAAGGATCTTCTCTCAGTCCCACGCTCTTCAACATCTACATGGACCCCATCGCCGCCATCGTCAGACAGCATGGACTCAGCACTGTATCCTACGACACCCAGCTCATCATGGGTCCCACTCTGCAACTCTGGGCAATAGCTTGCTTAATCTCCACAACGGCCCCACCAGCGCTGGGATGCCTGGCTTCACCTGGGGGTGCCCAGGAGTGGACATTTCACAGGGAAAAGCCAGGAAGGGTTCCACAGCGGTATGCGTACAGCGCCAGGAAACCCAGGGTATCAGTGCGCTTTACAAGTACAAATTCATTTCATTTCATTTCATCCTCTCCTTCACGAAGGACCCCGAAACCACCAGACTCAGCTTCCATGAAGCAATGAAAAGCGTTGCAGCTTGGATGAGCAGCAGCTGTCTGAAACTCAACTCTGAGAAGACAGAAGTCCTAGTCCTCGGACCCTCCCCCTCCGCGTGGGACAACTCCTGGTGGCCCTCTGCCCTTGGCACCCCCACGGACCACGCCCGAAACCTCTGCATCATACTCGACTCCTCCCTCACCATGACCCGACAGATCAACGCCGTCGCCCCCATCTGCTTCTACACCCTCTGCATTCTCTGCAACACCTTCAAGTGGATCCCCCCCCCCCCGAGGCCAGAAAGACAGTCACCCACGCACTCATAACAAGCACACTGGACCACGGAAACGTCCTCTACATCGGAATCAACAAATCCCTGCTACGCAAACTCCAGACCATCCAGAACACTGCGGCCAGACTCGTCTTCGGCATCCCACGGCATAAGCACATCACCCAACAACTGCGAGACCTCCACTGGCTCCCCGTCGTGAAGAGAGTAACCTTCAAGCTACTCACCCACACCTACAAATCCCTCCACAACAGCGGACCCAAATACCTCAACGAAAGAGTCTCCTTCCATGTACCCAAAAGGAACCTCCGCTCCGCCGACCTCGCCCTAGCAGAAACCCCGTGCATCCACAGAACCAGAGCAGGTGGAAGAGCCTTCTCCTACATCGCAGCCAAAGCCTGGAACGAGATTCCAGTCAACATCAGACACTCCCCCACTCTGCACACCTTCAGGAGGAGCCTCAAGACCTGGCTCTTCGGCTGAACCGGAGCTGCACCCCCCCTCTCCCAGCGCCTTGAGACCCTCACGGGTGAGTAGCGTGCTTTAAACACCCTGATTGATTGATTTATTAAAATAATAATGATAATCATTATGAGCTCTCAGTCTTAGTAATGGCAAGTGCTAACAGAGTGTCATATTCTCAACATTAAAATATTAATCAGAAATTCCACACTTAAGCTAAACCTAATTAAAGTGAGCCAGTGTTCTTTTAGGTTCAATGTACTGTTTATCAGAGCGGAAGTATTTATCCCTAACCTGCTGGATCAGTGGCTGGCAATTGTGAAGCACTACTAGTAAAATTATGCATTTTTTACACTCATTGAAAGGTGCAAATGTGTGTTTTGCTCCGGTGGGCAGTCTAAATGATGGTGTAAAATTCAACTGGTATGTGTTAAAGAAAAAGCCAAGCTCCAGCCAATGCGAACTGAGTTAATCAGGCCCTAACGTTACTGAGATGGTACAAGATAGGCTGATCGTCAAACTCGTAGAAGGAAGTCCATTTATTATGTATACTGATGCAGGCAGTGCTTAAATGGAGCCCATGGTTCAAGTCCACCGTACCTCACCTGTGCGGATCCACGAGTTGGGATTCTGCACCGGGCGCCGGCCTCAGTCGCAGCCGCCATCTTGGGTGCTAGGTCATCTCGGCTGGCCAACGCATTTCGCAGTGGTGGCCCGTGTCGGCCCTGCAGTTCTTCACTGACATCTTGGGGCCCTTATGATGTTGTGGCCCCCTCCTGATATCCGCCAAGAGACTGCCGGTGAGTGACTGCTGACTCACGCGGCTGGGGCGCGCCGATTGGGACTGCCAGCCATTGACTGCTCTGTCAGCAGCCTTCTGTCTCTCCGCTTTGCTGCCTCTTCCCCTTTCTTTTTTCTCCTTTCATATTTTCTGCTTTGCTGTCACTCTTTCACTTTCTGCATTGTTCTGGTTTTCTGTCACTTTCTGCATTTTTCCACTTTTCCTTTTGTCACTTATGCGCCTTTTCCTTGCTATTTCCCTGCCGTTGCATCACCCCCACTTCCTCGCCTTTCCCCCCACCCCCCTCCCCCCGGCCACAGCGCTACTCGCTGTTCCCACATCCCAGCTGTCCAGTGATACCCCTCATGCTACTTAAATGGCAGCAACTGTGCGGGCGCGCAGCGGGCACACCGCCGGCGCACTGTAGGCACCTGGGCCGCGGCCAACACCACGGACCATCCACCGCTACAAGGCCAGCACCCTCCACGCCCTCAACACCGGACACAACTCCACCTGCCGCTGGGTGTCGTCAAATGACACCCATGGCCCTTTTTCCTGCCGAAACTGCAGCTGCACCTTCGTCTGCCACCGCACACCAGCCCCACCCACCACACGAATGACAAATACCAGACCCGACCGCCTCAGCTGTATCCTCCTCGACACACACTCCTTCCACAAACACGCCGTGGAAATCTGGGACCTACTCGACTCCATCTACCCCGACATCGCCTTCCTCACAGAAACGTGGATGAACTCTGCCCCGGACAACGCTACTGCCATCCCGGATGGCTACAAGATCATTCACAAGGACCGCATCAACAAGCCGGGTGGAGGCATCGCCATCGTACACAAATACACACTCCGCCTCACCACCCACTCGGATGACCACTAGACCAACATGGAGCACCTCCACTTCCAGGTCCTGACCAACCCGAACACCACCCTCAACGGCACCCTCATCTACAGACCGCCTGGACCCCATCCACCCTTCAGTGACTCCATCATTGACTTCTTTGCACCCCATGCTCTCGCCTCCACTGACTACATCCTCCTCGGCGACCTCAACTTTCACCTGGACAACCTCAACGATAAGGACACTGCGTCCCTGCTGGAAAAGCTCACCACCGTCGGACTCAAACAATGGGTCACCTCCCCAACCTTCTCAGCAGGACACATGCTCGACCCCATCTTCACCGCCAGCAACATCATCGTCAGCCCCACCTCCGAGCTCCCTTGGACCGACCATCGCTAGGTCCACTTCTTCACCAAACCACCCGGTAGACCATCACACCCACCGCTACCCTCACAGAAGTTGGAACAAGGTCAGCTCACCACCGCCCTCAGCAAAACCCCACCACTGACATCCGCGGACGCTAATACCTCAGCATGCAACCTCCATCAAGGGATCTCCAACTGCGCCAACACACTGGCTTCCCTCAAGAAAGCCCCAGGCAAGCGACACGCCAAAAAAGCTAGATGGTTCTGATGGAGCAGGGTTTGCGTCATGTAAACCTGCTCGGATCAACGCCCCAAGATAACATTTATTAATCGTGTGTTTTGTACTAATATGCATTAATACACACAAATACGGGGAGATGCTTTGCGCACGAGTGCATTGCAATTAAGATTAATGCATGAAATGCTTAGGCCGCATATCGCTTTTGCATATTAAAACCGACAAAGTGGAATAATGCTATTGCAAATAATAATGCTTTGCACATTAATGCTAATATGAATTAACATGGGATTAGTGCAATGGTGGGAGGGAAACAGTGTAATTTCCATTTTTGTGTTATTAATATTCTTTATATTTCTCTTTCATCGTAGTTTTAAAATGGGCCTATGGTGAACAAATAGATACGCGTGTTAAATTAGCCTGAATAAATTAAAAGGCCTCGAAAGGCTGCCCCGTACATGAACTGTGGTGGGTGTCAGCGGCGGATGAAGGAAAACCTTGAAGAGTGAAAGAAAGACGTGCAATATTTGAGGACGTCGAGATGCCTGGGAAAGCTCAAATTGATGAACATTTTATGTCTAGCCGATACATTGTTTGAAATAAAGTTGCTAACACAGGGACAAGCCATTCATCAGAGAATGTGACGTGATGAGGGATAGAGAATCGATTCATAAGCAGTGAAGTAAATCGTGAGAATGAGTTAAGAACAAAGGAGAGCATGTAAAGCCAAATGAAGTAATGGAGGTGTGGTGTAACACCCCACAAATTGACCAATGAAATGTTGAGATTTTCCAGAATGTTGCAGATTAGTGGGATGGTCAGGCTGAATTAGGGTATAATTGGGGTGCTCTTAGGGGGTGTGTCTAGATCGAACGACAGGCAGCTTTCCGTAGGTCCAGAGAGGCAGACTGTGATCGTCGCTGTCCGTCGGTTAGAGGCCTACCCGTTTCCTGAATCCTATCTTATCCCGGTTTCCTTTATCGGGTTCCTTTCACTATCCTCGTGGCCAGGGGGTGGTGGTTTTTCTGAACTTTTATCGTTAGGTATGTATCAATAGGGGAATTTGCAAATGTCTGCAAATGTTTTCTCTCCATGACTCTTATGTCTCTTCATCTATCCACTCCATATATTCACTGTGATTCAGATGCTTGTGATCTTGTCTGCATATTTTATGATATTTCTCCTATAATGTGTATTTTCTTTCCCTGTAACTTTGTACCTGAGATTTTCTTATAATTACTGAAGATAAACAGATTAACGATATTTTGAGT
Organism: Calotriton arnoldi; assembly: GCA_963921515.1. Taxonomy (NCBI): domain Eukaryota; kingdom Metazoa; phylum Chordata; class Amphibia; order Caudata; family Salamandridae; genus Calotriton; species Calotriton arnoldi. Next base: position 1,855,651 of record CAWUFW010002608.1, read on the forward strand.
TTGTGATTATTTCCTCATGACAATTGTTAAGATTTTGGTTAATTAGTCATGTCAATAAATTACACTACTCAATCAATATGATTCATCGCCCAAGAGGAAAGTGGTTGACGATATAGATTAATGGGCTAAAACAAAGAAGAAACGGTTAGATAATCTGTTTTTCCCTTGTGGATGAGTAAAGACAAATTCAACGTCACGACTAAACGCATATACAGCGTCATTCTCGTAGAGTCTGTTAAATGGTGGGAAAATTGTGTATTGTAATGTTTGGGGCCCGTTGTCTGCTGTGTCCGTTTCAGAGACCCCCGGTTTGGTGCTGGATCAGTTTTTGGTAGCAGTATGATGGTTTATTATTGATTAGTTGATTATTGATTATTGCTTTGATTATATGTGTTCTAACTCAAAAAGTTAATGTCGCGTTTTTTATGTGGTCTTGAATATACGGGCGAGAAGGTTGCCCGGGGTAAAGTCATAGCCTGAAGTAGGCTGGGAATTAGTGTGGATAGACGTATCCCACTACGTAAGTACTTTGTCTGTAGGTCATAACACTGAACAGTGAAAGGCTGTAGGTGTTGCATTAGGGAAAATTCGTATGAGAGTAGATTTGGAGTGCTATAGCGAAGGGTCCACCTGTGAAACTTTGGCCTTATCCCCAGAGAAGTACCAAGACTCCTTTTCATACCAAAAAGTCCTCTTGAGAAACTTTGGCCTTATCCCTGGAGAAGTAACAGGTCCTCCCGGAGCTTGATTGAAGGGTGAGATAGCGTTGGGTCGTTATTCTTGCTCGTAGAGAAAATTCTCTTTGGAAAAGTGAAAACTATCTCTTTATTTAGAAAATAGACAAGGTAGCATTGTTTTTTTATGTCGTTATTAACAAGATTTCTTTGAGAAAAAGCTTAAGAAAAATTTGCCGAGTCATTTTGTAAAGGGAGGGTCAGTAGAAGGAGTAATACTGACGTCAGAAAACGCCGCGCTGGCATTGGTCAGGCAGCGGGAGCTTTTAGAGTTGTGATTGGATGAGCTATTGTAAGCTGCATCTCTATTGGTTGAGACATTGCTGACGTAGCAGTGCTCCGATTGGTTGGTTGGTGTGAGTCGCGCTGGTATTGGACGACAGTTGCCTAATAGAGACTACAGAAGTACGAAGGGTTTGTTGACATTTTGAGTCACATTCTGAAGGGACAGTTGAGAAAAAAATGAAGTTTATTAATAAAATCAGGAATTTCTTCAAAAAGGACAGACCGATAGTGACAAGGGAGGGAATTCTTATTCCGCCTCCAGGAACACCCGCATCCTATATGATGCTAGAATGTGGATATCATACGTGCACTTGGTTGGAGAATTGGGAGAAGTATACTGAGAGCGATGGTGTTCTGGCGTTTCCGGAACATGGATCATTTAATATGAGAATTTTACAAAATTTAAGCGATCGGATGAATGTGCTGGAGCCTAGACCTAGACCAACTCAGTATGAGGCACTTGAGGAATGGGAATATGAGGCTTTTGAGCGAGAGAAATACAGGGGTGGAAGAAAATACAGAAATATCATGACCAGAAATACTTTTGAGAGTAGGCAAGTGAGAATGAAAAGATGGAGAAGAGCTGTAGTGACGGAAGGATTGTATCCTGTCTTGGTTAATGAGGAGTCAATAGGAGGCAAAAGTAAGGAGAAAAAGAATAATATTGAAATGCAAAGAGAGAGTTATAACATGAATGATTCAGATGACGAGTTATTGGAGGATATTATAACAAAAAGACCTCCACCATATCAGGAAAGTCCAAGAGAAGTAGTTCCAAATGCCCCGATAATGGGATCTCCACTGATTCCGCAAGTTCCCCAAATTCCAGTGATTACGAGAGTAGTACCGGATAGAGAGACAGAGTTACGAAACCAAGCAAGAGAAGAATTAATTCAGAAAGTTAAACAGTTAAATCTGAATGCAGAAGCATTATCAGTACCCGTAACAATAGGTCCTATAGTTCCGTTGTAGGAGAATAAACAGAGTATATCAGGAGTACATGCTTTGATAGTTCCGACAAGTAGTATGAGGAGTGAGACAATGACTATACCTAGTCCAGTTGAACGAATGGAAGAAAATGTTACCTTAATGGATCTTCCCGTAGGAGAAGTAGTACATGAAACTCCAAGAAGAAATGTTCAAATAAATCCTAGGAGAATAGCACAGAGTGGTGATTCCGCATCTGAGAGTTCAGTAGGTCCCACACCAGAAGAGCTGAATGAGTGGATAAAGGGAATGGAATAACGAAAACCCCTACCACAAAGTATAGATGTGTGTAGATTGAAGGTGGATTTGGAGGAAATGATAATTGGTACGATCAGTCCACATAGATTAGGTATTTATAGAGATGAGGAATTATTGTTTTTGTGTAAGAACATTACATGGAAAGCAAGGAATTTGCATGAGAAGATAGCAGAAGCTGCTGTTGATTACGGAATAGATATTGAGAGATCGAAGGTATTGGAGAAAACATACAGGATGGATTTCACTGACAGGGACTTGGAAAGTTTGAATGTGTCTGGTAAAAGGTTACAGATAAAGGAATTGATGTTGATTCTGAGGAAGTGGGGAGATGTTGATCGCTGGAAAGGAAGTTGGTTGAAAAGAAAAAATGAATTAAACCCTACAGAAGGTACTTCAATGTATCCATTAAAAACAAATGGACAGGTTGAAATGGTGTGTCCAATTAGGGAAGTTCCAGGGGGGGATATGTTCATGTTCCCTGGAGTAGACAGGACATTTTGTCCTTTACGAATGATTTCCCCAGATTGAGAGAGAAACCCGTGGAATGGTATAAACAGGTGGAAAGGTTTGTGAAGGTTTCAAAGGTATTGCTGAAGGACTTAGATGGTCTATTCGAGATTGTAGTTCCGGCTGATTTGTGGACAGAGTGTAAGATAACTGTCGATTGGCCTAAAGAAGAATATCCAAGAGACCCTAAAACTGGTGCACCTTCAGATGAGGTGATGAAAAAGTACAATCAGGTGATTACTTTCTTGAAAGGAAAAATTTCCCTGAAGGAAACTGATTGGGTAAAAATAGACAGGACAACACAGGAGCCAAAAGAGTCACTGCATGCATACTATGAGCGGTTGTTACAGGTGTTTAAGCAGTATAGCGGATTTGAGAATATAGGTGACAAGGATGGGACATTTTGTGTATCGTTTTGTGTTTGGACTGAAACCAGAGATTAGTAATATGATTCAACAGCATTTAATTTGCTGGCAAAGCAAAACGATCGATGAGATTTTGAGATATGCAAAGTACTGCAGCGACGACATTGATTCAAGACACAAAAAGCTTAAGGAGAAAATTATGCGGGCGCAAGTTAAGGTAGCAGAGCAACAGGAAGCAAATAGTGTCGAGCAGACGAATAATCAGAATCAAAATGGTCAGTTACCAGGTGTTGGAAAGGGTAAAGGAAGATTTGTTAAAGATGATTTGAAAAGAAAATTTCCTTGTCATGCATGCGGTAAGCTTGGACATTGGAAGAACGAGTGTAGAAGCACTGTAAAAATTAATGGGACAAACCAAAATTTAAATTCACAGGTGCAGAATGAAGTGGTTGTGACCCAACAACAACAACAGCCGCAGCAGATAGTTACACCACAGTTACAGGTGCCCCAAGCTCCTATGTAGAGTAATGTAGGTGCTCAGGTACAGAGATACAGTGTGAATACTGGATTTACTCCTATGGAACCACATGGTAAGAACCCAAATGTGCAGATGATTCCACAATATTAGTTACAGTGTAATGGGAGTGATTCGGAGAGTAGCCAATGACGGTGCCTGAGGGGGGAGGAAGATTGCATGCTTGGCGCAACTCTGGAGGTAGATCAGTCAGGTCCATTTGTTGATGGGAAGGTGAAAGGTAACAACATTACATTCCTAGTGGACACTGGTGCTACCCGTTCTACTGTGAGAGCAGCAGAAATTCCTAACCTACCCCTCTCGGGAGAAACTATCCAAGTTGTGGGAGTGTCAAATAAGCAGATTAAAACTCCAGTTACAGAACCAATTGAGGTTCACATTGGGAAGTTTAAAGACATGCATCAATTTGTGGTATGTGATTCGAGCCCAGTAAATCTATTGGGACGAGATCTCCTATGCAAAATGAATTGTACCATCTTTTGTACACCTGATGGTATTGCATTTCAGACACCTGATGAGGATGTCGAATTTAAGTTTATGCTAGCAAAGCAAGGGACGGAAGTGGATGAACTATATTCACTTTTAACAAAACAGAATTTGCCTGATGAGCTGAGAGAGACAGTAAGATCAGATGTATGGGATTTTACAGGAAAGGAAATAGGGTTAATGAAAAATGTGGATCCTATTCAGGTTACAGTGAAACCTGGTGCTCATTACCCAAACACTCCTCCATATAAAATGAGTCCTGAGACAATGGCAGGAGTTGCTCCTGTGATCGATCAAATGATCGAACAAGGCATTCTAAGAGAAATACTGAGCAGTCCTTGTAACTCACCTATTATGGGAATTAAAAAAACAAGTGGAAAATACAGAATAGTGCAAGATTTGAGAAAAATCAATAAGATAGTGGTACCTTGTTGTCCAATCGTGCCAAACCCAGCAGTGATCCTTTACCAGATTCCATGTAATGCCAAATGGTACACAGTAATTGATTTGTGCCAAGCATTTTTCTCAATCCCTCTACACCCAGTCAGTTTTTATTTTCATTCCGGTTTGGAAACCGTGTCTTGGCATGGTGCCGAGTTCCTCAAGGGTACTCCGAAAGCCCCTCGATTTTCAATCAAATTCTGAAAAAATGTCTAGAAACATTGGTAATGCCAGAAGATTCGGTTTTGGTTCAATACATTGATGACCTACTTTTGGCATCAAAAACTCGAAAAGCGTGTGTGACAGATAACATTGCCTTATTGAACCATCTGGCAGAAGGGGGACATAAAGTGTCACCTGCGAAATTGCAGTTCTGTAAAGAAGAAGTACAATACCTAGGACACAGGATTGAGAAAGGAGTTAGAAAACTGACACCAGAAAGAATTGAGGCAATTCAACAGATGAAACCTCCAAGAACCCAGAAAGAAGTGCGAATGTTTTTGGGAATGGTTGGTTACTGCAGACAATGGATAAATGGATTTTCAGTGATTGCAAAACCTTTACAGAGGTTGACGCATAAAGATGTGACTGATCCGATTGATTTGGATGATGAGAGTATGGAACCTTTTGTAAATCTGCGAGACAGTTTGTTCCAAGCACCAGCATTGGGAATGCCTGATTATGCAAAAGAATTTGCATTGTTCTGTTGTGAGCAAGATGGATGTGCGTTAGCAGTGTTAACTCAAAGACACGGATTGACTAGACGTCCAGTGGCATATTTTTCTGCTACGTTAGATTCTGTGGCTGCAGCATTACCAGGATGTTTGAAAGCAGTTGCTGCTACATGTGTGAGTTTGGAACAAAGTGAAGCAATTGTGATGGGTTATCCTGTCAAAGTGTATGTTCCACATTCTGTTGAGATTCTTTTAACCAAAATACGAACTCAGCACGACTCCCAGTCGGCTGACTAGGTACGAGAGAGTGATTTTTGGTGCTGAAAACGTGACAGTTGTGAGGTGTACCACCTTAAATCCAGCAACACTACTACCAAATCCTTATGAGGAGGTGGTAACGGAAGAAGCAGATCATGATTGTTTGGATGTGACAGAATTCGGTACAAAACCTAGGGCCGACATCCAAGATGTGCCTTTGGAAGAATCTGACAATGTTCTGTTTGTTGATGGATCATGTTTGAGGAATAAAAGAGGAGCCTTGAGCGCTCCTTATGCAGTATGCATGGTAACTGGAACTGTGGAAGCATCCTGCCTATTTGGGGTAAAATCAGCACAAATTGCAGAATTATACGCTCCGATTACAGCCTGTAAAGTTTCCCGAAATTTGAGGGTAACCATATTTACGGACAGTCAATATGGTTTCGGGGCGGTGCATGATTTCGGCCAATTATGGATGCAAAGGGGATTCATGACTTCATCAGGTTCCCCTATTAAAAATGGGAAAATTGTGAAAGATTTATTGGATGCCCTGCAATTGCCAAAACAAATTGCAGTGGTAAAATGCTCTGCGCATAAATCAGGAAATGATTATGTGACCAGTGGCAACAGATACGCAGATCAGTTAGCGCGTTTCTGTGCGGAAAATTCAGCTGCACTGAACAGGAAAACAGAAAGAAAAATCACCGATTGCCATTTAATGTTTACATCAATAAACAATTGGGATGAGATTAAGCAGTTACATGAAGAAGCTAGTGAAGAGGAAAAAAAGCTTTGGAGAAAAGCAGGATGTACAAAAACACCAGAGGATGAAATTTGGGTATATGTAGATGACAGATCAGTTATGCCCGATTGCATGCTTTCTCATATGGCAAGAGTCTATCATGGGATCACTCATGTTGGAAGGGATGCAATGACCAGACTCTTTAAGCAGACCTGGTTTAATCCCAAGTTCAGGTACATTGCAGAGAGTTTGTGCGTAAAGGTACGTTGTTTGCCAGCAGCAGAATCCAGGGAGAAGGACAGTTGTGGGTACAGGAACTATTGGAAAGGCTGCAGGACCATTTACACGTTTGCAACTTGATTTTATTGAGTTGCCTCCGTGTAATGGTTTGAAATATGTACTTGTTATTGTGTGTCTCTTCTGTCGCTGGGTAGAGGCTTATCCTACAAAGAGGAATGATAGCCGTACCGTGGCTAAATTGCTTTTGAGAGAATTAATACCAAGGTACGGATTTCCAGTCACTTTAGAAACAGATAGGGGAACACATTTTAATAATGAAATAATTCGAATAATTTGCGCAGCATTGCAAATTGAACAAAAGCTGCACTGTGCTTAACGACCAGAGGCTTCTGGAATTGTGGAGCAAATCAATGGCACTATAAAATCTAGATTAGGAAAAGTTTGTGCATCCACAACACTGAAATGGCCTGATGCTTTGCCCTTGGTCTTAATGAGTATCAGAAGCATTCCTGACAGGAGAACTGGATTGAGTCCACACGAGGTTCTCATGGGAAGAGTCATGAGACAAGCAATTGTACCAGCAAACAAACTGATGAGCATTTCTGATGATCTGATTCTTGAATATTGCAAAGGACTGGCTGATATGGTGCGTTCTGTGTCTCATCAGGTTGGAGCAGACGCAAATGAAATACAGCTGAATCCAGTGCATGATCTAAGTCCAGGAGAGTGGGTTCTTGTCAAGAAACACGTGAGGAAGTCGTGTTTAGAACCCCGGTGACATGGACCATACCAGATCATATTGATAACAACAACTGCAGTAAAGTGTGGTGGCCTACCAAATTGGATACACGCCAGCCATACCAGAAGAGTCCCAAGTCCACTTGAAGAAGCTGAACGGCAACTGGAAAAGGAAAAAGAGAGACCAGAAGCCGGAGGTTGTGAGCCTGAACAATCCAGAGAGGCAGATGTCACTGAGCCTGTGGATGATGAACAACCAAGTACCAGCCGAGTAGAGTGGGGACCAGATACTGGGACTGAAAAGACTGCTGTTGGAGAGAGTGAGGAAGAAGCTTCCGAAAATCAAGAAGGAAGCCAACATACAGAGGGATGGATTGAGAGTGATATCCAAAAAGAAGAAGTGGTTGCTGAAAGCCTAGAACAAGGCCAACAAGAAAAAGAGTTGACTGAAGAAGACAATCAGCTGACAGAAAAAGCTATTGAAAGCCAAGAACAAAGTCAACAGAGAGAAGAAGTAAAAAAGGGTACTAGTCAACAGGAAATAGAAAGAGACTTTGAAAGTGAAAAGGAAGAAAAGCCAAGAAAAAGGTTATACAAAAGAATTGTAGAACCAGAAATCAGGGTGAAGAAGAAGTTCAAACAAAAAAACTGAGGTATAATGATAACTGGCAAAGTGGAGCAAAAAGACTGAGATATATCCTAGAACGAAGAGGGCCAGAGCAAATAAATGAAATTTCGAGTCAGTCAGATCAAGAAGATTCTCAAAAGAAAATAGTACGCAGAACAACAAGACCAAGAGTTGCAAGTCGAAAGTATACCAGACCTGAGTGGATTTACGTTATCTTAAAGGAAATTGAAAGCCCTGATCAAACAGAAGGAGAAGTTACAGATGATACAGAACGAACTGATGAGAGCAAATTGAAACCACCTTAAAAGAAACTGTAAGAAAAATTAAGGTGCATCATAATTAGGGCTCCCGGTTTTCCGTTTAAACGGATATTTACATATAAATACAGACGGAAAACTATTTTTCCTTTGTCTGTATTTATATTTAAAAGCGGTAAAATACTAGCAAACTTAGCGTGCTGCCCTGCTCCAGCTGAGTTGACTTGCCACGCCCCTCACCTGCAGGGCCTTACAGTTTGTGATTTGCTGGAGATATCTTCCAATTAGGGTCTTTTTTGACCTGCAGCCGTGCCCCAGAGCCAATCGTGGTTCGATCCAGGCCTCACTGTGTGGGCGTGTCAACATTTATCCGGCCCCACCCTCATACCTTTTGCCCTTTATTTTGGGGGGTCACTCCCTACTTCCTCCTTCTTTTACCTTCACAGTGACCACCCTGAGTGCAGAAGGAGCCTCCCGGTCGCCATTTTTGTTGCTGCCCCAGCCCTTCTCTCGCCATCTCCGGGGCTCCGCCACTCGAGCGAGCTCTGCGGCCAGCCCGTCGCCATTTCAAGGCAAAGGTAAGTGTATTTTTCGGACGTATGTACAATCGGGGGACAGATGAATGGCAGTCCTTACATAATTGGTGCAGAAAGGTAAAGCGCTCCAATACCTCCGTGCCGAGTTTGCGCTATATTATTTAAATATGCAACAACGTGTGGCGGAAGAACAATCCGGCCACAAACTCTGCAAACACTCCAGCCACTGCATCTTTAAAGCCAAGCGAAGCTTGATGGCAGCTTCACAGTCAGGGCCGGAGTGTTTGCCGAGTTTGTGGCCGGGTTGTTCTTTAAGTGCAAGTACACTGTGTACTGTCACTTAATAGCACCGTGACAACCAAAAATGAATGTGTCCTTAAGTAATTGTGGGAAAATGTAAAGCGCTCCAATACCTCCGTGCCGAGTTCGCGCTATATTATTTAAATCAGCAACAACGTGTGGCTGCAAGAACAATCCGGCCACATACACTCCTGCCACTGCATCTTCAAAGTCATGCGAAGCTTAATGGCAGCTTAACAGTCAGGGCCGGAGTGTTGGCTGAGTTTGTGGCCAGGTTGTTCTTTCAGTGCAAGTACATTGTGTACACTGTGTACATGTCACTTAATCTCCCCGTGCCTACCAAAAATGAATCTGTCCTTGTGTTACGTATTTGGTGCACATGCTTGTTTATTTACTTGTGCAGGGCTAATCTCCGATCTCAAGCACCCTGATCGCATTCTTTTTTCTTGATCAGAGAGCTGGTGAATTGTCTGAAAAGAAGTTATAAAATATTTTAATTGATAAAGATGTTGAGAATCTTGGTTTGTATCGGCTTCAATGTGGATGCGCTCTTTAATGCTTTCAGTGGTGTGTTCATCGCACCAGAGGTCAGTCTAGATTAATTTAAATAAATGTGGAAAAATACTAGCTGTAGCGTCGTCTTTTGCTTGTGTCAAAAATAAATATGGATAAATACAGTTAAAATGCCCCAAAAATAAATATGGATAAATACAGACGGAAATGGCAAAAAAATAAATACCATAAAACCGGGAGCCCTAATCATAATCCAGTCAAATTAAGTTGATACCATGAGGAAGATTTGAAAAAGACTCGAGAAAGACCTTAAAAGGGGGGACAAAAATATATTAAAGAAGAAAAAAAAGGCCGAGAAAATATCGAAGTGTGTGGTTGTACAAAAGAAGATTAATTTTGGATTTTTTTCCTAGAATTAGGTTTATAAGAAAATTAATAGTAAGTTAGATTTTTAATTTTTAAAACAAGAAAAAATGGTAGAATCTACAGTGACTGAACGTTCAAAACCTAGTCTAAAAAGTAAATGTATTAGAGCTTGCTTATGTGGTGTCTTATTAACTATGTCAGTGTGGTTAATACTAACAATTGTTGTTCCAGTCTTGATGGTGACTAATGACAAACATCAGACTAATAATACGATAAGAATGAGAGTGGAAGTTATTACTAAAAGTCCAACTAATATAGTTCATAATGATGAAAGTATTTATCAAGATAGATCAATTACTGATTTCTCATTAAACGTTTTTACTAAATTATTGTATGAATATATTAATACGATGAATGTAAGTGACTGTTATGTTTGCATGCAATTACCATCATCCGTCTCGGAGGGTGTGACATATCACTACCTTCCTTTAACCTATGGTGTTTCGTGTAGTGTACTAACTAGTCTATTTTATGTAACAGGAAAATTAGAATTTTATTATTCTAACTTAGATGTGGTCTTTTCCGAACTTCCTATTAGAAAGAATTTAAATAAAGTATCTCGTAGCTTAGAAGCTGAATATATGGGAGAATTTTTTCATACTACACAAACTTTGGATTTAATATATGCTCACAAAAATAATCTCACCTGTAGTTTACAAATAGAAGAAAAGGATTTCATTAATATGGTAGAGAATAGAAGACAAGAATTCCATAAAAAAAGCTGCTGAACAGAAAACTAATATACCACCTTGGGCTTTTAGAGAAGAAAATTATGAAAAAGGCGAGACTTCTGCTGCTGAAAAGACGCTGGACTGGAATCACAAGGGGAAGCTTTGCTTACTAAGACTAAAAACTAACTATAACAACTATTATTTAGGTACTAGTAAATGTGAACATAATTTCTTAATAACAGGAGGATGGGGATTAAAGGGAGGAACGGATCCTGTTTTCCCAGGTGTATATTAAGTGTGTGGGAGGAATGCTTATTATAGACTGCCTGCCCACTGGTACGGTAGTTGTTACTTTGGGATCGTATTCCCTAAGGCAGTGTTTCCCAAACTGTGGTCCGCGGACCCCCAGGGGTCCGTGACACATTTCCAGGGGGTCCGCAGGCAGCAGTTTTAAAAGCACTGAAAAGTTCCTTGTATAATTAGCAGTTTTTGAGCAACAATAAAAGTGTCAAGATAACACCAGTGATTAATGTACCTGCTGAAGAGAGATGAGAGTTTTGTCCAGTGGCAGCTTTGACTTATCTAATGTAGCACAGAGGGTTAATATGCCTACTGCAAAGAGCATGTACCATGCATTTTTTTAAAAACAGTATTTTATGTGCATAGGTCAGTGGGTTACTGCTTTGGTCACAGATATTCTTTTGTTACTGTGCAGTTCATAAGTGACAATCGTAATCTAGCACAGTGACCTATAAACTGTCATCAAAGAGCTGCTTGCAAACTGCATGGTACAAGTTAGTAACTTATGTTTTTTCCCAGTCTTTCATTATCCTGATGCTGCTAAAAATGTTTATTTGGGTGGAAATACATTTTTATTGTTAGTCAATGCTAACCACTGTGTTATGTTTTGAATCCTGAGTTTGTGCTTCTCCAGACCAAGTACTCTTTAAAAATGCCTTCCAGCATGAATGACATGGGAATCCTACACCTTGAAGTCCCCTTTGCCTTATGTAATATTTTCTATACACTGATTTACACGTATGATTCATTGTCTCTATATGTGTGTGATGTAAAGTGCTCTGACATCCTACAATGGTATGAGAGATGCTATAAAACAAAGGAAATACATGTGACAGAGGGGCTATGGAGAAATGAGAGGCACTGTTGGAGGGTGATAATAAGGGAATCATTGAAGAACCTCAACAAAGATTGTCGTATCCTGGTGCATAGTAAGGTCTTCATTTACTATTCTTTAAAAGCTAATACAATTCAATATATAATGTTAAATGTGTTGTAGACTGCACCATTGTTTCCTAAATTTCTTTGGGGGGAGAGCTTCCCAAGGCCCCCTTTGTAGTGGTTAGGCTCACTCACTGCACTTGGTGTGCATCGTATGGGTACTGGTCTGAAAACATTTGCCAGGGCTGCTTTGGGTTTCCAGTCTGGCCCTGGCAGAAGCAGGAGACTCGTACTGCGAAATAAAACCAACCATTTAAAAGATAGTCACGGAGATGCAGCACCAACCTTCCCATGAAAATTTTTCATTTTTTGCAAATTCTTTCAATATAAAATACTAAGGGGGATATTTACAACAGAAGTGGCGGAGCGTGTCGTTAGCCTCCTTGGTTTAACAAAACACTCCGCCACTTTCAGAAACGCAGGGCCGCACCATGTTTACAAGAATATGGTGCAGCCCTGCGTTTCCCCTGCGCTGGCGCTACACTTATCAGTGTAGCGCCAACGCAGGCACCCTTGCACCATAGTGCAAGTGTGTCTGCGTGCAGGGGAAGATTGTTTATGTACAGGAAGGTCCCCCTTCCTGCACATAAACAATCTTGAAATGCTGTTTTGTCACTTCTGTGTGTGCTGCTTAATGCAGCACACATGGAAGTTACAAAATTTCATTTTTGTAAAGATTGTTTATGTGCAGGAAGGGTCACCTTCCTGAACATAAACAATCCATTGCGTTTTGCTTTTTCCATGTGTGCTGCACAAAGGCAGCACACATGGAAAAAGCAAAAATCGAGGAGAAATTAAGCATTTCTCCTGGGTTTGCCAAGTTAAGACCAGGTTTTCCCTGGTCTTAATTTTTGCGCTGTCTCCTATTTACGCTGCCCTTGTAAATAGGGGGCAGCGTCAAAATCTATGGGTGTTGCGGTGGAACGCCCACAGCAACACCTACTGCCCACCCCTTTCCCACTAAGCATTGCGTGAAAGGGCGCCTTATTTACCAGGCAGCGTTAAGCCACGTTAAGTGGCTTAATGCTGCCTTGTAAATAAGGCGAAGCCCCTATCGCCACAGGAACGTCGCAAAAAGTGACGTTCCCATGGTGATAGGGCTCGTAAATATGCCCCTAAAATCCTTAGTAATTCGAGTATTTGTTTTGTGTGCACACGTGTGTTTATTTTTTTCGAATTATTGTTTTAATGTTTGAAATTTAAATCCTACAAATTGCTTGGGGGTCCCCGGCTTCCAGTGGTGACTCAATGGGGGTCCTCAGGAGTCAAAAGTTTGGGAACCACTGCCCTAAGGTATACCACGTAGATAGAAATAATAAGATTAATGAGATGAAACATGGATTAATACGTAGTAAAAGAGCAAGTTTTTCAGAAATAGTGGGTGATATATTTGGTGCGATAATACCTTCAGTTGGAGTGGTTCTTAATTCATACAAAATTCAAACATTATCCACAGTGGTTGATCGATTATCAACTGATACTGCTGGAGGGTTCTTATTGATTGATACAGAAATGGTTGCAATTAGATCAATGGTTATACAAAATCGACTTGCCCTTGATATATTATTGGCAAAAGAGGGTGGAGTCTGTGGGATGCTAAAGGTACAACATTGCTGCACTTATATTCCTGACAAAAGCAAAGGTATTGAAGGGTATATTAAAAATATTACAAATTTAGATAGGGATTTAACACAACTAGAGGTTGATGGTGTCTGGGAGAAAATTAATAAGAGTTTTTCAAAAATAGGTAAATGGTTCACTGATTTTGGTAAGAGTTTATTAGGTGGAGTAATAATACCAATAGTATCAATAGTGATAGTAATCATGCTAATAATAATGACTTACAAATGTTGCAAGAAAAGAAGAGAAAAGAGAAGTATGCTAGGTGTAGATAACAAATGTAAAGGTAGAAAAGGAAATTAGAAGAAATAGAGTTAGAAAATATGAAAGGCAAATATTATGAAACAATGAAAGATTTAGGTGAAAAGAAGAAACTTTGAAGTGAAAGAAGTACGAGTTTCTGAGAAAACAAGAAATGGCAATGGGTGATGGATATTTTATGATGGCATAAAAAGCCATCAAAGGGGGGAATTGATGGAGCAGGGTTTGCGTCATGTAAACCTGCTCGGATCAACGCCCCAAGATAACATTTATTAATCGTGTGTTTTGTTCTTATATGCATTAATACACACAAACATGGGGAGATGCTTTGCGCACGCGTGCATTGCAATTAAGATTAATGCATGAAATGCTTGGGCCGCATATCGCTTTTGCATATTAAAACCGACAAAGTGGAATAATGCTATTGCAAATAATAATGCTTTGCACATTAATGCTCATATGAATTAACATGGGATTAGTGCAATGGTGGGAGGGAAACAGTGTAATTTCCATTTTTGTGTTTTAATATTCTTTATATTTCTCTTTCATCGTAGTTTTAAAATGGGCCTATGGTGAACAAATAGATACGCGTGTTAAATTAGCCTGAATAAATGAAAAGGCCGCGAAAGGCTGCCCCGCACATGAACTGTGGTGGGTGTCAGCGGCGGATGAAGGAAAACCTTGAAGAGTGAAAGAAAGACGTGCAATATTTGAGGACGTCGAGATGCCTGGGAAAGCTCAAATTGATGAACATTTTATGTCTAGCCGATACATTGTTTGAAATAAAGTTGCTAACACAGGGACAAGCCATTCATCAGAGAATGTGACGTGATGAGGGATAGAGAATCGATTCATAAGCAGTTAAGTAAATCGTGAGAATGAGTTAGGAACAAAGGGGAGCATGTAAAGCCAAATGAAGTAATGGAGGTGTGGTGTAACACCCCACAAATTGACCAATGAAATGTTGAGATTTTCCCAAATGTTGCAGATTAGTGGGATGGCCAGGTTGAATTAGGGTATAATTGGGCTGCTCTTAGGGGGTGTGTCTAGATCGAACGACAGGCAGCTTTCCATAGGTCCAGAGAGGCAAAGGGTGATCGTCGCTGTCCGTCGGTTAGAGGCCTACCCGTTTCCTGAATCCTATCTTATCCTGGTTTCCTTTATCGGGTTCCTTTCACTATCCTCGTGGCCAGGGGGTGGTGGTTTTTCTGAACTTTTATCGTTAGGTATGTATCAATAGGGGAATTTGCAAATGTCTGCAAATGTTTTCTCTCCATGACTCTTATGTCTCTTCATCTATCCACTCCATAATATTCACTGTGATTCAGATGCTTGTGATCTGGTCTGCATATTTTATGATATTTCTCCTATAATGTGTATTTTCTTTCCCTGTAACTTTGTACCTGAGATTTTCTTATAATTACTGAAGATAAACAGATTAACGATATTTTGAGTTTGTGATTATTTCCTCAAAACAATTGTTAAGATTTTGGTTAATTAGACATGTCAATAAATTACACTACTCAATCAATATGATTCATCGCCCAAGAGGAAAGTGGTTGACGATATAGGTTAAAGGGCTAAAACAAAGAAGAAACGATTAGATAATCTGTTTTTCCCTTTTGGATGAGTAAAGACAAATTCAACGTCACGACTAAACGCATATTCAGCTTCATTCTCGTAGGGTCTGTTAAATGGTGGGAAAATTGTGTATTGTAATGTTTGGGGCCCGTTGTCTGCTGTGTAGGTTTCAGAGACCTCCGGTTTGGCGCTGGATCAGTTCTCTCCCGCCCTTCATGAGTCTAGGCGCACCTGTTGACGGCTCGAGAAGAGACGGGAGGAGCAGCAGGACCCAGGAAGACCACTTAGCCTTCAAAACCGCTGTCACTGCACACCACCACCTCATCAGAACAACAAAGAAAGCAGCCCGAGATATGAATCAACGTCAACGTACTCATAAGCAAAGAGATTTTCGCCGTGGTCAAAGAATTCGCCAAAACCAGCACAGAGACAGCAGACATCCCACCCTCCCAAGACCTCTACAACAACCTCGGCAACTTCTTCAACCGCAAGATTAACGAGATCTACGACAGCTTCAACAACCTCGATACCCAAGACCCTCGCACCACACCCGCAACCACAGCACCCAACAACAATGGACCCCAGCAGACCATGCTCAGCTAGATTCCCCTCACCACTGACGAAATCCTCAAGATCATGAAGAGCATCCACTTCGGAGCACCCTTGGACCCCAGCCCCCACCACATCTTCAACAGAGCCAGCACCTCCATCGCCCCCGAACTCTGCAGCACCATCAACTTCGCCACCTTCCCAGAAGACTAGAAACATGCAGAGATCAACCCCTTGCTGAAGAAACACTCTGCCGACCCAACATACCTCAAGGACTTCAGACCCATCTCCCTGCTCCTCTTCGCAGCCAAGGTCATCGAGAAGGCCATCAACGCCCAACTTTCCGAGTTCATTGAAGCGAACCACATCCTGGACCTCTCCCAATCCGGCTTCCGAAAAAACCACAGCACCGTGACCGCCATCCTCGTTGCCACAGATGACGTCCGCACCCTCCTCAACTGAGGCGAAACTGCAGCCCTCACCCTCGTGGACTTCTCGGCCGCCTTCGACACCGTCTCCCACCGTACCCTATGCACAAGACTCTATGAGCCGGCATCCGCGACAGTGCCCTGGAATGGATCCGCTCCTTCCTCACCGGCTGAACACAGAGTCAGACTTCCTCCGGTCCACTCTGAACCCACAGAGATCAGCTGCGGAGTGCCTCAGGGCTACTCCCTGAGCCCCACTCTCTTCAACATCTACATAGCCCCGCTTGCAGCCATCGTCAGGACCCAGGGACTTAACATTGTCTCCTACGCCGACAACACCAACCTGACCCTTTCCCTCACCAACGAACCCACAGTCGCCAAGAACAACTTCCACGACTTGATGGAGGCTGCCGCTACCTGGATGAAGGACAGCTGCCTCATGCTCAACTTGAAGAAGACCGAAGTCCTCATACTGGGCTCCACCCACTCCGCCTGGGACGACTCCTGCTGGCCCTAAGATCTTGGATCTCCCCATACCCACAGACCACGCACAAAACATTGGAATCATCCTGGATTCCTCGCTCACCATGAACCGCCAGATCAACGACGTCTCATCCTGCTTCCACACGCTACGCCTGCTCTGAAAGATCTTCAAGTGGATCCCCACCGATTCCAGAAAGACATTGACTCACGCACTCATCAGCAGCAGACTAGACTACGGCAACGCACTCTATGCCGGCATCACCCAGAAACTCCTCAAGACACTGCAGAACATTCAGAACGCCTCCGCCAGACTTATCCTGAATATCCCCCGCCAGAGTCACATCACCAGCCACCTGAGAGACCTCCACTGGCTCCCAGTCAACAAAAGAATCACCTTCAAGCTCCTCATACACGCCTACAAAGCCCTACACAACGCGGGACCTGCGTACCTCAACCACCGCCTCTCATTCCATACACCCACAAGAGACTTCTGCTACGCCCATCTGGCCTTGACCACTGTCCCACGTATCTGCAAGACCACATCTGGAGGAAGGTCCTTTTCCTACCTCGCAGCAAAGCCCTGTAACACCCTGCGTCTCCACCTCAGGCAATCACTGTCACTGCCTCAATTCAGGAAGGACCTCAAGACCTGGCGCTTCGACTGAACCACAGTGCCTTCTGCAGATCAGCAGCCCCCCCTCAACCCTCTGCGCCTTGAGACCTTTACGGGTGAGTAGTCGCGCTTTACAAGTCACCTGATTGATTGAAGTGGGGCCCACTGGCACTCATTTTTGGAGACTGGCACATATTTTTCCTCATCAAGTTTTAACCCAGTTTAAGAGAGAGAAAAGAAAAACAAACAGAAGGAGGAAAGAAGGAGGAAGAGAAAGACAGAAAAACCTTAACAAAGAAAGCAGAGATGAAAAAACCTAAAAGAGTGAGGTAAAGGTGCCCGGAGTGCCTGGTAGAGATGAACGAACCATGCGGTAGATGAAAGAGCCATGAGGGGGAATCAAGACTATGCATCCTTGGGGTGCGGAAACTCCAACATTCTATAGCACCGGCTGTGGGTTTCTGACCAAAATTGTGGACCCTGGTAGTAATTGTTTTACAAATTAAGCACTGCACTGACTGTAGGATCGCCTAAACTGCGGAGACCCCGTCGTTAGACGTCTTTCATTTCTCATTAACCTGTACATCACCGAAGCCGAAAGTTTGCTAGAAAATGATACAGGCAGGGAGGGAACGCGTGCACCTGCCATCGAGATCCTGTTGCAAGCAGGCAGAGGACGGCTCGTTAGTTTGCATTCAGACTCGCAGTTTCTCCGGGATCGCGAGTTTACATCACATCCCCTGCTCTGAATATGCAGAGAGGAGCCTGTCTCTGTCAGCAACACCACCAGCGCTCTCTTTCGTGAAAGTTTGACGTCTCGTTTCTTTACTAAAGATGCACACGTTTTGGGAAATCGTGTCTATAAACACGAGGACTGGCGTGGCAGGGTGGGTTATTCAAAAAGTACAATTTTAGAAGGCTATCGGATTTAAAAATGGAGAAGAAACCCTGGAACAAACCAATCTCGTCCACGCACGCTCAGCACAGTTGTCAGTTCAGCTCTTCCTCCCATGTGGGGGGAGGGGCGCGTTGGCCTCGCTTCAGATCACCGCATCTGCCAGCAACAAGATCAACACACCCAGGAGATTCCGCACCAGATATTCAAAGCAACTTAACATAACAAATCTATTTTTATTGTTAGGAGTTCCCGGCTGAGCAGAGCTTGGATGTGGTTGAACAAAACTCTGCTTGGTGGTGAAAGCTGTGGCACGCCCGTTTAACTTTCCATCAAACGTGGGCTGGCTCTGGAAAAACAAGGAAAAATAAACTCCACATAATCCACATTTTGAGCTACTGCTATTGAGCAGTGCTACCTTGCAGATCCTACGACTGGAACATGCTGTGCGGGTACAACCAGTGCAGGGTAGTCGCGACATAATGTTCTGCTGTGGGGTGCAGTATAAAACAAGTAACTTAGACTAAAATTATAAAATGTACCTCTACAAATTGATGAGAATGAATCCTTGAGGTGAGCAGAACTGTCAATAGTTTGTGCTCACACATTGAAGCAAAGAGTCACTTGAACCAGCACTATTAATCATAATATTATAATGAAGTAAACACCTCCGAAACAACAGGCGTGGTCGTATTACAGGACGCCCAGAGTCTCTGCGGCTGACAGCAGCCTGACGTGAATTTGTTCGCCATGACACACTGAAAACCTGAAAGACCAGAGGGTCAAGTTACTAACGTGTGCTTGTAGAGTGGCAGTAGGAAACCAAAGGATTGTCTCAGGACAGCAAGGTCGCAGTTCACAAGTATCAGATGTTGATCACCAGAACCAACAGGTGATGGACTCGGATTCGAGGGTGGCTTTATGCTTCTTTTAAGGTACCAAAAAGCATCCATGTAGATAAACAAAAATTGAATATTGACAAGCAACTGCTTTCTGCGCAGAACAAGAAACACACGCCTTTCTTGATTCATGAAAGTCAGGACTGGAGACTGTTGTTCACCCTACTGCCTTGAAATTAAAAAAAGAAGTAACCCCTTCTATTCAGCATGATAACCACTGAATAATTTTTAGTTGTGCAACCCTCTCATCAGCAGCTCTAGGATACCTGGATTGATTTAAGCACTGTTTTAATTGTTACACTTCAATTACCTAAAAAAAAAAAAATTCACATGCTTTGCACGGTAGTTTTGCAATAATATCTTCTACACAGGTACGCACACATTTTATCAAAGTTTGAAAACTGTAGAGGGAAAGGATACACGGTGTTCAACGTATTGACAATTACAAGAAGTAACTTGTGCAACACCCAACATTCTACCAGAGCCACTTTCGACATAGGCCTTCTTACCTCAAGATGCTTTTGAGTTATGGTTTGGGAACTCAACTATAATGTGGTCCAAAGTACAAGTAATGCTGCTGAAGGCCAGCTTGAGGCATGGACGAGGCTCAGATGGGTGCATTGTGCTTATCCAACAACTTGCAATCAATCATTTAGATTTGTAATTACAAACCCCCTGCGCCTGTTCATGGTCTTCAGGCCCTTTCCATAAAACTCTTGTTCCATTCCTTAGCCTCTTCTTTCCATTTGTTATACTTCTGCAGCCCCTCTTGCCTCTCTTCTCCCCAGGCCTCTCACCTCTACCCTGGCACAGATGATTACCAAGTGCGCCATAATTGCTTTCCCTGGGGCATTATCCGAGCAAAGGCCAGGCCTGCTGCTAACTCTACAAGCACTGTGACAGTTTTGCATCCCCGACATTCACCTATCTATACTTGTGCCTTTTCCGTCTTAGTTCCTACAAAAAGATGGTACAGACAAAAAAAGTCCTTGAAGAAATTCAACACCACCAACAGATACCAGGCTTAACTTGCATCAGTCTCATTCAGAGACATAACTTGCTGATAACCAGACAGCAAAGTTGGGAGGTAACAGAAATACAGGAACCAACTAGCTTCAAGCAAGAAATTAAGTAGTGCTGGCTACCTGAAGTGGGTACCAGCGATACCTCACAAACCTTTGAGACAAGCTTGTCTTTGAAACACCGTACGTTTTGGTCTCTTCTCTAGTGCCATGTGCAGAAATGCCTCCTACCAAAGAATCCTTCTAAACACCGTAAGCATGAAATGCAAGAATCCGTCTTCAACCCAATGGATGCCTCAAACGAGTGTACGCTCACAGAAGAGCCGCCAAAAGAGAAGAGAAGAGCAGAGTTAATTTACTGAATTTCTTAAGAAGGTCGATATAGACACAAAAAGCTCTCTTTAGATCATGATCAGGCCAGCCAATCACAACCAAAAACGCAAAAGTTAAACGTGGATATTTTATAGAAAGGAAATTAGTACGAGTGGACAACAACCACTGTTCCTCAGGAAAAACTGGATCGTATTTAAGGCAGGTATGGACTGTGGTCCCACTAACCATACTTGTTGGATTTTGCTCTCAATGTGTGCAAGAATCCATATGAATGGCTGGTTCCTTGAAAGACATAACAAAATATATGGAGGGCCATCAATTATAATAGGTATGTGCCAACAACCCCTCAGACGGGGATGTACTAACTTTGTATAGCACAAAGCCTAAGGACAACTCCTTTGCATTGTACCCGATTTACTAGAGTAAATGAGGTGCAAACATCCTGTGTGATTACTACTGAGGCAGGAATTGTTTTGTGACTCTTTCAACTGTACACAACAGGGAAGCCAGGGACAGAGGACAGGAAGGGGCAGCACACGTTTGCCTCTACATTTGCGTTCACAATATGCTGACATAATGATCCCTGTCCCTGAAAGGGACAATACTACACAAAGGGACACATTGTTAAAGGGATATGCAGCATTTTATACAACCACTGACTGTTCCCATGTCACAGGCGGCTTGTGCATGCAGATGCAGACCGGGCCCTGGACCCCTTGTGTCTGTACTGCGACTGGCTCGCACAGTATACCAACTGTACTCTTGAAACAAAACATAACACAAGTACCCAATGCAGTTCAGCAATGACTTAAATGGATCTCATGGGGGCCCAACAGCACAGCACACAACACAAACACAACCTCCAACAGAACACATTAAGCACAAATTCTGGCCCAGACATGCACAACAACAACAACTCCAAGCCACATAGATAGCCAACTAGACAGTATGTAATTTCACGTATATCCACAGACACTTACAAAACGAACAGCTTCAAAGACACCTTATGGAGGAAAGATGCCTTAAAAGACAGCTACCTGAAGCCAAGCAATAGACATATGTACATCCCAGAATGACACAAACAGTAATGTTCTTCATCACACGCATCAATGCACATAATCCTTCACATAAAACTTAAACAAATCTAATTGGCTAGTAGTCAACAGATTCCATCACTAAAATATACAATTGTCTACGCTAATATTGTCAGCAAGTATCCAATATGCTCCACGTCTAAGCAATAGGAAGCACAATCACTTACAATATCAATAGGCAGCTTTGATCTAAAGTCAACACAATCTCAGAATCGTAAAGGGCACCCAGATTCTGAAAGCAATTCAACACCAACAAAATGGTGGAAATGGGATATGTTACTGCACTTAACAGTAAAAATAGGTAAAAATACGCTCAGTGAACGGTTACCGCCTGCCACACCATCACTGGCTAAGTAGCAGGTTTTTTTCCTCCAAAAGTAGACCACAGAGCAGAACAATTTGCACTATTAATACCATATAGGGGCAAGGAGGAATGGGATGCAATCCAATTTGGGTATATTTTGACTAATCCACTAACAAGAAAAAGAAGGCATGTGCTCACTTGGACTCCAATAGGAGCATTCTAGTTAAAACATTTCTCAACAGCCTGCTCAGGGCTGAAAGTTTACATTTCCATATCGGTTTGAAGATGGTTTGCAAACTCTCCCATGATTTCACGTCTTGCACCTTTGTAACACTTCTTGTTCAGTTTCATCACATAATCTCCTTTTGCGTATGAAAACCGCAAATACTATACCAGAGAGGACACTATATGACTTCTTTTAAAGTTCTGTAGTTCAAGCAGGACCATCTATCCACGAGTCACGGTGGAGGTTAAGGTATCTTCCATGTTGTTTTCTTTGTCCTTTTTGCACCTGCTGCCAAGGATCTAGGCACCAAAACTTCCATCTTATCTCTGGTCGTCTTGTATTTATTCTCTTTGGATGGCATTATAAGCCACAAATGGAACCATATTTGTTACCCAAACCTTTCTTTAACTTTCAGCACCGAGGCTGCCAATAGGAACATATGGTATACAAGTGGTCAATGATGTCTGGTCTTTGTCACATAAGCTAGGAGTTTTGATCAGTGTTCTGCTCTGGAAACAACCCACTCTAGGTACTGCCACAGTGTATTTAGTGCCTGACACAGCCGTTGACCATCAACACCTCCGTAGCACACTGTACCAAGTGGGACCTCTAGCAGCAAATCTCTAAATTTACAGCCAAAAAGCCCCCAACATTGTGCAGCACAGAAATCGTGTCAACTGGGGGGTGGGCTTCTTTTGCTATCTCTCACTCTGCCGAGCCCTTAAAGTGATCAGTTTTGGAGTTGGGGTGTTGCATCATGTCCCATATCCCCAGGAGCAACACATCAGACAAAGCTATTGAACACAGTCACAACAAGCACTGGCAATGCCAATTTGTCTGGCTTTAAAGGGATGTTGTATAGTAATGTGGCTCATTAGAAGTACACAGCATGGGAATAGACATGTATTTGTGTGGAAGCAAAGAAGTGTAGAATAATATTGGTGTAGGTTAAAAATTAAAGTCACGGTTGCACCGTCAAGCCAGACCTAAAAATCCATGAAGGTTAATGACTGCCCTCCTTCCATCTGTGCTGATGCCAGACAAAAACACCATAAATTATCAAGTTATCCAAGACATCTTAATAGTACTACAATGTCATGTGGGTGCCTCTGAATGTTCAAGCTCAGGCAGCTGGATAAATAAACGAAATTATCACATCTGTGTGGAGGGCAAGCCCTTTTTTTGTGGAAGCACACAACGTCTGGTCAATTAAAATGTGTACTCCTGGCTCTCTACATGTGGGAGGAGGAAAAGTCCCTGTCTAGTGATGATCACATAATTGTCTGGCGACTGCTGAGCTCTCAAGCCAGACCATAAAACGGAGTCACGCCTTACCCCTACACATAATTTTTAAGCACCAATATGGTTTCTTGTCTCGCAGCAGTGAACCTGCAATTGCAGTTGATGACCACAATGAATGCAACAGGATTGAAGGGACGTAGCAAATTAAAATGCACAATTCACTATCAGATTCATGGCTACTATCTTGCGTGAAGTATGCACCGTTAGACTGCCATCTGCAAGATAATCGTCTGCCTTTGAAATAAAAAGTAATTCAATAGCATGTCAGCAGTAAAGTATATAGACAGTAAGTAAATTGGATACACTGTATTCTTAAACTGTTGCTTTTCAGAACAGAAACTGTTCATACATCAAATGATTTTGACAAAGACACAAACGTGTGCATGTCTTTGCGATATCTGTACCTCACCTCTACCACTCGTTTCCTGTCTAAACAAAAGAGAGCACATCCAATAGGCAGGAGTCTGGATTTTCTAGAATATAACACACAATGGACGATGTGCTGTTTAGACGTGTTTTTCTTGTTTGGCTTACATTCAGCTGCTCTTGAACACACAGATATATAGAAAGTTGTCTCTGTCTCTTCCCAACTTCACTCTTGTGTAGAAAGAGCCAACTCTGTAACAGAGCCTTACCTATCAGCTTAACTCAACAGAAGATGTGCATGGTATTGGATACCCCTAACGCAAAGCAGTAGTGGGCGGAGCTACCTCCAGACAAGCCTTGGCAAAGCCAATAAGTCTGGCGTTTGGCACCAGCCTTTTGGCTTTGTCAATGCTTGTTTTGTCATGTTATTTTTTTTTAAACTTTATTATTTGGGACATAGTAGTCCCTGGCAATGAAGGGAAGTACTTTGCATGAGGATTTGCTCCTTGTGAATTAGCAGAATGCTGTCACTGTGAAGTTCGCCAGTGGTTGGAGTGGGCTGGCCTTTTGCCCCGTGGGGTATGTTGGAGTGGGCAGAAGAAAAATGTGGTAACAGAGCAATGGATGAAGAGGGCTAGCTGAAAGTCCCTATAAGTAAGTATTATATACACACAATTTTAATAAAATCAAAAATGAGGTCTAGCTAACTCCAGAAGTAAAAATGATTTACCACAAAAGAGAAGGCTGGGGTGGCAATTAAACTCCATGCACCTTAGCTGTACTTCATATTTATGACCAGCTGTTGCATCAAGGTGACTCAAGCAAACAACCTCTTTTCACCCTTTCCAAGGATACCAACAAATGGAGAAACTGACGGCTTACTTGTTCTTCTGGTAAAACAACTCTCAATACAGACGGGTGTGTTCGAAATTGCGTTTGGTTGCACAGTTCCGTGCTTTAGAAGTGTGCCAAAGAACACTAAACTGATGAATCTGTGTGTTAAAGGCACTTCTAAAACAGATCACCCACTGCCACTGAATGTCAAAACAAGGAAACTTGAAAGACATGACAACTGCAGAGAACACATCAATCACCTTTACCAATCTGGACACCACTCCCAAAAGAGCTCAACTAACTATCTGCCCAACGCAGGTACATTAAAGCCAACTCACATCCTATGCCATAACTCCAATGTCTGCATTCAGGACAGCAAGAGAAAAGTGTCTTAATAGTATCAAATGCAATTTTTCAAAGGAGCATTCAGTACAACCATGATTTCCAGACATTCTGGACAAATCCTTTACCAATAATGCATGAGGCATTTTACCCAGAAGCAAAGTTATACTAATGAGTGAGGCTTGTCTCCTTGCTGACTAGATAGCTATCTTGGGTAAGAAAATGCTAAGAGTAGGGTGCTTTCGGAGAGAGCAGAGGATGTAGTTCTGGAGTTGAGGGGCTGCTGTGAAGAACAGCTGCCTGAGGGTTCTTATGTTTCATACCTATCAGAACTCCCACAGGTAATCCCGTCTCACTTCTGGAATTGCAGACTCCTCCATGTCTTAATGCTTATGACCTATGTATTTAGGCATGTTTAGGTGAACTACTTTTCAATCGAAACAGGAATCCAGCTAAGGAGGTCAGATTAATATAAGTCTGAATGCAGGATGGTACGGGGTGGATTCCACACGAATTTGTTCACAACAACGATGAGGGAATTATAGAATCATCTCCCAACAAATGTGATAGCATTAGTAAAACACAAAAAGATACTTAAATCTGAAAAAAAGCTCCCATTTTCATCTTTCTTTTATCATTTAATAAGTGCTTTGTTTATTTTTCACAAAATAACACCATATAAACTTGGACAATACATTCTCAAAGTGAGTGTATCCCAATACTCTTTTTTTATTAAATGTATACTTTGATTTAATCATTAACACATCCATTGTAAAAAGAAAAATTACATGTGATTTATCATGTCGAAACTCAACATCAACTACAGAAATGTGTGCATTGTTGTTGCATTCAACACAGTGTTGTGATATGAAGTATGGAAAAGCAGGCAGACTATTTCAATACATTCTCCACAAAAGAGATCCATTATCTATATGCAGGTGATTCCACTGATCAAAGGCTTCCAATTTAGATAAATTACTAAATCAAAATTCATATCTTATCTTCAGTCTTCAAGATCCAAAGCTAAAATAGTAAAGTTTAAAATTGGTACACTGGATTGACTTACTCAATATATATTTTAAGACTGTACTTGCATATTGTGCTAATGTCTTTAAAACTCGGATTTGTCATCATCAATAGTTTAATACCTGGTCTATGATCAGAAACTCTATACACGAGGAATAAAAATGCAGTTTTTGTACTTTTCCCTTGCTCAATTGGCAGATTTTCACATGGATTAAACTAGAAATACGTATTAGCTGGAGAAAAATACAGGGTAAAATACTCATAAAATACAAACTGCATAGACAGGATCCTGACAGACATCGTTTTGGGTTCTTATGAAAATCAACTCTAATAGATTTGCCTTCTTTAAACCAAGTACACACCAGACCAAGTAAAAGCAAGTAAACTGAATACATTCTTCTCAGACCCATCCACTGTTATGCTCATGAATAAAAACTACAAAGAGGCACAGTAAGACAACATGAGGAGCATCTTTAACCTTGCCTTCCATATTTAAAGTAATCTTTTAAGTTAGGGCCAAAACTCCTTGCGGGTAAATATAGAGAAAGCGTACGATATACCATGGTGTGAGCTGGATTAAGCATCCAATAACCGAGACCAAAATAATACATTATCACATTATTAATCAAAATTGCCAGATGTCTTTTTCCAGTTGTCATGCCTAATTTAACGTCCCGTGCATACCAATTCTCCTTATAATTCCTATTGCAAAAGTTCATCACGTGTGTATCGTGACAGGACATGTAATGCCCTCTAAAGGTCAAGAGGTCTATGGACACAAATGCCTAGATGGTCTGCACGTAAACAATGGGCATGCTTAGAACCTAAATGTGGTCAATTTATTTAACCCGATTGAATTAATCTTCAAGGTGGATTAGATAAAGGGTGAAAAGAGGGCCTAGGACACAATCCTGTTGGATCCCTGTAATAAAGAAAATAATTTCTAGTTATTAATTGTATTGTCTTATAAAGCTCACTAATAATAAGCAATAAATGTGGTGCTCTCCAGCTCAAGAGTTTACTCCAAAGTAACCAATAGTCCACTCTACTGAATGCTGTAGAGATGTCAACGAGTCCAAAATTCGGAGTCAAGGCTCCAGAGGACAAACCACACGGGCCAATAATGCCATGGATACTGCAGTGTACATCAGTGACACCCTTTCTAAATCCTGGTTGAGTCAGGAGAAAGAGTCCTTAATTTTTTGTTCACACACCCTAAGCTGTCTGCTCAAGATAAATGTTAGAAAATACATTGGCTTGAGAAAGGAGCCAATAGGTAATAGCTTAGCGATTACATACCATTCCACTGAAAGTTCTCAGGAGCTTGCATCTAGCCACAAAAGACAAAGTTTAGCAAAAGTATAGAAAAACAGTCTCCCAGCATAGAGAGCCACGTAATTAGGGGCAGGTACTGGCAGTGACAGAGGTGCTCTTTATTAAAGAATTTTACGGGATTGGGACTCTGGTGGTTGTCACTTCCATGGAAGGGTCCCTAGACCTGAAGTATGGAGATTTGTGACTCTAGGGATCAAGAGGTTTTTAACCCTGAGTAGTGGTACTTTTCGGTGTCACTTATCCTCATATTTATGAAGGGTCGAGTGGCCGGTAGGCTCAGTCATCCCACGGCAGACAAGGCTCAGGACTGACATTGATCATGGTATATCACCATTTGCATACAATGTCTGATTCAAACTTCAATGATTGTATCCCAGGTACGGGTGAGGAGGGGCACTTGCATGGCTAGTCGCGATTTACACATGCTACTGCACCAACAGCCCGCAAACCCATGTTCATCTACCAAATGGCGGCAGGCACAGGGGGCTCTATGATCACCACTTCCATGGGTCGGTGATCAATGGTAACCCTTGAACAGGGCATCCTGTTTTGGGGTGCAATCATTTGAACCCAGGGATGTGGATTTCCTATAGCCCGACGCCCAGGACATATTGTTTGGGGTCAAGGGCAACAAGTTTTCATGTGTATTTTGTCCTTGGGACAAGTAGGCCCAACCCCCTGCTGCACAAACCCTTTGGCTGCAAGTTTGCAGTACCACATTATGGATCAGGGGAGGGCACTGTCTGCAGTTAAGGTAATATTTGTGTCCATATGTTAATGCTGTTCAAACTTGTATTTATGGTTCATTAATTGAAAGCCTTTATTATTAGGGTGAGCGCTCTAAGTAAATGTTGTTAGCTCTGACTGCACTACTGACAGTGGTTCCAGTATAAAAATGTGTACGCACAGTTTCAAAGTTTAGCAATATGAGGCTATGTATAATGCTCCCAGAATGCTCTCTGATTTGATGCAAATATTTTCAGAAGCTTGAAAGCAAGATTGATGATTCTCTCCTTTCAAAATAAAATGATCATGAAAAATGAAAGCAGGAAAAAAACATTTTGCTAAACCACTGTAACATTTTAGGTACCATTTCTTAGCAGCATCATTTAGTAACGTGTTGATGCATGCTAGTATTTCCCAATAATATTCATAATGGAAAATCAGTGTAACCAGTTTCAATAAGATTATGGGAAACAAAAGAAAAGAAGCATTGGCATAGCCAGTAGGTCTGAAATTGGTGGTCATCTTTTAGTTTTGTCAATGTGTGACTTGTTTTGGCATGGTTTTTGTAAAACCTTATTGGTGGGGGGCTGCCAGGCCCTCACCATTATAACCAACATTGGCAAAAGCAAAAGTTGTTTTTGGTCTCAAAAAGCACACACTGCCACAGTTACTGGCACCGAACAAAACTACTTTGTGTGCCGATATGCTCCTTGTGAAGGAGCAGAATGCGGTCACTCACAGTGAAGCCAGACGATACAGAGAGAGAGATGGAATTTTAATAAACTCAAAAGGTCACGGTCAACGCCAGACCAAATTAGGGGCCCAATTATTAAAGAAAGCCTCAAAAGTGCACCCATGGTATATGTCCTTGCATTAAGTGCAGCTATACGACTTTCGTGAATTTCCAAGAATTTACAGAATTAGGTCAAGAAATAGTACTCCTAGAAAATATTTGTGAACTACATTTTAACATGAGGAAATATGCATGTGTAGATTTGCTCATGCGAAAATCTGAGTGTTTGCAAGTTCACTTTCCCTCCAACCACTTTTTTCCCCAACTCTGGAAGAAGTAAATTCAGGAGTAAATTGCCAACATTTCTCAGTATGGGAACAAACTAGAGGAAAACCCTTAAAACATGCAAGTTAGTAGGTTTGCACAGACTCAAAAGAGCATTCTAACCCTGGAACTATTGCTTACCACTACCTTCCGCCCCAGTATGTAGATCTGCGGAAACGTGGCAACATAAGGGGATTGGAAGTATTCAAACACTACTATGGTATGAGCCCTAGTATAATCAGAGAGGCTATATCAGAGCTCTTATATAATGAGATTGCTGCCATAATTTGTCGCTGCACTACATGGCACCAAAGGGACAAGTGGATTTTGTTACAGGACAAGTAGATCTATAAAGCAATCTGCCCCATGTACAAATAGATATTTTATTACATTTCACACCCCTGTGAACCCCTGCTTGACTTAATTAGAGTTGGGTAGTTCACAAACTGACAGGCAATATGGTATGGGGTGTACAGGTAGTCCGAATGGCTGCAGAACATGACTCTACTAATGCTTAATTTGGACTCTAAAATTATTGTATTGTTTAGAAGTTAATTCTGACAATGTTTAAATTGAAAAGTGTTTTGTAAATGGGACTCTGAGATGTTTATCTGTAAACCTTAAATGTGTGCTGGAACACGTTGTTCTTGCATCAGTGCCATTGTTGTGTGCGCCCTGCTCCTATTGAAGCCCATCTCCTAAATTCACCTCTTAGTACAATGTCTGACCAAACGTCATGGCCTTATAATGTGTAAGTGCTCAGGAGAATTGATCAATACAACGTTTTTTTCATAATCTGAATGAATACATATTTTCTTTCTATATTCTCAGTGAGGCTACAGGAGCAGCATTAGCACTTCCCCTCATAACTGCTGCTTAATTCAGTTACACTGCTGGTATAGGTACTTTTTATAAGTTGTTGACAGTTGAGACAAAAAGTAACATGTCAGGTACCATTTAGGCTGAGAAGGGGGTACCATCAGATGGAAAACAGGATACCATCTACAACAATGATGTATACAATACAATGCATTTGTAGAGCACACAGCTGCCTCCAAGGAGGCGTCCCGGAGCTAGTGGAAGAAACACCCCCAGGAAGAGATGCTAGCGGACATTTAAGCGGGACTCGAAGAGTAAGCTTTTTCTAACAACAGCTTTGGACGGGCTGCTTCTCAAAGCAAATGGAATCGCAATCCACAGCTTAATTGCCAGGAAAGTGAATGATCCACCGCCTTTTCTAGCCTTCTGAATACGGGGTAGTTGGAAGAGTTTGAGATTGTTTGATCTCAAAGATCGCTCCTGGAAGTATGGGTTGAAGCGGCGCCTGAGGTAGAGAGGGCCCTTGTGGCTATAGGCCTAAAGGCAAGGATGAGTGCCTTGAATTGGATCCTTTTATTCACTCGATGACAGTGTAGATGACGTCGATGTCCGCTGCCCGGTGGGGGGGCATATCTTGAGAATGAGCAGGGCAGCAACGTTCTGAAATTATTTGGAGACACAGTATCAGAAAGGCCGGGAACCCCAGTTACAAGCTATTGCTGTAATCCAACCTGGAGGTAATGAACAATTGCGACAATGGCGTGGACAATTGTCTTGTAAAGCTCAACAGGGATAAGATGCAGCATCCTTCTCAGGGACCTAAGAGTGAAGAAGCAGGTGGTGGATAATCCCTTGATTTGGGGCTTGAAAGTAAGACTGGAGTCAAATTTCGTCCTGAGGTTTCTTACAGCAGGTGTTGGAATTGAGGGGGGGTGGGAAGGGACTCAATTCAGAAAGCCACTAAAGGCTGGTTTCGGGGGTAGACTTGAGGCTAAAAAAAAAAGGATCTCAGTCTTATCTGAGTTAAGCTTTAAACAGCTTGCATTCATCCAGTCAACCACTTATTTGAGGCAGAGTTTGAAGGAGGATCAAGGACGTGGGCACTTCTTCCTGAAAGGCCAACATGTGTTGAGTGTCATCCGCAAAGCATACAACTCTCACTCCCCAAGACTTAACTAGTTTCCCCATCTAGAGGAGAGCCAGACTTGCAACTTACGAGTTCCGCTGCTGATTACTCTAAGGTAATGGGGACAAAACTGGACAGTAATGGGCCGGACTAGGAGCAAGATGTTACTCCTCGATTATAGGGACTCTGCGCTGGGAATGTAGATTCTCCAAGTATGTGTAGAGAGAATCTGGATTTCATTAAAGACACGGAGGCTAGCATTATGCTTATCACTTTTAATGCCAGCTCCTTGCAGCACTTCAAAGCAGAACAACAACGTCTCTTAAACTTCCAGAACTTAGAATGTCCAAATACACATAAAACCTCGGTCATAGCAGCCATCTTCCTCTTTTAAGCTGCTATGGACCCAGAAACTGTAACAGATAACATTATGAAACGATGAACACAACTCTTCAAAACATCCTTATTGGTTATCTGCGAACAAAAAAACAAACAAATTAATTTACCTCATTATAAATAAAATAAAATAACACCAAAAATTGAATAATTAATCCCTTGGGAGGGAGGGTGGGATAATGCTAGCCTCCGTGTCTTTAATGAAATCCAGATTCTCTCTACACATACTTGGAGAATCTACATTTCATGACAAGACCGGAGGCTAGCATTATGCTTGTTCAAAGCTGTGATAAAACCACAGACGAAACGTGACTCATTGGTTTTAAGTAAAATTTTGCAAACACATCCGCATTAGACCAGTCTGCTGCATGCAAAATTTCCTCCAAACGACCACCTGATAAGAACACCTTACTTGCCATAGCTCCCCTTACCGAATGAGCGCCAAACTCTTGCAAACTAATACCTGCCTCAGACATGCAAAATCTCACCCATCTTGCAATAGTTGCCGAAGTCACGGGCCTAAACGGCTTAACGTAAGAAATCAATAACTGGTTATCACCATGTCTTCTGAATTCACATAATCTACCCTCATATTCTTTCAAACATCGCACCACACACAACCTTGGATGCTCCTCAAATCTCGGATAGAAAATAGAAGAAGACATACACTTAGTTCTCTTAGTAATCTTAAAAAATTACTCCGTCTGGATTAGAACATCTATTATCAACATCCAGAGCTTTTACAACTGAAACTCTCCTGAAAGAAATCAGACACAACAAAGTAGCCAGCTTCCCCGACAACTGCTTCAAACTCAAAAACCTATTTGCCTGCCATCCTTCAAACAAATTTAGCAGTTTATTAACGTCCCACAAACAATTATACCTAGGTCTAGGCGGTCTACGCAACTTAACTCCTTTCATAACCCTGCAAATCAGAGGTTCCCTACCTATGGAACTACCTCCTACCAAATCATGACCAGCAGCAATTGCCGATCTATAACAATTAATAGCCCTGTAGCTCAAACCTTTCTGAAACAGAAAAGCTAAATAGTTTGACAACTCTATGGCAGATGCCTCCACGGGATCCAGGCCCCTTTCCACGCACCAACAAACTCATTTCTTCCACACTCCAACATATCTCTTCCTAGTTCCTGGTGCCCAAGACTCCTTGAGTAACTCTTGAGCCTGCTCCGAAAGTCCTCTGAACTGCACTCCTCTCCTGAAATCCTCCAAACAAGAAGGCTCAACGCCCCTTCTATAACCAAACGATGAAATCCCCCTTCTGCCCCTATAAGCACGTCCTCTGACTCCGGTATTAAGTAAGGCTCCTCTATCGCCATCTCTAACAAACCTGGAAACCAGGTCTGTCCTGCCCAAAAAAGCGTCACAATAATCAACTGACCACTCTGTCTCCTCACCATCAACAACACACTCTGAATAATTGCAAATGGTGGGAATGCATACCTGTATCTTCCTCCAATCTTGTTGAAACGCATCCACTTCCTCTGCCAAAGAATCCGGCCTCCAACTGAAAAACCTCTCTAAATGGAACGTCAACCTTGACGCAAACAAATCTACGTCCAGAAGACCCCATACATGTAATATCCTCTAGAAATACTGAACATTCAGCTTCCAATCGCTGTAGTCCCTGAGATACCTTGAATTCCAATCTGCGACAATGTTCTCCTGACCTGGAAAGTATTCTGTTTGTAGTCCTATTTTCTGTTCTAGACAAAAAGACCAAATCTTCTTCGCTAACTGTGTCAGGTTCCTCGACCTGCTTCCACCCAATCTGTTTATGTAACGAACCGCCGATATATTGTCCATTTTCAACAAAACATTGAAATTCCTCAACTTCCTTCCAAAACTCTTCAAGGCATAGAGCCCTGCCCTCATTTCTAAACCATTTATGTGTTCCAACTTCTCTTCCCTGGACCATATTCCACCTGTTTCCTGATCCTCCAAGCAAGCACCCCATCCAAACATGCTTGCGTCTGTCTCTAATACAAAATCTGCACAAATTCCAAAAATTGCCCTGCCAATCCAAGCCTTTAGGTTCTCTAACCACCAAACCAGCTCCTCCCGAGCCTCTTCTGTAAGGAAAACAAAATCTCCATACCAATAACCCTTCCTCAACGCATCTGCTTTCATTCTCTGTAAAGCTCTGTAATGGAGCGGCCCAGGGAAAACTGCTTGTATTGAACTTGAAAACAAACCAATCACCCTTGCTAATCCTCTTAGAGATACCCTCTCTTTTTTCAACAAACCTTTCACTTCTGTTCTCATCTTTACCACTTTCTTCTCCGGTAAACTTAAAGTCTTCTCTAGTGTTCACCACGAAACCCAAAAACTCTATACTTCGACTGGGTTTCAAAACAGACTTCTCTTTGTTTATTAAAAAAAAAAAAAACTTTCCAAAAGATCCATACACAATCTTAACTGTCTCTCCAACTCTTGTAGACTCTGAGACATTAATAAAAAATCGTCTAAATACATTATCGTACGAATTCCTCTCTCTGTGAGAAACTTGGCTACTGGCCTCAACACCTTTGTAAAACACCAAGGTGCCGACGCCAGACCAAATGGGAGACAAGAAAATTGATACAGATCACCCATCCATCTGAACTGTAAATATCTGCGACTCTCTTCCGCAATTGGAATTGTGAAATAAGCATCCTTTAAGTCCAATTTCACCAACCAATCGTTCTCCTGTAGAATCTCTCTCAAAAGATGGATCCCTTCCATCTTGAAATGTCTGTAAACAACATATTGATTCATATTTCTCAAATTTATCACGGGTCTCCGCCCCTTTTCCTTCTTCTTCACCAAAAATATCGTACTCACAAAGCCTCGATCTTTCTCCATAACCTTCTCTATCGCCCCTTTTTGCAACATCTCTAAAACCTCTTTTTCTATTATATCTTGTAAATCT
Organism: Calotriton arnoldi; assembly: GCA_963921515.1. NCBI lineage: Eukaryota > Metazoa > Chordata > Amphibia > Caudata > Salamandridae > Calotriton > Calotriton arnoldi. The sequence continues at coordinate 1,890,040 of CAWUFW010002608.1, forward strand.
TTTTGAAAAACCAATTGAATTGGTTCCTCTAACTGCTTCGGCTCCTCTGGGAATTCTATAACATAACCTTTTATTGTTTGAATTGCCCATCTGTCTTTTGTTAAAATCTCCCACATCTTCACAAACCATCTCAATCTTCCCCCTACCCCGCTTGGGATAGAACCAGAATCTGTCCTCGTACTCACCTTGAGATCCTTGAGAGAACGGAGCTCTTCCCCTAGGGATGCGAACTCTCCCTTTTCTTCCTCTTTGAGGGTAAAACCCTGTTGCTCCTTGGAAACGCAGCTCTTCCTTGGTACTGATAATGTGCCCTTCCGAAAGTCTGGCCAGGGAAACGGGGTCATGCCCCTGCCCGGTAAAAAACACCTCTTCCAAAAACTCTCCTTAAGGAACATTGTGCTTTGTCTAAACTTGTAAACGCGGAAACGTACTTTCCCACACCTTTGACCAGTCCTTCTCCAAACAAATACCCTTTAGGGTCCTCACGAGGCTCTTTCTTCGCAAAGTCCCCCAGTTTAGGACTAATCCTCATAAGAATAGCTTTGCTTCTTTCCGCAGATAGAGATGCGTTTCCTAAGAAACAAATCGCTCTCTGCGACCATCCCCTCAATAAATCGACATCCACCTGTACATCTTTAATCTTTGCCTCCTCAGTCATGTCTAAAATCCTTGACAATGGACCCAATACGTCCAAAAGACGATCTTGACACTGTTTAAGTGCCCTCTCCAAACCCTTCCTGGGATCTCGTCCCATCTTAAACAAGAAACTTATAAGATCTGGATCCAGATCTGGAGTTACACATGCTTTTTCATCCACAACAGGACGAGAGCATTCTGCTCTCATCACTGCCCTAGCCTCCTTTTCTAATGGCCTTCTAATCCATAACTTTAAGAATTCGGCCACATGAGGCATAGGCCACCACTCCGAGCTCCTTGGATGTCTAATCATTTCCAGACTAAACATGTCCACTCCTTGCGGATCCTTAACGATCCCTTTTTCCTTTCTCTCCTTCTCATCTTTATCCGTGTCCATATCCCATCCATCATCGTAATAGTCATCTAGTACAAACTCATCTACCTCCTCCTCACACTCTAAATCCGTAAGATCTTCCAAATTTCTCTCTCTTTCTTTTGTGCTGCTAAGGACACCTTTTGTGCCGCTATGGACACCCTCTTCCTTTGTGGCGCTAGGCTCACCCAATCTCTTTGTTAAGAATTTAACACCTATTTCAATATTCTTACTCTTTTTAGCTCTTTTTCCATGAGGTTTTACCTCACCTTCCTCTTCTTCAAGTGACCAGTATTCTTCCTCTGAAGCCTCATTAGCTCTTCTTTTCTCTCAAAAACCTCCTTCATTGAACTCCTCATCTCTTCCTGTACTATTTTTCTTAAATTTGCATCACCTGACCCTGTGCTCTGTGCACCTTCATTAACTCCCATTCTTCTAAAATGGTTTAGTTTATTAAATAAACTCTTTTCTTTAAAAAACTACTCCTTTGTACCTTTTTTTTTTTTTTTTTAAATAACTTTCTAAAATTTCCTTTTCTATTAATAATCCGTCAAATTCTTCCCGATCGCGTCCTCTCCTCAACCGATGTCTGTCAGACAAATCAGCTGATGACAGTTGGAGAGGACACACTGACGTACGCCAAACTTTATTCTCGCGCACCTCCTTTGCCTAAGCGCTCCTTATCCCTATCCAAAATGGCCTCTTACGTCGTCACGCACGCATGCGCGGCGACGCAATTCCTCGTACAGAGACCTACGAGGCTCAAACTAGCAATGCTTACCTGCACAGGATCTCTTCGATACGCCGCGAGCTGAAGCACGAGGAACACGCTTGCGGCACAACGGTAAGCTTATTTTTAAACGGTACGTCGCGAGCAAACCGCAATTTGCTCGCTCACTGCGCAACGTCCATGATAATCTTTTCTTTTTTTAAATCACCCACAATACTAATCCTAATAGACTAACAACCGATTCAACCCATAAATTGGGTTTTCTTCCTACAAATCATACAAAGTACTATACAAAATAAATACTCCTTTACAAAACTATTTAACTATATTATCCATCCTTCTAAACGGAGGGTTTATGACGATAATAAACCCCCTTTTCTATCTTTGGAGTCTTGCTTGGTTTATGCGTTAACCTGAGAGCGCGATAGGTAACCCCGCTTTGGATTTATATATATATGTATATATATAATTAATATTACTCAAACAAACTTATAAAATACTTTCAATCATACCACAACAGTATAAGGCAGTAAAGCAATCAAGAGATACTCATCTGTCAAGGAGCAGCATATAAAAGAGGAAGATGGCTGTTATGGCAGAGGTTTTATGTGTATTTGCACATTCTAAGTTCTGGAAGTTTAAGAGATGTTGTTGTTCTGCTTTGAAGTGCTGCAAGGAGCTGACATTAAAAGTGATAAGCATAATGCTAGCCTCCGGTCTTGTCATGAAATTGATCATAGATGCCTGGATTTTTCAGAAGAAGAAGTCAGAGAGGCCCTCACATAGCTCCTTAGAAGGAGAGAGGGTATTTTTTGTTGCCATGGTAAAGAGAAAAGAGTTGACAAATGTAAACAACTCACGCAGTTTGTTTGCAGCCTCAGAGATAGACGAGGTAATAAATGGTTTTGGGCTGACCAAATAGCTGTTTTGTATTTTTTAAGTCAATCAAAAGAAGGTATGCAGTTCTTAACTGGGCAAGGGGAGACAGGTCAACTAGGTGGTAATGTGTCCTCACTTAATAGTAGGAGGGAAAGGGAATTCCTCCTTTTGGAATTAGGGCCCTCACACACCCAGCCAGCTGGGTGTCATGCTTCACCATAGGGCGTGCTCCTTGTCAGGTCGGCGCTGCAATACCTATGAGGGGCTCTAGCGGCAATTCGTCAGGACCTAGAAAACAGTCTATCTACACTTGGGTGGTTGTCTGGTCTAATGTCCCTGATAAACAACATAAAACACCTCTGATGTGGTACCTGTAGTTGTAGTGACCAACCCAATTCGAGTTGGTGACTCACACCATCAACTCTCGGCAGGTAAGACACCTGGAAATTCCAGTGTCGTGTGTCCAACCGCGAAGTCGTCAGTAGACCTACCCATACGCTGCCAGGGCCGGGAGGTCCTGACGAATTGCCGCTAGATCGTATGACACCAAGGCAAGAAACATGTTGACCATATGATAGAGCACGGTATCCTGACACATATCAGGAGTGCGCCACATCAATTTTTAACCAGGTTGGAAGCCATATTAATTAAACCTTTTTCTTGTTTGGACTTCCACTTCCTGTTTTAACCCTTCACGGTCCACTAACCCTCACTTCTTACATCTACACCTTTAGGCCCCTCACACCCACGGCACCAAACGGCATGGAATAAAAGATCTCCGCCAAAGAGCCCCTCATAGGGAGCCCGTCAGGTATTGCAGCGCCAACCTGACAAGGAGCACACCCTATGATGAAGCATGACACCCAGCTGGCTGGGTGTGTGAGGGCCCTAATTCCAAAAGGAGGAATTCCCTTTCCCTCCTACTATTAAGTGAGGACACAATACCACCTAGTTGACCTGTCTCCCCTTGCCCAGTTAGGAACTGCATACCTTCTTTTGATTGACTTCATTTGGTCATGTATGCTGGACCTCTGTAAACCCCTCAGTCCCTCCTTCCTTGATCAATGGTATTTTTTAAGAGCAGCTTGGTAAATTGCTTTTGCCCGTTTATCATAATTGGACCTCCATTGCCTTTCTAACCTTTAACAAATTGATTTCTCCGACTTAAGGGTGTCAGAGAACCAATGCATGGAGGGTTTAAGTCTGTTAGGGGAGTGGGATTTCAAAGGCACCATGGCGTCAATAGCCTTTGTTTATCAACCAGCTGTTGAAACACGTTGTGTATGTTTAAGCATCGCATAAAAGGCAGCAGTAGTTAATGCAAATGGACAACTAACAAAAGGTATATAGGTAGTAAGTTTGGATATATGTGGGACTTTAATCTGTCATTCCCCTCAGTTACAGAATTCTGCACGAATTTCTGTACATTATGTGGGGGCTGATTCTCCAAGTTACGAGACAGAAGGTACGGAGCATCCAAGAAGACTAGGTCTCAAGTCTAGATGTGTGCAGATGAGAATGCATCGCACCTGAAGGCCCATTACATGGGTGCTCCAGCAAGTAGGCTAGGCAGCTGAGAGATACAGTGCAGATTGTTTGTCAGGAAGGAAGGATGAGGTCACTGGTTATGTCTGGACTGAGTCTGGAGTAGTGACAGAGCCTGGTGAGTGAGTGAGTATCTGTCTACAGGGGAGTGTACGAGGATGAAATGAGATGAGTGTCTTGGAACATTTCCACTTAGTTATCGCAGAGAAAGGCAGCCAGTAGGTGCCTTGGCAGCGCCCTACATGCTTCGAGTCCTGCTGCACTCAAGCATGGGGACAAGATAAATAAGATCTGCTTTGGGAGGGCACCAGCATAGAGTCTGTGCAGTTTACCACAAGGCTATAAAACAAACCATCAGTGGGTAGGCCCCCCTGGCCCGTCCTGGTCTTTGAGACCATTTTTGGAGGTTAACAGGTGCAGATGGTAAAAAGGAATTGGTAGGAATCCCGACACAATGCATTTCAATGGCAGTAAATGGGCACTTGCTAGGGCTAACAACCTCATATGTGAGGAAAGGCACTGGTTCTGCTCAGAGGGCGGACCTTACTGCAAAGATTTTTCACACACGGAGTTGTTGTATGCCTGATGTTTGGTGGACTTTTGTAATACAGAAGAGTTAGACCTTGAATGTCATCAAATTTCTCTGTTTCACCTCAATGTTGGTTGTTCCAAACCCCACAGAATAGACACTTCTGGTTTGTAATGTACATAGTTTAGATAAGCATTTACCCTGTAGCCTACAAGATGGCTTACCAGCCCCCTCTTAATCAGGGAACCCACCTACTTGTGATTAAAAGGACCCGGGTAGGGCACCCAGCCCACCAAGTAACAGTTTTTATCAATTCATGGTGTGTGTGTGTGTATAAGTTGAGTTCTTGTATGCTGGTATATGAAGAGTCCTATTATTTGTTGCAACATTCACACCTGTATGCAGACACATAATGTGAGCAGCAATTGCATATTTTCGTTTATGCTGCTGAATGTGATTTGTATGCTATAATGTACAGGTTGTGTTACAAACCAAAAAACAATCCATGTACATCGGTATCCAGGACAGAGACACTAGAGCTACAATTAACTGCTTTTTAAAAAAAAATTGCCAGGTTCTTTAACCAGCAATTTATTTTTGGCACACCTTCACATACTTGTGGCCTTCTGAAACATTTAATGTAGAAACCAAGGCCCTAAGTATAGATCACACCTTGCAACTGAGTAAGTTTTGTCGTGTGTTTCCTGCATGGCCCATTGTAGTTTTCTCTATGTTAGCCTAACAGTCCATGTTATAGGCTTCATTTTCTTCTGCATACGTTACTATATAAACATGTTGGCTTTTGTGCCACATTGTACTTTCACATGGAACCTGCATATGTTTTTATGTTCTGTTCTTTTCCTGGGATTTAGTCTGAACGTCATAGACAAGGTCAAACAACAATGTCCCTTGTTAATATTTCTGGCCAGGCACTAGCACTTAGACATAACACAGAAATGCAGCTGTTGTTTAGGTGTACATATGTCTTGTCATATAGATCAGCATAGGAGCCAGAAACACACACATGGAACAAGAGTTCTGAGACAAGATCACTCCATCTGCTGAGATGTAGAGTGTCCATCTGTGTATGCTAAGGTAAGGGGATCGCCACTAATCCCAGAGACCTTTCATTTATATATAATCATTTAGCTTCAGTAGCAGGAAGGGGGGTTTAGGCTACTCTGTCCTATTAAATGACAGGCCTATTCATGGTGTATGGTTTATTAACCATGCTAACATTATTTTTAGTATGCATTTGTTTTCTAATTCTGCCACGAGAACTGCATTTCAGAGCACAATAATTTAAATAAATATTCTAAACTTCCGTTGTGTCTCCTGTTTATCTTATTGTGGTTGAGTAAGAGTGAGAGAGCGAAAGGGTGTGTCCTGTTACCACGATGTCGGAGAGGGGAGTGTTGTGTTCTGGGGTGCCAATTCACTTGCTTCTCTGGTAAGGTTAGGAGGGCAAGTAAGGCACTATAGCTAGTAGGACTCGGGCTCATGGATACGGAGGTGGTATGGTGACTTAGTCCCTACATATTGATGTTCTATGGTCCCAAGCATACTTCTGTTCCAGAGCAGAATCCCTGCAACAGTTTGTGTCCTCAGACAGTATTCAGTTTCAAGCTGTACTCACTGAACATATTATTGACATTGAACTGGAGTAACTAGAATACTCTGTTTATATATAGAGGATACCTGAAATTGTGGCACATTTATTCTCATGTACACAAATACATTAACTAAAGGTGCTTGTGAGACTTGAAGTATGATTTCTTGCACATCCATAGCTGTGTATTCCATTGAGGCTCACACACATAGGTGCAAGGGAATTACTCAAAAGAGTATGTCTATTTAAACCATATGCTTCTTGGCACGCAACCACAGAGATCTGAAAACGAACGTTAACACTGTGTCGAAGAGAAATGCCCTGGGGCCAGAGAGGAATACAAGTAGCAACATGTTATTCTTAATAGGCATGAATTAAAATAGCTGCCTCCCTAACGCATGTTCGATGTGCACATAAGAAGACAGCCCCTGCACTTATCTATGAACCATGCAGCCACTTTATTTCACAACCAGTCCCTTTTCTGTGTTTTGCTTTCGATATTACTGAGGTAAGGTTGTTTGGGATATGTATATAACAAACTTACAGATACATACAAACACGCACACATAGCTATAGCATCAAATAATGTTACTCGTTATGGGGGTCCTATTCAGCATACAGGACTGACAGAAAACAAATCTATAGAACCAATTGAGAAATATTTTTTTGAGCCGACTTACTCCTGCCTAATGTGTGACCTACTCCCAAACTTCCAGAGTAAGTCAAACTCAGTCATAATAAAAAATTAATTGCAAATTACAACCTATGTGTCCAAACAACCAAATGGGTCATATGAATGTCGCTCTCACAACAGAAGAAACATTGGCAAAATCAATAGATCTGCTGCTAGGCGCCAGCCTTTTGGCTTTATCAATGCTTGCTTTGTTTTGTCATGGTTTTTGCACAACTTTATTCTTCAGGAAAATGTCAGCACCCAGCACCTCATTAATCTTAAATTTAAAAAAAAAAAGACTTCTTAAACCAAAATGATTTTTCTGGTCTCACAAAGCACACAATACCAAAGAAGTCCCTGACACTTAAAAGAACTACTTTGAGTATGGACATGCGGTCATAGAGGTGTGCCAATGACTGGAGTGGGCTGATGCATTGCCCCATGCTGTATGCTAAAGCGGGTAAAGAAAAATATGAATGATACATTAAAAAGCCAATGGATGAAGAGGGCGGCTGGGTGACATCCGCTCAAAGTATATTATACATAGAATCTGAGCAAAATCTTAAGGTCTTGGCTAAAGACAGACCTGTAGCCCCTATAAGTATATGATACAAATAAATGTAATAAAATCAAACTGTCTTAGCTAACTCCAGACCTAAAAAAACAGCTGTGACTATTGCCGCAACATGGAAACTAACATTTATCATCAGTATTTACCGGCTTTGTTTCTTTAATATGTGTCAAATAATATGTTTCAAGGGCCAGGAATGGCATTTTGGTAAAAAGTATCATTTTATATTTTCTGAAAGTGTTTTTAAAAAGAAAGAACAAAAAGCTGCATTAGAAAATCCCACAATAGAAAGCAAAAACCACTGGCCTGCTATCATGATAATGTGTCTAAAGCAAGGCATGAGCGGTTCAATGTGGACTCTCCCTCCGCCAGTGTTTACATTGCTTTGTCTAAGTTTTTTAGGTCTCGCCTGCGTTGCAGCGCATGCGCTGCACGCCTTGGCGAGATCTATTGTCGTTGGTTTTGTGTCGGGCTTCTTTGGAAGTGGGGTTTGTGTCCGCCCTGTCTCCCTTAGGCCCCGCCCACCCTGACTGGAGATTTAGCTCGTGCACGGCGTCTCTTTTGCTCGCGCACGGCGTCTCTTCCAGACACGTGTTTATATTTGCATCGCGCTTTCACTTTCAGTGAAAGCGCAATGCAAATATAAACAAGCAGCTTTCGTTGGCGTAATGGCGACAGAGGCAGCATCATAGCCGCGCGGCGGCGGCATGATCAGAGGACACTTCCTTATCTATTGTCCCCGCCGTAGCACGGGACGTGCTCCTCTCGAAATCACCCCCCTTCTTAAATGTGCGCCCGGCAACAGCGTGTCAATGCACACAATTCCCCCAGCTTCCCAGGTCCCAGATCGGAGCCGGTTACCTCTTTGCTGCGAAGGGAGGGGGCTTGGCAGTCCGTGCGGGCCCCAGGCTTCGGTTACAGCGTCTTCGTTGAAGAGCGAGGAAACGCCTCGCGCTGCCTCCAATCTCAGCGCGGCTCCGGCCTGAGCGGAGACTGCTTCCTGTCTCAGCCGGAGTCAACCCAGGCCTTATTTTCAAGATGAAGGGAGCGCGCTGTGCTCGCCAACCATGGACAGAATGCGTGCCCGGCCCCTGCCACACCCGGAGACGCAGACATCAATCCTCGGAGGTGGCGGTCCTGGTGAGGGCCAGCTTCACTGACGCCACCTCCACCCGACTCCCTCACGTCTGGGTCTTCGGGTGCCTGGCGGCTTCTAAGAGATGCTATCTCGGGCACTTTTACACCTCAGTGCGCGACCCCACCCTGCAAAGCCCACGGGTTCCATTCGCTGACACCCAGCCAATTCACCACAGACACGGCTCCGGTTATTGTAGGGCACCCCGGCAGACTGCATTCTATGTAGACAACTTTACTGTCGCGTGTCGCATACATCATTTAATGATATTTGTTTTAAATATAATTTAGCTGACCACTTTCAACTCAATTTTATTTTATTCCCTTTTCAATGGCACCTTCGTGCTGATTTCTAATCACATTCATGTAATGTAATCAATCTGGAAATCAAAATCAGCACAGAAAATAATGTTCACACCAGCAGAATGGGGTTATGGTGGGGGGGGACATGGTTGAGTCACATCCTGCTCTGAAAGCAGCACCCCTAGTCAGCAGATTACCCTGGAAATGGCAGAGCAGCAGAATGGCCTGTCTTGCCATGTCTTACACCAGAATGGCACTGTCCGCCCTTTATAAAAATACAAATAAATCCAAATGCAGCTTTACAGTCATTATGCGCGCTGCACAGAGCAGCTTGTTGCCTTCCCTTACTATCGCCCAATCCACAAACAATGTGAAAACCTGTGTCAAAGGGCTCCCCCCTTCTGTTGTCCATGTCTCCCCCAAATACCCATCCGCCCTACCTCCATTGTCCATGTTGCCCCCCACCCGCCATAAAAAAAAAAGCATTTGCAATGCAATAGGTCTCGCATTTACGCGAGTTTGAGCTATTCACGTTACAAATAACAATGCCTTTTATTTTTGTTTTCGTTTTTAAAACTTAAATAAAAGGCATTGTCATTTACAATGCCAATAGCTTAAACTCGCGTAAATGCGAGACCTATTGCATTGCAAATGCTTGTTTTGCCTGTAAGTATGCTGCTTATGTGTGCCGCTGGTATTAGGACCGGAGCTGTCCTCTTACCTTCAATCTAAATTAATATTTAATTTGCCTATGATTAATCTAATGATATACGTCCTGGCTGTATGGAAATTGTATCGCAAACAGGAAAAGGGGGCAACGATGGGCCTTACAGAGGAGGGAGGGGTGACGTGGCAAGCATCCCAACTTTTCCTGGCTCCTATCCTGTCTATTACGAATAAGAATGATTATACATGAGGTCAGCATTTCTTATTGTGAATCCTCGTTAACACGCTCGCTTCCTTTTTAGGTCTCGCGCCTAGCGTTGCAGTGCGCAGCACTGCTCGCGCAGCGCGAGACCTCTAGAAAGGGCTTCTGAAAACGACCTACACGCTCGTGCGTGTGGTTTTGTTTTCAGAAGCCCTCATTGGCTGTAGCGTGCGTTTTTTTAGAAAAAACGGCACGCGATTGGGCAAAGGCGGGCCCATGTCCCGCCTTTGCTCCTCCCATTCCCGACGGTGGCCAGAACGCGCAGCAGCGCGCGTTCACCTCGCTGCCGCTCCCTCCCCCCACCCCCGCTCCTCTGTGGTGCGCGCGCACCACTGGTTAAATGTAGGGGGAGAGTTTACGTTGCAGGCGCTCCGAGCATGTTTGCACGTTTTAGTTGGGGCTAGACCAGCAAGTTTATGTACACGAAGTACACATGCTGTTAAACGCCTGTTAAAAAGACTATAGGGTTGTCGAGCCGCAAAGGACTTTATAAACATGCCTTAATATGTCTTGTTAATTTTGATTCCATTGCAATTCACATTGTTTATTTAATTTTATTGATTCCAATATGCACGCCATTGTTTATTTAATTTTATTAGTTCTGGTCAACTTTTTTGTACACACTGGAGAGCTGACAGTGAGACTCGAACCCGTGGAGATTTTCTAAACAAACACAAACAAACCGTGACTTGTTCTGATTAACTGACTCCGTTCAGGACCTTCTGGTTTTTAAATGGCACGGGCTTGTGACTTACTTCTTCAAGGCCCTGTCAGTCTTTCAAAGTCAAGCCTCTGCCCCATCCAGTCTAGCAGCGCATCGTGAACTGCTGCAGACGACTTGTCTGACCCCTAGTTTGGCTGGCTCGCCTCCTGGATTGGAAACTGAAGCCCAGCGGCCACACACCATGCACGGCTTGCATTCAGTCCTGATGTTTAAGCATACAGACTGCTCGCATTTGGGCTAGGAGGGGTGGGCCTACCAAGGGAAGTCAAAACTACAAGTCCAACAAAGCAGCGTGGTTGAGTTAAAGCCAGGCTTGGGAGACATCACAGATCACACTGGGAAGCTTAACAACTACGCATGATGCGAATTTAGAAAGCTTCACAAGCATCGGAAAGCCGGAAATAAAATACTAGAACAAGGGCTTGCAGACTGTAAAATGCAGTTTGAAATGGGCAAATATTTTCAGAACTGTGGTGCTTAGGCAAATTAAACTTATCTAGAATGCCTCCTTTGATGAATGTTTCTGGCACATTTTACTATTAAATTATACCATTTGCATAAGTATAAAATACCTGTGGCGTATGTTGGGTTACAACATCTCTCCAATACCTGCTTTAGTTGGATTATCTTTCTTGCAGTGATATTAAAACACAAAGCAGGGAAAAGGGCGATGAAGAATAGTTTTTATGATAATGAACTCTGGAAAGTGCAAATAGCAGTCAAGGGTTTGCATTCTTTGTTTAAGGATTCTGTCCGTGTGTAACATAACTGGTGCTCATGTAAAGCGCTCCAATACCTTTGCTGTGAAAAAACAGATCGCCAACGACCATGCACTTTCAATGGTTGTGAGGAAAACTGTTAAATTACCTTTCGATAAAGCAGCACATCCAGTTTCACAGTCAACCAGCATTAACGAAGAAACAGGGAATTAATTATAGGCTGTAGCCACCCGAAAAACGTCTTTCATGCACTCGTTAACTTTTCAATGAGGTTTTAGTTTCAATGTACACAGTGGTGTAATCCAAATGATGCCCTTCCTCCACCTCTCACAATGTGAAAAGCCCTTCTCTGTCTACCGTATCTCACAGATGTTCATTGTGCATTTCCGACATTTTTTGGTGGAAGCATCATGTTTTAATTTTGTGATTTTGTGCGCAATGAAACGCCACCTTTCTTTGTAATTATGTTTCATCATTTTTCAACTTGGTAACACAATCCACACAAATATACTCCACACTATGCCACTTAATTCCAATCAGCATAATTTCAGTAAACGCCACACACTTCCACGCAACACAATTCAACTCTGCACATTTCCATTCCACACCACATAATTCGACAACAAACTACATAATTCAGTTGAACAACACAAGTACACAAAACACCTCATACATCCAATCCACACCACAGAATTCCACATCATGTGACAAAATTCACCAGCACACCACATAATTAAACTCCGCTACATACCACTCCACAACACAAAATACCATAACACGTAATTAAACTCCATGACACCCGAAAAACGTCTTTCATGCACTTGTTAACTTTTCAATGAGGTTTTAGTTTCAATGTACACAGTGGTGTAATCCAAATGATGCCCTTCCTCCACCTCTCACAATGTGAAAAGCCCTTCTCTGTCTACCGTATCTCACAGATGTTCATTGTGCATTTCCGACATTTTTTGGTGGAAGCAACATGTTTTAATTTTGTGATTTTGTGCGCAATGAAACGCCACCTTTCTTTGTAATTATGTTTCATCATTTTTCAACTTGGTAACACAAATATACTCCACACTATGCCACTTAATTCCAATCAGCATAATTTCAGTAAACGCCACACACTTCCACGCCACACAATTCAACTCTGCACATTTCTATTCCACACCACATAATTCGACAACAAACTACATAATTCAGTTGAACAACACAAGTACACAAAACACCTCATACATCCAATCCACACCACAGAATTCCACATCATGTGACAAAATTCACCAGCACACCACATAATTAAACTCCGCTACATACCACTCCACAACACAAAATACCATAACACGTAATTACACTCCATGACACACAATCCCACTTAATTTGTGCCGGTACTTTCTGGCTCGCAGCACTGGCACTTAATTGTCAACACCGGTGCTTATGATAGTCTGCCACACAGTGGCACTGTCTGGCTAATTTAGAGATGACCAAAGCAACATTTTGTTATTAATTAAATATACATTAAAATGACTATTACCTGCTGTCCAAACCATTCTTATAGCTTCGGGGGCCTGAAATAGTCTGAATTGTCACACTTGTAGGAGTGTGATGGTTAGTAGTTGTGTTGTTACTATCATTGGCAGCATAGCAAGTGCAATGTGTGGTGCAAGCTGTAGTGGCCTCCTGACGAGAGCCCTGGCACTTACTTTTTACAAATTAAGCACTGCACTCCACATATATTCCGGCACACTCAACCCACATAATTACTATCCACATAATTCCAATGCACACCATGCCACATAATTCCACTACACAAATCCAATCCACACCACACAATTCCACAACTAACAATTTTAATCCAACCTACATAATTCCACTCCACACCACATACATCCACTCCACTCCAAACAAAAAATATGGGTAAAAGACATTGTCATTTACAACGCCAATAGCTCTAACTCTCACAAATGCGAGACCTATTGCATTGAAAATGCTTGTTTTCTTTTAATGATCCTCAGGGATTCACAGCTCGCACATGGAAAAGTTGTTTTGTTTGTGGAGATAACTGAGACAAGAAAAATATACAAAAAATCTACCACAAGCATAGCAAACCTGATCGCATGCGTGCGTTCAGCCGAAGCCAAAAACATAGATGTAAAACGTTTGTAACCTAGATACAGGAATATACAAAACGATCCTTCCTAAATCAGTTTATTTAATCTATGTATTTACTTTGGCAAAACACGCATTACTCATCCTGCAACAAAGTATCAGGGTTTCAACTGCAAGGTGAAAGTCTGCATGGAGCAGCGTTTAATACCCAATGTCACCAAGGAATATACCAGCAAGGATTGTGGAGGACGGCTTTTTGCACAGCACAGTGCACGTAGGATCACCTGTAGGGCATGGGCATATATGCAGTGCTTCAGCAGGGTCCTGGAGTCGGAAACTGAAGCTCTAAGAAGCAGTGTCTACTTTCCAGACACTGTTCGATGTCATCAAACCCATTCACCTGTGTGTGACTTCCTTGAGTAAACTCCAGCTTACTTAAGGTCAACCAATGTCAATATGTTATGCATGAAGGCACAAGTGAGACTTCAGGGAAGTATTAAACACGTGAATGAGTAATATCAAAGTTTCTATGCAAATTAAATCCCCCATCTCTCACTTATGAGTGATAATTATGTCACTTGAAAGCGACTTTCATGCAAGGTGACTGAGTCGACTTGGGCACTGAACAGGTTCCATAAAAAAAGATGATCGCACAGGCACATGGAACGAGTGCGGCATAAGATGGAGAATTGATATCATTGCCTGAGAAGACTCAATCAACAGGGGCATAGAAATATGTTTTTCAGATCTATGAAATTTGTCTCCCAGAGACGTTGCAACGGAAAAAGCTCTCCAGTGGAAAACTTTAAGAAAGTGGGCATCTCTAATCATTGTCCACACATCCTGAAACAGTTATTTATTAATGGTATGCAGCCATTTCCCATGACACAGGAGTGCATCATGGCATCCTCTTCAAATGGGATTACTACATGCATAACCATGTATGTGGAGGCCTCAGGAACTGGATTTACTCTGACAGAAGTCTCAAGAGCTTGTGTTAAATTCTGTCAACTCTTATCCCTAATCATTTGTCGGGACTTTCACCAGAACCTGTGTGGACTACCAGAATGTCTTGAAAGTTTACTGTTCTCTAGTGCTTGCCAAAGAAGCTCCAAGCAATGCAGAACATTCCTGCTTGAATGCGGTTTGATCCCGCTCACTTTAAGCATACACCCCTCATTTGGCGTTCCTGGAAAAATTATTGGTGACATTCTGTGCTAATTCAAGTTGCAAATAGCGACCCACAAACGCTTTGCATAGTTGGAGCATTTTGTATTTTCAGTCTCAAATGGCATGCTAGCAACCCCATAACTACATCTTTAGACGCGTACAGAATTATGCCTCCAACTTACACAAGGGTCTGCATTTGGCAGTAATGCATTCTCAACTGTGCAAGTGGTACTATGGAACGTGATCCTACCTCATGTTAACTGCACTCCAAGTGTCACCCACTTAAAGGCTCCATGAAAGACATATTTGTTCGGTTTGGCTTACCCCTCACAGACAATCCTTATTAGCTTCTATTCTTACTTACAGTATATCAATTCTGCAAGCAGGGACTGGGGAGTTCAACTACAAAAATAAAGAATGATGGTTGTGGTAAGATGGATGTGACATGGAGCCCAACAGACCAAACTTTGTGTAGCTTTGTCAAGCCACCCACCCCTCAAATGGAACATTAACGCGGTAAAGGTAGGTGGTTTTCAAGACATTGTGCTTCATAGTGGCTAACTTCACTGTTAGCAATGTCATGCCACGTCTCGAAAATGGTGGCAAAATAATACATTTCCGTAACCACAAGAATTAAGTAACATTAATTTTTAAGTTCTATAGATATTCCAAGTGTAAATAAAATAAAAAAAACTGGATGTGCGCTACATGCCATGTCCCAATTACCGATACAATTATTTTTTTATGTAGATCTGTAATACGCTGAGATGTATTCTGATCAATGAGCACCAATTTATGCCATGTCTGCAATCTGACCCTCATGGGCGCCACATAAAAGCACTCATCCTGCACCCTCATAAACGTATCTAAGCGCAGAAGCGACTGCAACTAAAGCATCACCTTTGTACTCTGTTATGATCGTCAGAAAGCACACTGAAAATTATATTGTCTACTTAACATTCATGTTGCCACACTTTGCCACAATGACACCTGCTACATTTGAGAAACTTGGCTTCCCCCACATTTAACAGCATTTAAAATAAAATGCATAATGCCACACTGTTCATGTTAAGTAGCTGAAAACTTTGCTTGAGTTAGAAATTTAAAACGAGACTCTCCAGAGCTAAAGATGAATCTGCAATCCCTGTACATGCATTAAGAATCAGGAATCTGCAATGCAATCATGTGAACCTCTGAAAGGTTGTCACCATTACATCATGGCTGCTGGATTCACGTTTTATGATGTCAAATTTTAAAATCTGTATTTGTCACTTCTTGTTAGAGGGGATGCTCGGGGTTGTCTTCAAGAAGATACTCTATGACACCACGTAGTATTGATCTTAATCAGAATATTGATCAATACCAAGGCCCCATTACTAGACAATACATGAAACGTTTTTGATCACATATTTCAACCTAGAAACTTGAGTAATCAAAGAAATGACTTGTCTGGCAACTGTCAGTGGTGATAATACCCAACTTTGCCGGTGCCCAGTAGAGAAGCAGATGAGAATATTTCCAGAGATGTACTTTCGACATTAAAGCTCACAATTTCTGTAGATATTGGCCAAAGTATACAAATCTTTGAACACATATCCTTTACATAGTTTCAACAATAAATACCCACAAGGAAAATGACTCCCCCCCCCCCCCCAAAAAAAAAATACTCATGCTTCCTGAGAAGTTTAAGAAATGGATGAACTGGGAGATCGGCTTCTGTCAGCCAACAGATAACAGGAGCTCGGGAAGGGACATCTTACGAGTCATATATCCCTGGCACGATATCCAATAAAGAACTTGGAAATAAATTACTGTACATCGACCACATGGAGGGGAGGTTCATAGTAACAGGTGAAATTACAAGAGAACCTAAAACATACGGAACTGCAAGGAATCTAGTGGACTGAAGACATACCCAAGTACGGCAAGTGGCAAGTTCGAAAAGAAAGGGGGATTTACATGGCTGGGCTGAGGAGGGCACTGGGAGCTTCAGTGCAAATATTGGGACATCAAGTGAACAGCGCAGTACAATAGTGCCTCTTTCCCTGGTCACCCTGTAGAGCAGGATGCTGTATCTTCTGCATGACAGAATCCTTTCACTGATCAATGCACTATAAGTGCAGTGCTGACTGCTAAGACCAGAGTCACGAGAGGGAGAGTACCTGAACGTCTCAAGATAGATGTAATAATTTTAATTGGAGAGTACTGGCACTTTCAGAAACAAGCAGGTACTCTGGTACAGAGTACCTGCACTTCTATTTTTCCATTTCAAGCACCGAATGGGCCTGACCTTGTTAGCTTCCCTCCTGTGCAGAACT
Source organism: Calotriton arnoldi (assembly GCA_963921515.1). Lineage (NCBI taxonomy): Eukaryota > Metazoa > Chordata > Amphibia > Caudata > Salamandridae > Calotriton > Calotriton arnoldi. The sequence continues at coordinate 1,906,984 of CAWUFW010002608.1, forward strand.
CAACCTAATATTGAAAATACAACGCTTCTGAGACAAAGTTAGGTACACACCATTATAACGTTTTCTTTTTGTGTTTAGACGCATTTATCTGTTTCGTTTCTTATATGTACATATACTCTGAAGTCGTTATGTAACGTAACTGGTTCTATTGTAAAGCGCTCTGACACCTTCGGGTAAAATAGGTGAAAGTCCTGGTCGGAGCTAAAAGTAGCGCCACAAGGAAGTGAGGCAAAAACCCTTGCGACAGCTTAGAGACAGACCACTGCAACACGCTGCAACTGCACCCTCTGCTCTCATCGACTGAACACCATCTACGCTACAACTACTCTTTTTGCATCTACTTCACCGCACCTGTTGCCCAGCACATCCCCTGCTCCCCTTTGCTTTCAATGAACATCTGCTCTTCGTCTGCGGTGCCTACTGCCCCATTAATCCATTCCAAATATGAAATCTTCCCGTCTGTGCAGCCTGCCCCTCTAGCATGGTCCGCTATATTAAATGCACCTGTCCTAGAAGCCCCCAAGCCCCCACCGCTTCTTTGCACTCAACCCTCTGTCTCTTGTATCCACCGGTAGTGCACTTTGTCCATAGAGCCTATTGTTCAGTGAACCAAATAACTACTTTTTGTGGGCACAGGCCCAGTAACACATTGTCCACTGAGGCAAACACGTCACTGACCCCTGTATGGTGGTGGTAGCCTGTTCGTCACTGTCCCGTACCGATGACCGTTCCTCACCCCATGAGACAGTGTCCGCTGTACTAGTTCTTCAGTGCCCGCTGCCCCTGTGTATACTCTCCTGGTATATGTTGCTCCCTGTAGCGCTGTACACTCACTCGCCTCCCTCTTCCTAATACTTCAGTTTAACCCTGTCCCGGAACGTCACTTTAGATAACTCTCTGCCCGAATTCATCTGACAGCGGCTCCTTACTGTAGTGAGGGTGGGGGCGTCCGTGTGGCTGTGTCCCCTGCTACTTCCCGTCCGTGCAGCCGCGGTCGGTCTCAGGTCCCTTCCGTCCGGCTCCCACCAGAGTCCAGAGAGACGCTGGTGACGTCAGTGGCATGAAGCTCCAGAGAGGGCGGGGCTAGGAAGCCTGGGAGCGCCGGTGAGGGCGGGACTTGCAGACATCTGAGCACCCAAGGGGCAGGGCCTACCGGAAAAGCGTTCAGCGGGCGGCCTCCCTAGAGTCAGTGATAGAGAGGTGACTGAGATTGAACATCTGATAGCTCGAGAAGAGGCTGAATTTGAGGGTGAAACACTTTAAATAAAGCAGACTTCAGGAAAGCATAACTTCGGTGATTTGGTATGTCCAATCTGGATGCGCTGGAGGGGCGGGGTCTGTAGTGAGAAGGAGAGCTGTCCCGGCTGTTAGGGAGTGGTAGTGAATTGCTCACAGAGGACAGAGTGCAGACTCTACTGTGGGAGTATCCCAGTGAGCGTACTTTAATTTATTTTATTTATTTATTTTATTTTATGCGTTTTTATATTGCGCGGACTTTACCCGAAGGTGTCAGAGCGCTTCACAATAGGAACAGTAACGTTACATGAGGAGAAAATTACAAGTGAGCATAATACAAAAGCAAGCGTTACATAACATGAGGAAAAAGTGACAATTGTGCAAATAACAAAAACAAACAAGATACAAAAAGAGGTAGCAAATGATATGTTACAAGAGGAAAAAGTGACAAGTGTGCATAATACATAAGATACAAAATACAAATAGAGGTATAATACTGCAATAAGTGGCAGTCACTCAGAACACACTGGGAAGGCACTTCTATAGGCATGGAGTACAGAATTTCCTATAGTGGAAGAACTTCCTTGAGGGAGTAGAGAGGGCGTGAATTAGGTTTGGAAGTGTCTTTGGAGAAGGAGAAATTTGAGGTCAGTTTTGAAGGACCGGGAAGAGGTGGTGGTCCGTGTAATGTCGTCCATGTCGGACCACTCCAAGTTACCCCTGTAGATGAGGGGTGGTTGCCACCCCTGGTTCAGGACCACAACGTAATGTGTTGGGCTGGCCCAGCGTACGCTCGGCCAGCACGTGTGTTGATGAATAAATAGCCCAGGTCACGCTGGGCGGAGTCAGTGAGTTACTGGCTGCACTCAGACCCACACGTGTCTCGACTCCATGTGTCTTATGTATTAGGCCCTGACCTAGGACACTACACTGGCGACGAGGTGGTCTCCCCACCCCCACCGTGACTCAACTCACCGGCTGTGCCTGCCACCGGCACCGCCACCACGAGACTGCCCCAGCCGCGTCTCCCGCATCTCTCACCCAACGCACAGTGCGTTCCACCGCACGCCTGCCGCCGCTATCGCGCAGCCCTGCGCAGCCTCGTTGCCATCAGGTTCGACAGCATCTACGGCTGCCCTGCTGTCCGCGCGTGTGCGCGTGCGGATTCCTTCGGTGCCTTCCGGCACCCTGCCATCTCCGCTACAACCCTCCGGCGGCCCTCAGAGTGGCGGTAAGAGTGACGCCGCCCACTCCCAGCCGCTCTCCACGCCTGCACCTCCGGCCACAGCCCAGCTGGGTTTTCTCTCTCTCTTTCCCCCCCCTCGCATCAAGGACATTTCAGGCCGCCTGCCTAGCCACACGTGGCGTCCAAGCACAGCGCGCCCTCATCTGGCCCGAACACGCAGGGCGTAGGCCGCAGTTGCCTGGACTCACTCCGCAGCGCCCTCTGGTGGCTGTGCGCACCCAACTGCTACGCCTCACCCCTCACAGCCTCACTGCAACTGTCGAGGGTTTACCGCCTACACCGCCCTACGGCGCCCCGCGTGACACAGCGCCTACTCACGGGCCCTGCCTGCTGGTGCCCTATTGCAAGTGCTCAGCCACCCTACTCACGCCCACTGCGTCGACCACATGGCGTCTGTGCCTCATCTGGAGCCATTTGCCATCACAGGCCCCCCACCTTCCCAAGCAGCACGCTGGAAGGCATGGGTCGAGCGCCTAGAAACATATTTCGACGCGGCGGACATCCCTGCTCCACGGAGGAGGCCCATGCTTCTTCACCTCGGAGGGGCTGACATCCACAAAATATCTAAGACCGTGCGGGAAGCAGGACCCCCAAGGAACTACGCCACGATGCGCGACGCCATCACAGCCTATTTTGAACCTTTTGCCAACCCCGACTACGAGCGCTTCCTGCTCCGCCAAGCACGCCAGCAACCAGAGGAGTCTGTAGATATCTTCTACGCGAGGCTGAAAGAGCTGGCAAGCACCTGCACCCTCCCAGACGAGGACGACGAAATCCGGGCCCAGTTCATCCAAGGCTGCGCATCCTCCAAACTGCGAGAAAGAGTCCTGCAAGAGCACAATATGTCCATGAGGGACATCCTGACACTTGGCCGCTCCAAAGAATTGTCCAAGGCCCGCGCAGCGCACATGGACCCCAAGCCGGCCACCACTGTCAAAGAAGAACCTGTATGCGCCATTCGCACCGACGTGCAGGAACCACGACAAAGAGCCACGAGGCCGAAGGTTACGACCCCCCTGCCGAACTCCCGCAGTCGACCATGTGGGTGGTGCGGAGGCCTGTTACCCCACGACGGAGCCTGCCCCGCGCATGGCAAGACCTGCAGCGCGTGTGGGAAAGTAAATCATTTCTCCAAAGTATGCCGGTCGACACAGAGGAGGAAGCAAAGCGGCCCACCACGGCGAGTTCGTGCGATTGAGCCACCTCCCGAAGGTTCCCCCGACAGCGACATGGACGACGATGAAGCCGATGCTGCCACGGTCCACGTAGTCCGAATGCTGAATGCTCTACCGGCCACCCATCACACTACGCCCATGTGTAAGGTCAAAGTGCAAGAACATGCCATAGCTGCCCTCATCGACACAGGTGCCACCATTAATCTCATGGCTGCCAGCGTCTACCGGAGTTTGCCCAACCCTCCAACGCTACGCCCTACCAGAGTACAAGTCTATGCCTTCGGCACCCGTTCTCCACTCACGCTGTGTGGCGTATTCCAGGCCAGTCTCTCTCATGAGACCGCACACCAACAGGCCAAAGTATATGTATCACAGGAAGGCTCAGGATTCCTACTTGGATGCCGCACCGCGCAGGATCTCAACTTGATTCACTTTGCATTCAACGTGCACGCCAACGACCTAGACCGCCTGCTACAGGGGTTCGGAACACTATTCGAAGGAATCGGATGCCTGAAGGGTCCCGCAGTCCGACTACACATCGACAAGTCCGTCGCCCCGATCGCCCTCCGTCACAGGAGAATTGCCTTCCACCTCCGCCCCAAAGTAGAAGCAGAGCTACGCCTCCTGGAGAAAGCGGGCATCATTGAACGGGTGCGCGGCCCAACCCCATGGGTGTCACCCATTGTCGTCGCGAAGAAACCGAAACAACCGGAAGCCGTCCGCATCTGTGTGGACATGAGGGTCCCGAATCTCGCAATCAAGCGAGAACGCCACCTGACTCCAACGGTAGACGACATCATCGGGGAGCTCGCGGGCTCCAAGTGGTTCTCAAAGATGGACCTTCGCTCAGGTTATCACCAGATCCCGCTCCACCCAGACTCTCGCCCCATCACTACATTCTCCACCCATGCCGGGCTCTGGCGCTACACCCGCCTCAACTTTGGCATCTCCAGCGCTGCTGAAGTATTCCAAAACATCGTCAAAAACGTACTCCAGGGGCTGGAAGGTGTGCTCAACGTGAGCGATGACATCCTGGTGCACGCACCCACGCTGGAAGAGCACCTCCTGCGTCTCCAGGCCGTGCTATCCCGCATCCGAGACAGCGGACTCACCCTCCACCGTGAAAAGTGCGAGTTCTTGAGGAGAGACATCAGTTTCTTTGGATATCGTTTCTCCGACAAAGGCGTTGGCCCCGACCCGGACAAGGTAACGGACATACAGAAGGCTCCCGCCCCGACGTCAGTGTCTGGTGTCCGCAGCTTCCTAGGCATGGTCACGTACTGCGGGCGCTTCATCAAAAACCTCTCGGACCTAACAGGGCCTCTCCGTGACCTCACCAAATCCTCCAGCCACTGGATGTGGGAAGCGGAGCAAGAGGAGGCGTTCCGCCAAACGAAAGCTGCGCTCTCAGCTGACACGACATTGGTGTTCTTTGACCCCCGAAATGAGTCCCAGCTGGTAGTAGATGCCAGCCCCACGGGCCTTGGGGCGGTCCTAGCCCAGCAGCAGACCTGTGGAGAATGGGCCCCGGTGGCGTACGCCAGCAGGACACTTACGCCCACAGAACAGCGCTACTCTCAAATCGAGAAGGAAGCCATCGCGATCCTGTGGGGATGTCGCCATTTCCACATCTACCTGTACGGGCACCCGTTCACAGTGGTCACCGACCACAAACCCCTCGTCCCGCTGTTTCAGGGATCATCATCGCGTCCTCCCCCACGGATAGAAAAATGGGTGCTACAGCTACAAGAGTTCCAGTTCACCGTGGAGTACAGACCAGGCACCCGCAACCTGGCGGACTTCCTATCCAGGCACGCCAGACCTGTCACCAAGCCGGAGGCGGAGGAAGCGGTAGCAACAGAAGATTACGTGCGAATGATAATCGAAAGGTCCCGACCGCTCCCAATCTCGCTGGAGGAAGTGATACACGCCACCAGAGAAGACGATTGCCTTCAGATCGCCATCCAAGCAATCACCTCGGGAGACTGGAAGAGTCTGCAGAACCCAACACCATTCCGCACGACAGCGGCCCAAACCACCTTAAAGGCTCTGCATCAAGTGCGCCACGAATTGTCAGTATCTGCAGATGGTTGTCTCCTGAGAGGCCCTCGCCTCGTCCTGCCTGAACGCCTGACTCACCAGGCAGCCCTCCTTGCACATGGAGCACACCAAGGGATTGTAAAGTCAAAGAACCGCCTCAGGAGCAAAGTCTGGTTCCCTGGTTTAGATCAACAAGTCGAGTCGATCATTCAACGCTGCCCAGTTTGCCTCGCAACCAGCCTGCCCAGCAGTCCGGCGCCGGTGATCACCGAAGCAGGCCCCAACGCCCCCTGGGAAAGAGCCAGCGCAGATTTCGGCAGCTTACCAGGAGGGAAGTACATGCTAGTAGTGGTGGATGACTTCTCGCGATACCCAGAAATCGAGATAGTCTCCTCTACGTCAGCAGGAGAGGTCATTCCCAAACTGGAGAAGATTATGGCCACCCATGGCCTGATTGGAGAGCTCCGGACAGACAACGGTCCGCCGTTCACCAGCGCTGAGCTACTCGAGTACCTGACCTCCCTCCGGATCAAACACCGACGGATAACCCCGAGGTGGCCCCAAGCGAACGGGGAAGTAGAACGGCTGATGCGGACCCTAAACAAGACGATCCAGATAGCCCTTGCCAATGGCCACATCCTGGAACAGGCACTATACCGTTTTCTCCGCGAATATCGCCTCACCCCCCATTGCACCACCGGCATCTCCCCGAGCCGCCTATGTTTCGGTCGAGCAGTGACAGACACCATCCCGCACCATCCTGTGTGGGCAGACTCCCGAACCCTCCAAACCACTCCCTGGCAAGGCGGACGAAGACCAACCAAGAGGCGTCCCAGAGGAGGCATGCGCAGGAAAGCCCGATCACTGTCGGCGACCGAGTACTGGTGCGTGACCGCCACCCCGGCGGAAAGTTCAGATTGCCGTTTGAACTGGATCCATGGACAGTGGTCGGAATCAAAGGTACAATGGTGACAGCATCACGGGGGCACGAAAGTGTCACCCGCAACATAGCTTTCTTCAAGAAAGTCCCCGATGACGACGCGGAGGAGTTTCTACCACTTGACGAGCAAAGGATGGCTGAACTGGACATTCCTCGGGATTCGCAGGGAAGGAACGGCCGGCCCTCCGCCGTCACCGCGGATGATGACAGAAGCACCCCAGCTCCCGAGAAAGCCCAGGACAAAGAATTCAGGGGCAGTCAACCAACACAAGACAATGGCAGTCCTATGGAACCTTTGCTGACCCCCCCTGACAGAAACAGCCAGGGTCGGTACTGTCTGCGGCCCTACCCCAAGCCGTCCCAGAAGTATCAGGACTTTGTTGCCTGCTGTCAACCTCCAGGCCGAGAACATGGTGGCGTCGGCAGACCAAGTAAGACTGTTCCATAGATGCCCTGTTTATCATCTTGGTACTCATAACTGTTGGGGTTTCCCAGTTGTTTGGTTTATTTGTGTTTTGGGTAAAGGAGGAATGTAATGTCGTCCATGTCGGACCACTCCAAGTTACCCCTGTAGATGAGGGGTGGTTGCCACCCCTGGTTCAGGACCACAACGTAATGTGTTGGGCTGGCCCAGCGTACGCTCGGCCAGCACGTGTGTTGATGAATAAATAGCCCAGGTCACGCTGGGCGGAGTCAGTGAGTTACTGGCTGCACTCAGACCCACACGTGTCTCGACTCCATGTGTCTTATGTATTAGGCCCTGACCTAGGACACTACAGTCCGGAGCTGAGGCGGAAGTGAGTTCCAGATTCTCACCGCGTTGCCTGAAAAGGATTGGGCCATCGATCTTTCCTTTTTGAAAGTGGGAGGTTCAAGCAATAAGTTTTCCGCATTACGTGATGGTCTAGAGCCTCCAGAGAGTTTCAGTTTATTCGCCAAGTAGCGAGGAGAGGAGGAGTGCAAGGCTTTGTGGGTGATACAGGCAGTCTTGTAGATAGATCTTGCCTCGATGGGAAGCCAACGGAGGGAAGATAAAATGGGTGGGATGTGGTTGCTTCTTCTGGTCCCATATATGAAACGAGCTGCTGAATGGAGCACAGATTTGAGGGGGGACAGGTGGGATTTGGGGAGGCCAGTAAGAAGAGAATTGCAGTAGTCCAGTCTAGAGAGAACCAGCGATTGGACCAGGGTTTTTCGGTCTTGCTCTGGGAAGAAGCGTCGAATCCCCCAAAGAAAGCACAGTTGGTATCGAGCAGACTTAGCAATTGCAGGCAGGACAGTTGAAATCTACTAGTGATTTCTATGCCCTTGCAGAGAGCGACAATTCTGTTAACTCTGGGGCCCCCTTTGCCTACTGCTGCTGACCCTGCGATAAAGCACGCCGCATGCGTGACAAATTACAGTGGTGTGTTCTATTTGCTAGACCAGTACAATGTTTATTTGGGCTGTTATTGAAGACATAATGTATCAATCACTGCCGGGAGTGAAAACATATTCTACAGGAGCCGGTAAATTGAACGTTGGGCGTAAAGTGGCCTACTCATGAGGGGCATTGGGGAAGAGGGGAAGAGAGGAGCAGCACAGACCATAGACACCGGGATTGTGTGTGAAAAAGGTCGCTTTATTGAAACAGGTGCACATTACAACATAACCTGGGCCTTTGCCTTACTAAACTATGACCTCACTATACATCTTTAATTACCTATGATAAGCTGCCCCCACCCCTAACATACCCCTCCCTGCATAACAATCTTTAAATCTCAATAAAATACATCAGAGCTGATCACCTGTAACTGGGACCTCTAAAATCCCTTCCGTTTTTCTACCTCAATTACCCTTTGAACCCCATTGAACTTCCTACCTAACCTTGAACTTCCTATGTTGTCGAGGCGTTAACTTGCCTACCCGTTCCCTTTCAGCCTGAACTTCAGCTGACAAACAATAAACTTCTGTAAATCATGGCAACTTCTCAGCACGTTGTTTATGTACCTGAATCAAGCAACAACCTAAATACATGTCTATATATCCCCTTGCACACCTGTCGCTCATAAAGCAAGCCAGCCCCATACTGGAGAGCCACTCAACCGAGACAGAAATGTATAACCCTTATAACAGGGACGGGCGGGTGGGGTAAAAAGGGGATCCTGCCTAAGTACTAGCCACCGTGTCACGGAGACAAAATGGTGGCTGGTACCTTAAAAAGGGGGCCTATATATGCGTTGGGCTACGAAGTAGCCCAAATGTAGCAAACCCCAGGGGGCAGACCTCCCTGCGGTCGGCTGCCCCCCCAAGTCCCCATTGGGGAAGAGGGGAGCAGCACAGACCACAGACACTGGGATTGTGTGTGAAAAAGGCCACTTTATTGAAACAGGTGCACATTACAACATAACCGGGGCCTTTGCCTTTCAAAACGTTAACCTCACTATACATGTTTACTTACCTATGATAAGCTACCACCCACCCCAGCATAACAATCTTAAAAGCTCAATAAAATACTTGCATCAGAGCTGATCAACTGTAACTGGGACCTCTAAAATCCCTTCCATTTTCCTGCCTCAATTACCCTTTGAATCCCATTGAACTTCCTACCTAACCGTGAATTTCCTATGTCATCCAGGCGTGAACTTGCATACCCGTTCCTTTTCAGCCTGAACTGCCGCTGACAAACAATAAACTTCAGTAAATCATGGCAACTTCTCAGCCCACCGCCACCCAGAGAAAGGGGAAGGGAGGAGGGAGCTACCCAATAACCCTGCTCCTCTCCCTCCCCCATAATATCACCGGAAATGTCCCCCTTCACGATGTGCCTAGCACTTTGGCAAGAGCCATCTTCAGCTGCAGTAGATATAATTCCATGAATATAAATGAGAGATGTACCCCGTCACCCCTGAAAATTCCACATCCTCATATCGGAGATTCGAATGTTCTATCATGTCAATCCCTGTGTCCCTGCAGAATATCCACATCTCTTTAACTTCCTCCCCGCCTTATCTGAGCCGCAGGCCTGTTTTCCCCGTGCCAGGATCTCCTAGGGATGAATTCAGTCCTCAACGTGTGGCATCCAGCCCATGACCTACGTGTGTCTCTCAGGTCCCCCTTCATGGTTTAATGAGTGCCAAACCCTTCTGTACAACCAGGTAGTTTTCCCCCAGATGGATAATCAACACGTCCGGACATTTCCCGCCCACCAACAGCCTATTTAAACAGAAATGAGTTCCTTCCACCTCATTCGCCCCTCCCTATCCAAGTATTAGCATACAGTGATTTATCAAAACCCAAACTCCTGCCATGGAGCTGTCCCTGGCTTGGCGCTCCGCCCACTTCACAAAGGAGTGCCCGACTATCCAGATGTTTATCCCTGACTCCTGTGGTCCTGGGACAGAACCTGTAACAGAAACAAAGATGACAAACTGCAACCTATTCCCCCTCATTCCCCTCTCCCTTGACATATCTGTGAAAGCAACTTGATGACCATCTGCCCAGCTCCATAATATGTCTTTGGTTCCAACCCCGTTGCTGCCCCTATGCTAAACGAGCGTGTCCCAAACCTGGACGGGTCCACGCCTAATACCCTCAAGCTCGCGCGCAAGACTGCTAGTAGCTGAAAGGAAGTCACAGGCTTACCATCCTCGTGTTTAAACACCTTCCCTATTCTGGCCCCCCGGAGCTGTAAGACCGTGGCCTAGAGCACAGGGCAGGTGCTTCTTACTGGGTAACTTCTCAGGAAAACAGCTCTGCCTTCCTTCCTTTGGTTGGTCTTAGGCTTATACAGACAAACCTGCACACCGTCTTCCCCGCAATGAGCCTCCTCCCACAGCAGACCCCTACTCCCTTTTCCCCTCAGCAGTTCCAATACCCTGAAGGCCCCGAAGAACATGCATGACATGAGGGTTGCAAAAAGCACCATCTCCACCTTTCCGTCGCATACCGTCATAAAGGACAGAATCACCTCGGTCAAAACATTTAAAGTTAGAGGTCTTCGCCTGCATATCTCTTGTCCCGTTTCCCTTGCCCAGCCCTCTAAAATCATATTCCCCCAATTCCCCTGCCGACGGGGCATAGCCCCAAAGGAGCTTCCCCATAAATGCAATACCGGACAATTTGCCAACTATTATAACCTTCGACTGGCGTTTCCCTATGAGAGTATAAATTGTACCACATCTTCCACCCTCTCCCAATCCTGTGACCACCTTATGCCCCCCCCCATGCCAGGAATTCAGACCATGCTTGTTGGTACGCCTTCCTCGTGGAAATGGCGAAAAGACCCAACTACCAATTGGAGCATCCTCCTTCTCCGAATGACCAGAGTTCTTGTGGCATCCAAGTCTTCATCAGATCCACCTCCGTGGCCAGCCCATGGAACCTCTCCCACTGCGAATGAGACAAAGCATCGGCAATGTCATTGTCCACTCCTGGGACATGTCTGGATCTGCATGTAATGTCACGACTCAAGCGACACAGAACGAACACCTTTAGGAGCTGCCACAACTGGGGTTCTCTGGCTGACTGTCTGTTAACCAGCTGCACACTTAACATATTGTCCACGCGAAACAGAACCCTCCTGTGGGCCAGCTGCTTCCCCCATATTACCACCGCTACTACCAAGGGAAAAAATTCGAGGAAGGCAATACTCCGCCTTCCCTCTTTCTAATGCTCTGGACATTCCTCAGCACACCAGTGGCCCTGCTAATACAGGCTAAAGCCGCAAACCCCCGCAGCGTCTGAGAATAGCTGTGCGTCCTATTCTAGATCCATTAGGGCTGCTAATGGGATACTATTAAATGACTGCAGGAAAGCCCTCTACATTCTCAGGTCCTCCTTCACTCCCGCTGATAACCTGAGATGATGATGCGGAAGAGGCAAGCCCGCTAGTGAAAGACCTCGCCACCTACTGAATGTCCTCCCTGCTCTCACCACCCTGCAGGCGAAGTTCAAATGACCGAGCAACACCATCACTTCCTTCACCGTCACCTTTTTCTGCCCAGCATCGTGTTCAGCAGGTCCAGCATGTTTAGTTTTTTGTCATCAGGTAACCTCGCCACCATGGCTACGGAATCAATCTCAATCCCTAGAATTGATATGACCGTACTGGGCCTAACTGTCTTCTCAGCAGCCTAGGGGATGCCTAAGTCATCCATAAGAGCTTGGAAGTTACTTAACAGACGGTGGTAGTCCTCCGAACCAGGAGCGCCTACAAAAAAGAAATCGTCCAAGTAGTGTGCAACATTGTCGTGTCCTGTGTGCCAAGTGAAAAGCAACTGCAGGAATGTGCTGAAGCACTCGTATAAAGCACATGAGATGAAACACCCCATAGGAAGTGCTTTATCCACGTACCATTTTACTGTGAAAAATCGGCAGGGTGTACCGGCAGCAAACGGAAGGTAGACTTAATGTCGTTCTTAGCCATCAGCGCCCCCTGTCCAACCCTCTCCACTAATGTCAGCGCGACATCCACTGAGGAATATGTCACTGTCACCGGCTCAGAAGGGATAAAGTCATTCATAGACTGTCCTTCGGGCCACGAAAGATGCTGTATGAGCCGGAACTGACCAGGCTGCTTCTTAGGTACAACTCCAATTGGGGACACAATAAGGTGTTCCATCGGCCAGTCTGGAAACCTGCGGCCGGGCCGTGCATGGCCCCCCTGCTATCCAACTGCTGTCACCTGTTGCTGCCCATACCCGGGTGCATACCCATTCCCGCTCGCCCCAAAGCAGGCAACCAATGGGTGTCTGCCGGAACACTTTGAGCATTCATGTCGGAAATTACAAAGTTCCCTCGAGCACTGACCTTTTTTAAAGTCCCAACAGGCTCCACCTGGCTGGTTTGACTTTTCCCTGTCCCCCCCACCCCTCCCAAGGTGGGAGTCCCTGAAAGGGCTTGTAAATGATAGGCAGACCACTAGCCTTAAAAACAGTCTTGCCGAATTTTACCGGGTCCATTTTGTGTTGCCATAGATTGGTGTCCAGCTCTACCCATTGTGTGCCCGGGTCCACTGCCACGCGTGCCCTGAACTTCTCGTCATACTGCATGCAAGCATAGCCCCCGTAATTAAGCTGGGCCTTATCACATCCATATACTTGAAAAGTGCCACTGACCTCTCAGGGTATTTCTCACAGTAGACACTCGCATTTATGAGGTACGCCGTGGTCCAGTTCTCTATCGTCATTGGCACTCTTGGTCACTTCAGGACCTCTAGCTCCTCCTCTTTAGACCCTTCCTTAGACCTCAATTCTCTATGGAGGAGCTTCATCATCTCTACATACTCCCCCTTTCATATTTTATCCTTTCTTGCTTGCATAAGGTGTGCCTCCAATGGCTTGGCCGTTCCCATGTAGGGCAACTTCCTGAATTTAATCTCTTTACTCTCCAGTTTGTCACCTGGCTCAGCCTGCATGTCACTCTTAGTCTCCCCCTCAACCCCTGTTCCTAACCCTTTGGCATCCTCCTTGCCTGCTTTAGCCTCTCGCTCTAAAGCCCCTTTTTTCTTGTCCCCAAGCTGGCCTGCCATGTTACCTGTGCCTACCGTGAGGTCCTCGGTGCCCATCCTAGTGTCCTGCAAGTATTTCCTTTTCCTCAAGCGGGCCTCCCCTCTGTCCTGAGCAGAGAAGTTTTAATGCATGGGCAAAGTGGGCTCTGGCCCAGGGCCCCAGCCTTTCAGGGGCCCCCTGACAGAGTCAGCTCCGTACTCCAGAGTTTTGCCCTAATGACCTTGACTATTTCTTAAACAGATTGTTTTAAATACTGTTTTCCTTCAATTTATTTTTTATGTACCTGATGTGTGAGAGCTCAGTACAGCCATTTTGCAGAAAAATGTTGTGTTTATGTTTCATGCAATATACATAAAAAAGTTTCTTTTAGATCAAAACAAGGCCTAACATATAAGAAATGGGAGGGCGTCACAGAGATTATTTGCAGTAATATTGGTGAGCTGCTGTTGTGTTACAATATTGAAAACACACATAACCATCCCTGAATATTAGATGTAAACACATTTAGGGCCTTATTTATGAGAAGTGACGCATCGCTGTGTGAAAACAGGGATGCGTCACTTCTTAGTGCGCCCTCCTTGCGACATGATGGATACGTCATATTTACTGTATGACGCATCATGTCGCAAGGAGTTACAGATACGTCTGTAGGCGCAAAAGTGATGCATTGCTGGGATGTGTCTGAAAATAGACTTAACTCCAGCAATGTGTCCTTTCACATGGGGCAAGCCCCATGTGAAAGGGCCTGCATCAGTCTTACGCCTGCTGTGAGGCTGGTGTAAGATATTGATGCAATGGCGTCCTAGAAGTGGCGCACTGAGTTCTCATAGATTTCAATGCGCCACTTCTATGAGGGTTTTTGCGGGGTAACACCCACCCTGCATGCATTATACCTGGCGCAGATATAATGTGGTGCTGGGGTTTACAAAGTGACGCATCTGCCTAGATGCGTCACTTTGTAAATAGGGCGCAACATGGCACATTTTTTATGCTGCCGGTGCGTCACAAAAAGTGACGCACCAGCGGCATAAAAGTGAAGCAAGGCCTCATAAATAAGGCCCTTAGAATTTGGATGAGTGTTCCTTTGCACTGCCAGGGACCTAATGAAATGAAATGAAATAGTGTATTTAATAAATCGCGCAGCTACTCAGACTAGAGTGTCCTGGCGCGTGACAGCGGGAGGAAAACGTGCGTTAAAGACCTATCAGTTATTAAAAAGCCAGGTGTTTAAGTTCTTCCTGAAAGAGAGCAGGTCTGTGGTTAGTCTCAGAGACTCAGGGAGTCTATTCCACAATTTTGCACCTAGAAAGCCGAGGGATCTGCCTCCAGTGCGGGCACAGCATATTTTAGGCACGATGGCCAGGTTGGCATTGGAAGATCTCAGGGGTCTAGATGTTATGTAGCGATTAACGCGCTTGTTTAGGTAGCCGGCTCCTAAGCCGTGGAAAGCTTTAAAGAAGATGGTCATCGCTTTGAAGTCGATCTGTTCTTTTATGCGGAGCCAGTGTAGAGACTTAAGAATAGGGGTCATACTAGATCTGGGTTTAGGTCTCAGGATGGGTCTGGCCGCCGCGTTTTGTACCACTTGTAGGCGCTGGATAAGGGATTTGGGAAGACCGAGGTACAAGCTGTTGACATAGTCAAGCTTTGATGTCACCAGAGCCTGCACCACGATCTTTCTGCTCCCAAGCAGTAACAGTGGCAGGAATTCTTTTTGCATCCGGAGTATGCCAAAGCAAGCGCCAGTTAGATTTTGGATTTGAATGCGCATGGAGAGTGTCTTGTCTACGACAATTCCTAAGTTTTTGACTTTCTCCCTTTCCGCAGGCGGGGGCGGCAGATCTTTTGGCCACCAAGAGCTCAAGTCAGGCGTTTCTGGATTACCAAAGAAAACAACTTCAGTTTTGTCAGGATTGCACTTCAGCTGATTGATCTTAAGCCAGTTAAAAACCTTTGTGAGGCAAGACCTAATCATTGCTCCGTCAAAGTCGGTTCCTTTTTCACATGTAAAAATCAGCTGAGTGTCATTAGCATAGGAAACAATTTTGGCGCCCTCTTCCTCTACCAGAAATGCAAGGGGGGATAGATATATATTAAAAAGCGTAGGACTGAGAATGGAGCCTTGAGGGACACCTACATTCATGGCCGGAACCGGGGATGAGAAAGGGGGGAGCCAGATGTCCTGAGATCTATTTGCTAAGAAGGATGACATCCATGTTAAGGCGGTCCCCCCCACGCCGATGTTAGCAAGCCTCTCCAGGAGCCTCTCATGTGGGACCGTTTCGAAGGCCGCCGACAGATCGAGCAGTATCAGAACAGCCTTGATGGAGCAAGGTCTCGTAAGAAAGAGACTTGCTCGGAGGCAATCCACTCGTATAATTTATTAACAAATTAATAATTATGTTTGTGAATAACTAATACGCACCACATGAACACGCAGGTTAGTGAAGCTTGCTTATGTGTGTACTAATGCGGATAACAATGAAGACGGACTAATACCGCTTTTAATGGGGAAACTGTTGTGCGCATGCGTCAACTTCATCTACGCAGTATGACGAGGTAACGCTTGGAGGGAAATTCTAGCGCATGAGCAGAAGACACTAAAATGGAGTCTTGAAGACTCGCGTGCATGGCATCTGCTTAGCTGAAACGAAAACAAGCTATTTTACTAATGCTAATGCGGGAAAAGTATTAATGAGAAAAGGGGAATAGAGTAGAGGTGGGAGGTATACAGTGTGACCATTTATTTGTGAAATTAATATTTGTCTTTTTGATTTTATTATTAGTGCGCATTTGGGCCTCTCACGCATAACTGAATTAAGCTGAGTGAGGAAGCGACTGCGCATGTCCACTGAAAGTTAACCCGGAATGATGACCTAAATGCTGAACAGGAGCCAAGGTCGCAGATGATGTGCCCTGGGAACGGATGGTGAAAAGTTCAGCGAAGAAGACTCTGATTCATGAAGTTATAATAATGTTGCAAAATAAAATGTGGATATGTATGGGAACTCAATACATGAATAAAAAAATTAAGGGGATGGGTTTGCGAACAATAGTTGAACTGATTTTGATGACATGTAAGCATGGTGTGATGGAGCTTCCCCCCTTGCCTGACCAATCATATTTTGTATTTTTACAATATTGAAACTTTAGTGGGTGGAACATGAAGAAACGAAGGTAGCTTTAGTTAGTCACTTAGAAGTTGGGGACTGGAGATGCTGTGAGTCGGAGATGTTGTTGCTGGGAGAGATGCTGTGAGATGCTGATGAAGAACCGAATGCAGAACCTGAAGCAGAACTTTCTATCCTAACTTAATTGGGTTAGATCAGAAGATCGCAGAAGAATCTCGAGGAGGAAGAGAGTGTCAGAGAGGGGTGCGGCGCAATCGTCGGTATTCTAGAGAGGTCAACTATCCTGTCCTGAAGTCTTTGTCTCCTGACCTATCCCGGGGGACCCTTACCAGCCCTTTGGCCAGGGGTTTCGTCTTTCACACCATTCTTGGTAATTATAATTTCATGTTATTTGCAGATGTTCTTTTCTCTCTGTCCTCTCCCTTTCTGAGCATTGATCATTGTATGAGTCCGAAGTATATGCTTGGTGTTTAATCAATTGAATTTTCTCTCCTAAGAAAGATGGTGATTGCACTGTAATTTTGAAATGGTTCACATGCATTTAATTTAGATAAAGGTTTTAAAACTCCCAGAGTCTGTGATCTTTTATTTTAAATAAAAGAATAGTTAAGAATTATGTTAATTATCACCATCAACTAGTTCAACTAATGGTCCATCGACCAGAGGAAGGAACTTTTTGATCAGTGAAAAGGTTAGTTAGGAATAAGAAATAACTAATCTTGAAATATGAAACTTTAACTAAACCAGCTGTCTACTCAGTTGTGTGTGTTTATGGGCCCAGGTGAGTATATGGTAGTAGAGTATCTGTTGTTGGTATACCGCTGGATCAGCCTTGCCTCCCTGGTCCAGCTTACCCTTGAGAAATTCAGTCACTTCCAGCAGAGCGGACTCCGTACTGTAGTTAGCCCTATAACCGGATTGGGCCTCATGAAGGAGCTTCCCATCTTCAATGTGTTTTTGGAGGGCCTTGTTTACATGCTTCTCTAATACTTTGGAGAGGGCCTGAAGAAGGGAGATTGTCCTGTAGTTGGCAGGCTCCATCGGTTTGGCGTTAGCCTTTTTTATCAGTGGAAGAACCTTAGCATTCTTCCATAATTTCGGCATGTTGCCTGAGGAGAGGGAAGCATTAAAGAGCTGGTTTACCGTGGGGTTTATGGTGGGAGCTTCCCATCTTCAATGTGTTTTTGGAGGGCCTTGTTTACATGCTTCTCTAATACTTTGGAGAGGGCCTGAAGAAGGGAGATTGTCCTGTAGTTGGCAGGCTCCATCGGTTTGGCGTTAGCCTTTTTTATCAGTGGAAGAACCTTAGCATTCTTCCATAATTTCGGCATGTTGCCTGAGGAGAGGGAAGCATTAAAGAGCTGGTTTACCGTGGGGTTTATGGTGGGAGCTAATAGGTTCAGGATATTCGCTGGACATGGGTCGGTAGGAGAGCCAGACGTAATGCTTTGGAGAAGGGTCAGTGACTCTTCAAGCTGAAACTCAGGGAAAGTTAGTAAAGATGGAGGATCCAAGAGGTGAAATTTGCTATTAGAACTAAGGTAGAAGGTCAGTTCTTCCTCTGAGATTGTAGTAATCGAGTCGCACACTGGATGAGTTGAGCCAGGATTTATTGAGGAACTACACAGCAGCAGGTCACACTTGCTGAGCCATCACAGGAACAACAGTTACAAATTCAACTTTATCAATAACATTCTACTCTGCACCTGACACTGTGACATCATCTGACAGCATCAGGCAAAAAGGGCAACCATAGAAACAGGATGACAGCCCTAGAATACAACATACCTTCCCTTCTCCTGCAAAACAAACCAAACAAAATAAAATTAAACAAAACAAAACAAAAGAAAGACAGAGGAGAAGAAAAAGCAAGAAAAAAAAGAAAGAGTAAGAGGATTACTCACAAAACCTTTTGGGAGTAACAATAATTCTGGGCGCAGAAGAATTGGTTAGAGCGGGATTCATACAGATACCGTGGTCAACCCCCAGCGAGACTGGTCTCACTCTGACAACTTTTGCAAGATTCCACCAACGACCTCCCTTCACTTGAACAGCATTGTTTCCAATCCTTACCACCTTGACGGGTTCTCCATATTTACATTTTCCCTTCTTGACCTGCACAGACGCTTTGATGCGAACAAGGTCACCAACGACCAAACGAACCATCTTGGTGCCTTTCTTTTCATCAAACCAGACTTTCTGTTTACTCTGAGCAGATTCAGAGTTTTCCCTGACGATATCCATGAGGGAAGACAGATTTGAATCAGTTTTAAACCATTTGTTCATCCAACCAGGCTTGAAACACGTATTGGCCCTTCTTCCCCTCAATATCTCAAAAGGGGAAACTTTGGTGGATGAATGAGGTGTGGTTCTGTAAAACCACAACATACTTTCCAAAGATTGAATTATATCATACTTCCCAGCTACAGCCCACTTGATGCACTCACCCAAAACCCGGTTCATCCTTTCCACCAAACCGTTAGTTTGTGGATGATAAAGAGAACTCTTTAAGTGCTTCACACCACTAGAGGTCAAAAATGTTTCAAACATCTCACTTACGAATTGAGTCCCATTGTCCGAGACCAGGAATTCAGGAAACCCTTCCCGCAGAAAAACCTCTTTTAAGAACTTGACAACACTGCCTGAACTCGCTTCTTTCACCAACTTTATCTCCGGCCACTTTGACGCATAATCCATGAGCACTAAAACGTATTTGCATCCAGAAGGTAAAACATCACAGGGACCCATGATATCAATACCCACCTTGACCCATGGACCCGACGGACATTCGACAGGAAGTAGGGGTGGGGTGAAAACTTTAAGAGCTTTCTCAGCAGAATGACACACAGAACAATTCTCGACTAAAACACCAATCTCCACATCCATGCTAGGCCACCAAAAGTGCTCACGAACACGACGCTTAGTGAGCGTAACACCTAGGTGCCCCTCGTGAGCTTTTTTGACAATGATGGGTCTGAGAGAGTGTGGTGGAATGAGTTTATCACCTCTCATGAGAATACCATCCTCTAAAGAAATTTCAGTTTCAACTTTCCAATAGGGCTGTAACAAAGAAGACAGTGACTTTTCTCGAGGCCATCCCTCCTTGACTAAAACACACACTTGTTGAAGAGTACTATCTTCAAGTAAAGCTGCTCTCCAATTTTCCTCAGAACCAACAACGAGGTCAGGAATATCTATAGCTGCAACAAAACAGTCTTCAGCATCTTCTTCACTCAATTCTCTAAAAGTTGTACCATCACAACCATCATTATGTTGAGGAAAACGCGACAGAAAATCTGCCCTCCCATTCCTCCCACCAGGAATATGTGAGATATCAAACTGGTACTGTAACAGCTTACTAACCATTCTCGTAGTCCTGGGTGTACAGCACTTACTAGGACCAGAACCAAGAATAGACACTAAAGGCTTGTGATCTGTAGTCAATTTGAAACGTCTTCCCCAAACGTATGGTCGATATTTCTCAATCGCCCATACGCATGCAAGTAATTCCTTTTCGATAACGGAATACTGTACTTCTGCACTCCTCAAAACTCTTGACGCAAAAGCTACTGTGTTCTCTTTGTCCCCACACACTTGAGTAAGGATAGCCCCCAAACCGACTTGACTGGCATCCACCGCTATACAACATGGTAAATCTGGATCGAATGGCGTGAGAGCACCTCCCTTACCCAAAGACAGCTTAACTTCACTAAACGCATGATCACAATCCTGAGACCATTCAAATTTGACTCCTATTTTGAGTAAATTGCTGATGGGTCGAACAATGGAAGCAAAATTAGGGACAAACCTTGAGTAGTATTCTAACAGCCCGAGTAAGGATTTAACACCGGACTTGTCTTTAGGTACAGTAGCATTGTAGATGGCATCTAGAAGACCTTGCCTGGGTTTAATCCCTTCATGGGATAATAAGTGACCAAGATATTCAATCTCTTTGCAAAGAAACTTGCACTTCTCATTTTTTAGAACAACACCATTACTCTTGAATATGCCAAGAACCTTCTTGAGTATAATGTCATGAGAAACATTATCTTTAGCGTAAATCAGCACATCGTCCTGAAAGACAAGAACACCCTCAACACCTTTCAATAAATTTTGCATGACCCTCTGGAAAACTGATGCCGCGGAGGCTAACCCGAAGGGCATCCTACGGTATTGAAATGTTCCCAGAGGAGACACGAAAGCAGTGAGGGACCGAGAATCAGGATGAAGTTCTATTTGGTGGTAGGCACTAGCTAGATCTAATTTGGAAAACACCTGAGCCCCTTTAACACACGCAAACAGGTCATTAATTTTGGGCAATGGATGAGAGTCTATCCAAATCTCCTTGTTAAGTGACCTAAGGTCCACACACACGCGTAACTGCCCTCCCTCTTGCGTGCAACGACCAAAGGGGACAACCATAAGGATGACTCCGTAGGTTCGATGATTCCCTTGTCACAAAGACTCTTGAGCTCTTTATTGAGGTCATCCCTTACACTAAAAGGAACCCCTCGAAGTTTGTGTTTGACTGGAACAGCCCCATTCCTAACAATAATCTTGTGTTTGAAACCAGAAATTTTCCCAAGACTGTCACCAAAAACGGATGGAAATTCACTTTTCCATTTAGACCCCTCTTCATCGCAAGTGACCAGCAAAACTTGCTCTTTGGTACCCGGTCTGAGAATCATCCCAAAAGACCCTGGTGGAACCACCCCAGTATATTCAAACCCTTGACCGCAATGTATATTTTCCCTCTGATCCTCCTTCCTTTGAACATCATGACATCTTCGATGAAACCCAACAATTCGATTTTGCGTCCCTCATAAGAAACAGGAGAGCGATCGGGAGGAAACAGTTCCCTGTCGCCCCATGTTTCAATGAAAAGTTTCTGGGTTATCATTGTAATTCTAGCGCCTGAATCTACCAAAAGATGAATAGTTTTATCACCAACAAGTAATTCAACAATCGGATCAACACATGACGAAGGATCACCAGTCACTGGTTCAATATTAGTGTCATTTGAATAGATATTTTCATCTACAACTACAGAAATTATCTCAGAATCTGAGTCGTCTTCAGATTCAACAACACAAGCAATGTTTTTTTTTTGATTATTCTTCTTAAGACAAACTTTGGCAAAATGGCCTATTTTTTTACAGTAGTTACAAGTCACATTAATCGCAAATCACTTACTACCTTTTGAGTGTGGAGCATTACCACAACGAAGACAAACATTGCTGGGAATAAAGAAATCGGATTTATGTTTGGTCGAGCTACCAGGGTTGCTTTTGACTGCTTTCTGTTTAAACTTGGTAGCGACAATGGCATTGACACTTTCTGGAGGTTTTTCGTCGAGTTCCTTTAAGGAGACTTGTGAAATTTCGATGCTTTTGGCTATTTTAATAGTCTCGTCAAGAGATGGATTACCCATCCCAAGGAGCTTTTGTCTGATATGCTTGTCTTTGCATTGGCAGACGAATTGATCTCTGATAAGCTGATCGGTGAAGTTCTCGAATAGACAGACTGACGCTAGTCTCCTGAGAATTGACATATAAGCATCGACGTCTTCACCATCAGATTGTTTTCTCTTGAAAAACTTGTGTCTCAAAACCATCAAGCTGGGTTGCCTATCAAACCTTAATTTGAGTTTTCGTATAGTTTGATCGTACTCATCTATAATTTCTCCATCAGCTAGAAGTAAGTCGGGTAAATGTTTGAAAATCGACCTTCCCTCGAAACCTAGAGAATGAAGTAATAGACACTTTTTCCTCTCTGCGCCAAATCTTGATGCACTAAGTATGTCTCAAACGCATCAAACCAAACCTCCCATTTCACTGGAGGTTCACCTGGTGCATCAAGGAAAGAAGGAGGAGGTGTGACGGCTTGCATGGTGCACATGTTTTGCACGCTACAGAAACTTACCCCCAAAATACACAGGAGGGAAACATGAACAGGAGGAATCTCAAGAGTAAAACCCAAAACGTTTTTACATAAATTGAAAACACTTAATAATAGAATTCTTGCAGGTTGGACGGTGTGTGTATTACTCTGATTCTACGGTGAAATGACACAACGCAGAGAAATTAAGCATATATTGAACAGTGTGCTAATCACTGTGATCAGCTTTGTAGGACTGAGAAGAAAAAGAAATAACCAAACAGGTGGCTGGTAGTGCAGAAAAGCATTGAAGAATGACAGAAGTTAGTGTGCGAATCACAGGTGTTCGCAATACTCACGAGTCAAAAAAGAAAGACCTTATTCCCAGAAGAGGAATCTTCCTCGTATTGTTTGAAGCTGAAGCTGGTGCGCTTGCGCGAGCGTGAGTAATGGATAAAAAAAAACTCGATGAGGAGATGCCGTAACCATGGAGCTTGTGCGCATGCTCTAGCGCGAGCCACTGTACTCCTGTGCGTGGATAGTGTAGCGCGAGGCACTGGACGCACGCGCACAGAGATTGCGCGTTAGCGGCACCTCCTATTTTGAGGAAAATAGGGTAAAACGGATTAACTTTACCGCACTGGAGATCCGGGTGAAGCGGGACACCAAGGAAGAGTACAGACCGCTGGGGATCAGCGGAGATCCAAATCTTTGTAGACGGGATGTGGAGACGATTCGAGGGCTTGTCGAAGGCTTGGTGAGTGAGTTTCTCGGTTGCCAGTCACATGGGGGTAGGCAGAGCAGAGCGACAGGCAAGGGGTCGGTATATATGTAGTCCGCTTTATCCGACTCTGGCTTGCAGACCGACTCTGGCTTGTAGACCGCTTACACAGATAGAGGCAGGCAGCAGTGAATGGCGTCGTCGAAGAAGAAGCGATATTCCAAAATTGGTGAAATCGGGACAGAGGGTCAAGGTAGTAGTGTCCAACTGACCTCATGAAAGTGTCCGTTTCCTAAATAAGGATCGAAGTAAGTGTGACCTTGGTAGAAGGTGGAGTAGAGAGTTCCTTGAAGATGGTTAGTTTCTTGATGAGGAGGTTTGAAGGAAATTGATGCACGCTGGGTTCTGCTGTGTAGTAAAATCGTCGCCAAAAATTCTGTAGTAATCGAGTCGCACACCGGATGAGTTGAGCCAGGATTTATTGAGGAACTACACAGCAGCAGGTCACACTTGCTGAGCCATCACAGGAACAACAGTTACAAATTCAACTTTATCAATAACATTCTACTCTGCACCTGACACTGTGACATCATCTGACAGCATCAGGCAAAAAGGGCAACCATAGAAACAGGATGACAGCCCTAGAATACAACAGAGATGTTAGTGAAGGCTTGTTGGATCACGGAGATCTTTTTGTGGAAGAATTGAGCTATTTGCTTAGACCATTCTTCCGTGCATGGCCCTTCCTTTGTGCTGGCTTTCGGGGCGGTAAACGATTTAACTATGCTAAAGATTTCCTTACTCTTATTTTGGGCATTTTCTATCTTGGTTTGAAAGAAGTTTTTCTTGGCTGCCTTCACGAGAATGTAATGAGCTTTTAAGGTGTCTTTGTACACCTTCCTGTCCTCAGGTAGATAGGATTTACGTCATTTTCGTTCCATTTTTCTACAATTTCTTTTGCTAGGTCTGAGGGAATCGTTAAACCATGGAGCTCGGTTGGGCCGACCTCTTTGAGGAGCGGGAAACAATCGGTACCGCTGCACCAATGTTGGTTCGGAGCCATGAATCTATTGAGAGGGCGTCTGAGTCGGGCAGCCAGACAGCTCCGGTGAGGAACGACCGATGGCGTCTGCTAACATCGGGATGGATATTTTATGGAACGTTCTGTAATTAGGGACCCTCTGCCCTGAGTTAGCCTAAGGGGCTGTGGCAGAGTTGGGAATGACACATTTTAATAGGAGGTGGTCAGACCAGGTAATGGGAAGAGGTAGGCTTACTGATATTTCAAAGTTGTGAAAGATTTGGTCTAGGGTATGGCCCTTCCCATGGGTGGCCAAAGAAATAGATGGAAACATGTTGCAGGCCTGCAGCGTCTCCAACAAGGAAATTGTTCGAGGGTCTTTTCCATTGTCCATATGTATATTGAAATCTCCCAGAATAAGGCAGTTGTTGTATTTTAAGTCCATGGAGTTGGTGGCTGTATTAAGCGTAGTAATAAAATTTCCAATTGCATCGGGAGGTCTGTAAATCAGAAAACCAGCTATGCTATGATGGGGGATAAGGTACAGCGGAAGCCTAAGGACTCTGCGCCCTCGATGTTTTCCATCGGGATGGGAGAGCAGTCTAGTTTTTGATTGTAAATTATGGCGACACCGCCCCCCTTTTCCGGCGGCAGGGTAGGTCGCAGGCGGAATGCGCTTGGACGCTGGACCCAAATTGGTGTCCAATTTGACTGCCGGACGCTGTTGCAAGTAATTATTAGACAACAGTTTAGGTTATTGACCTGAGAACGTGGTATGTAAGTTTTACTTTACCACGCTGTGTAGATAGCATTTATTTTGATCCTGAAGAAGTGCCCAGATCCTCCTGACACTGAAGGCACGAAACATGTCGATCCATCGAGAGTAAGACACAGATAGCTAGATACATTGTCTCTAGTTTATTGCTACTCTCTATATATATATTTTTAATCAGGCAGTTTACCTTCTGAATAAATGACTGCTAGGACTGACTGACCTGTTTTAACTCACCTCCTTCCCCCTCACATCTACACACACTAGGCCTCTCACCCCCACTGCACCCACCGGCAGGAACAAAAGATCCCCGCTAAAGAGCCCCTCACTGGGTGCCCATCAGGTATTGCAGCGCCGACCAGACGAGGGGCAGGCACATATGATGAAGCATGACACCTAGCTTGCTAGGTGTGTGAGAGCCCTAGTTCCGAAAAGGGGAATCCCCCTTCCTTTCTCTTCAGAGTGGGGCCACACTTGACCAACCCCCTCCGGAGTATCTCCTCGCTCCTTCTCTTTAGACTTAGAGGAACTTTGTACCCTTCTTGTACACAGCACTAACTGGGGCACGTACGTTGGACCTCTCTAAACTTGCCCCTTTGTCCCCTTTTTTGGAATCATCGACACCGCCCCCCTTCCTACTCGGTCGGTCCCTCCTAAGGATTTTATAACCCGTAGGGATGGCCGAGGTGATAGTAGGGTTGGAGGCTTCAGACAGCCAGGTCTCAGTGAGAAATAAAAGATCAGGCTGTTCGTCTAACAGTAGGTCATAAATGTGTGGTTCATGCTTTTGCATAGAGCGACAATTTAAAAGGGTGGCCTTTAAGTCCTCTGTTTTCTTATTGTTTTCACACTTATTGTTGCGTGGGAGGATCTTGGGTGCAAGTTTCCTGGGCTGGAGGAGAGACCAGTTGCACTTTTTGCATCGAAAGTCTACCTCCAAGCTCGGATCAGCCGCTGTACACTGACATAATGGTAGCCGCCTAAGGCTAAGCAGTTTTTCCCTATTGTAATATAGTGGAATAAACTCACCGGAGGGGAACTGGGCAGCATGGCCGGCGCCGGACGCCTCCGGATCGCTGACGGGCGCAGACTGCCTTGCCTTTGGCAAGCCAGCGGCGAGCCCGCTGCGTGCATCCATTTGCATCGGGAATATATAGGCTAATGCCTATGATGCAAACTGGATCGCTAACGCAGCTGAGGAAGCGGAAACTGCGTGGGCGGAAGTGAGGAGCCTGATAGTAGCCCCAGCCCTCCGCACAATCGGTGTATCAGCCGCGGCGGACCAGGACTGGAGGAAAAGCGAGATGCGAATCGGAGCAGCTAAGGAGGTGTAGGCAAGCAGAATAAAGTAAAGTGCAAGTGCGCGTAGGTAGGAGAAACTGTTAAAAAGCACAGAGTAATTCAGCCACACATATACAATTTAAAAAGTATTAAAAACCTAGTAGCAGGGCAGGAAACACTAAATCCTACCGCTGTCAGCTACGCGCGTCCGTTTACATCGGGAATATATAGGCTAATGCCTATGATGCAAACTGGATCGCTAACGCAGCTGAGGAAGCGGAAACGGTGTGGAAAACAGGGGCTCAAATTGGATCATAAATTCAAAGCTGTTCTGAACAGGGGCCCCCAAAATATGTTTGGCCCAGGGCCCCCAAAATCCTTAAGATGTCCCTGGTCCTGAGGCTCCCTTGCCTCCATCCCAATGGACACGATTTTTGTGCGGGCCTCCCCGCCTGTTAAGGGCATCCCCGCCTCAACCCCCCTTTTGGGTAGCCTATGGCGGGCCTCCCCGCTTATTTGTGACTCCATGGCCTCGACCCCCAATGGGACCTGTATGCGGGCCATCCCCGCTTCCCTGCTCGTTTTGAGCTGCGGCCCCCATAGAACCCGCGCATGGCGTCTCGGACCCATACTTAAGTATCTAACCTGGCGCCAAGGTTGGTGCCTACTCGGGAGCCCGCCGCTTCGCCATCGCCTGTTGTCTCCATGCCCAGTCACAACTCCCTGGGGTCTGCTAGGTCCTTGTGTCCTGTAACATACTATGTGCAAATGGGTTAGAAGATCCCCTCACCGCACCCTCCCGCCACCAGTTTCGTACCTCTATCTGACCCTCGTCCTCATCTCTCAGTTCCCCCTCCTCTAATCTGCCCTAATCGTTGTCCAGCAGTGTGTTCTCAAGCCCCACCGTCCCCCCACCTGGGCATGGGTTCATTAGCTTGCAGTGACTAGTCACGCGCCTACCTACCGGGGGGGCGTAACTTGCCCTCCTCATCTTTCCAATGATGCAGGACGCCTAGTCCCAAGCGCCGATGCGAAGGAGGACGCCCCCAATCCTTCTGCCCGTTGCACCGTTGAGGTCACCCCAGACCTTCTTGTGGCCATGGTCTTGCCATCTCCTGATGCATTCCAGCTAGCCGCACAGGCCACGTTATCTCTTCGCCTCGGGCCGAAAAGCCGCACCCGGCCCTCCCGAGTCTGGCCCCCGAGAAACCTGCTGACCTGTAAGACAGAGACATGGTCTGGTGTGCTGGAAACTAGCTCCTCCCGCTCAAACACCTCCTTCGCCCTCCGCTCCACCTTCCCCCTACCTGCCGTGGGGTTCCCCACTCCCGCTAGGGGTCTTCCATATACCCTGCCATTGCTCTGTCTGCTCCCTTCCCACCTCCAGTCCACCCGTCCTCCTCCCTGTCGCTCCACACCAAATCAGCCACCGCTAGCCTACGGCGAGGGGGGGCAGGAGGCAGCAGGCCTGTCCCACCCTCCTCTCCCCATGGGTCCCCAAGGCCACCCCCAGTGGGGCCCTCCCCCATGCTGCCCTGATGCCCAACGACACCTGTTCCAACCAGCTATCATTGCCCCAGTCTATGACATTCCAGGCCCTGCCCTGCTGTGGATCC
The DNA here is from genome assembly GCA_963921515.1 of Calotriton arnoldi. NCBI lineage: Eukaryota > Metazoa > Chordata > Amphibia > Caudata > Salamandridae > Calotriton > Calotriton arnoldi. The sequence goes on from CAWUFW010002608.1 coordinate 1,934,531, forward strand.
AACACCTCATCCTGCCATGCAAGCTCCTTTTCAGCCTCCTCTGCTACCCACTCCTTATATACTTCCCTAAAGTCCACTGGTTCCTGTTTCTGCCTATCTGCCACACTATCCCTCATAGCTCTAATCATGTCCTCCAAACTGCCCCCCCGTTTATGCTGGCCCTCCTTCACTCTGCGTGCAGCAGTCTGCTTTGACCTCGCCCTCTCCCTCCCTCTACGGGATCACCCGCAGGCATCAGCAGTGGTCCCGCCCAACGAGCAAAAGCGCAAGACCTCGCTAATCCCTGCTGAGGCCGCGTGACTTTTAATTCTGTATGTGCTTGACCCCTGGCCCTTCACCCACGACGGGCAACATCTCCCTGCTCCTCCCTCCTCAAGCCCTTCTCGCGCTTCCGCACCAATGTCCGCAGTGGCCCAGCACACTTTAACTGCTTGCGAGGCCTTGCTGGGTGCAGCCAAGGCCTCGCTCAATGCTGCCTGGTGACCTCCACTCCCCCGCGCTGCAGCCGCAGCAGGGGAAGAGACAGCTTTGCATCCCCTTGCCCCGACTGCACTTCCTCGCCCTGCACACCTTCCCGGGGCAGCTTTCTGAGTATGAGAGCGGCCCCACCTCCCTGCCTGGCACAAAGTCGCTTGGGGCCGGCGTGGAGACCCACAAGCCATCCCCACAGCCGCAACCCCGTCGGCTGCCCTCCGCATCAGGCAGTCCACCGGCATAGGCGTCCCCCCCCAGCAAGGAGGTCAAGACGCCCTGCCTCCGTGAGCAGCCGCACTGCCTGGGCCACTTTATCTTCCACATCGGCCATCACTAAGTTAGCCTGACTAATCTATTACAAAATTACTGCTGCAAAAAAGGGACCCGGTCTAGGGTACCAGCCACCGTGTCACAGAGACAAAATGGTGGCTGGTACCTTAAAATGGGGGCCTATATATGCGTTGGGCTATGAAGTAGCCCAAATGGAGCCCAAGCTCCAGTGCAGTCGCTGGACAGCACCAACTTCCCCAAAAACCTCGGGGGGCAGACCTCCCTGCAGTCGGCTGCCCACCAAGTCGCCATTGCAAGCAAAGTTATGGAAGCCATTCTCTGCATTATGTTTTTGCAAATGTATACTCGACACCGTGAAGAAATTAGCTAAATGTTCAGGTCTCCCATACTTACAGCTTTATCTGTTTGTTGAAAGACGTTCAGGAGCAGATTTATTAACTTTTGGCACAGCAACTAAAGTTGAAAGATAGAAAACCAGATGGTGCTGTTTTTCTGTCTCTCCTGCGATGGCACACTTCTGGCTGCCTTGCACCAAAGCACCCACCCTTGTTGTATATTTCCTAGGGTGTCCATAAACGGGCTTTCCCGACTCATGTCCTTATATAGGCACAATTCGCCTTGCCCTTATATAGGCATAAAATCCCAGACCTTATTTAGGCATAAACCATGCACTCCAAATACAGGCATGGATTCCGACATCCGTCCACCCTAGCCTCACAACGAGTTCATGAAAAAACAGACCCTTAGGCTGCGGGAGTTTCCCTTGCCCAGGACTATTGATTTCTTCAAGGACTCATATATTATGCATGAACCATTATTCCTTAGGGATTCATTCATGATGTCTTTCGCTGCCCAACTCACGTCAATGCTAACATTTTCAGGTATAAATATACCTTCCCAAACCCCTGTAAATCAGAGGAGACCTCGACTTCAGAGGAGCCCGATTCCCGGCCGGATGCACTGAGAAGACACTGTCATTCCTGAACGCAGAGAGTCCAGCTTCCAGTGATCTAACTTCCCTTGCGGGGTGTTGGAGTTCGAGTCTGGGAAAGAGATTCCTACCTCTCTCATTCTTCAGGTATGGAGCAGACTAGAACCTAGAGGGACTCTTGGCATACTAGACTCTTGGCATGGTAGGCGCAACATACTCTTAGTATACTCTAGTCAGGATTACATCACCTACTTATACTTCTCCCTACACCTAGGATAGGTTAGGTACACTGGGGTAGAACTAGGCTAGAAACGCATCGTATGAGTACTCGCATTTTTAGGCTGTGTCATTTTATGTAAATGCATATATGCTGAAAAGATAATGCTAACGCAGTATTATTTATTTCTACTGCTCACTCTGTACATTATTTATCTCGCATACTGTCTTGTGATCGTAACAGCACATTTAACTTACAACAGAAACAAGACTGTTCAATAAACCTTTTTATTGAAAACGCCCGTCTGTTATTTCTGTGTAACTTTGAGAGTAACCAAAACATGCACGACTGAGCTGAGTGAAATAGTTATCTATTGTTTCTACGACTCTGGGACACGTCCTGATTCTGTAAGGGAAACACAGTGGTCATGTTTTGCGGCTGCCAGAAACTACTCCCTTCTTGTCGTCAAGAAGTTTCTAGTGGCCTCTGAGCTAGCTGGCACAAGTAATTAAGTTTAATATTCTCGATAGGGACATACCGACCTTAGTCCTATGTCAAACCTATAGGATATATTATTCCAATGCGCAGAGCCTATAAGGGAAATAGGAGCTACACTACATGGCGCCCAACGTTTGGTAAGGCAGTAATTCAACGTTAGATACTGAGTAACTCAGCCGTGCTTCTTCTTTTTTTCTCTCAGAGACCCCTACCCATATACTCCTAAAGACGTCTGGAGTGGGCAGGGTTAGTATCCGCCACAGCTACATAGGGCAGTACCCTATATATTAGCTGTTTGGTTTGCTCAACGTTGAAGGATACAGTGTTCCACAATATTGTGCACCTTATCTTTGTTTCCTTGAAACTTGTTCTACATTTTTCATAAAACAAAATGTCCTTAAACGGGGACAATCCCGCCGGAAACGGTGAAGCTGCGGCTGATCCAGCCCAGCCAGCACTTTTTAACAACACAGGTTTAAATGAAACCGAGGAGGGTGTCATCGACATCGCTCCAAACTTAAGAAGAGCCATTACTCTAAAACTTATAAAACATGGCCTATCACCGAGAGGAGGTAGAGCAGTTTTCGTGATTGAGGCACATGAATCCTTTCAGACAGAGGTATTCTATTCATGGGTAATATTTCCTGAATCCAATCCAGTAACACACATGTTTCACTTCTACAAAGAAGATGAACCACCAGAGGAATACATTCCTTTCGAGGATATAGAAATTCCATTAACATACCAAGAGCATCAGCTCTGGTTTAAAGGCGCCCTAAAACATCACAAAAACATAACCAGGCTCGGTCCACTAGGTAGACCAGGAGCAACATGGCCGATTCTAGCCGGCTATACACCTCATCCCGACATCGAAATAATGTCAGATGAGGAACTACTTACTCAACTCACAGAGTTAATAAAAATCTACAGGCAATTGGTTCAATATGTCATGCTGACTTTTACTGTCCAACCACCATTAACAATTCCAAATCAAACCCCTCACCAGGGGAATACTCTAAAAATTACACCACAGACTCTATACGCAGTCATGGGTAAAATGCCCACTAAGCAGGAGCAAATTCCATTTTGGATAGCTCAAAAAATTACCCAAATCGAAGCAGTATTTCCAAGTACTAGCCCACATGAGAAACACAGAATCCTAACCATTAGTTTACCAATGGGGATCACACCACAACTGGAAGACTGCACCACTTGGGGCTCAGTCTTTGCTGTCATCTACACTAAAACACACGGCATTCCGTCAATTGCTGTAATACCTGATGTCCTAAAACAAATTCAAAACGAATACGGGGCAGAGCCTGCTTTAAATTTAGGTATGAAATTACTGAAAAATTTCGACCAGGTCTCAACAATAATATTATCTAATATTAAAGGAGAGGCAGCAGCAGTGGCGATCCGACAAAAATTAAGGGAATTTGATGTTACAGAACATCAAACAGAGCTACCCAGAATTATAGAACAATCTTATGCAGAATTAGGCAGAGATAGTTTGGGTGGGAGACCAGTTAAACCGAAACTATCTGAAAGTCCTGAGAAGGACTCAATTAAACAAACTCCTACATCCTCTAAAAAGAAGTGGGAGTCTAATAAACAAAATTCAAATGAGAAAGGTTCTCAATCCCGAGGTAGGTCTCCTCAAAAGGAGCCCTCTGAAAGGAGGTATAACCTCAGGAATAGGGATAATTTGAGAAAACCTGATAGGTATCAAGATACTGATACACGTTCCTCTCGTCCCTTTCAGGTCTCATCACAGACTTCGGAAAGAAGAGGACGAACAGAACATAGAGAAGAACGCGTGAAATCGAAAGACGACAAACACGCTCCAAAAACTAAGGCAAAACCTCAATTCTCCAAAAAGAAAGTAGCAGGTCTGAAGATCAGAAATGCCGAGAATACTGAGAACACAACTCAAGAACGGAGAATGGGCTCAGACAATGCTGGACAGTGCAGCAGAAGTCACAATAGCTCGCCAGAACCTGAAGGAACTTCTGGAGATAGTGGACTTGAATGAGTACATTACGGTAGAGACTGTAGACACCAGGGTTAGTACTCCACAAAAGTTATTTGACATAACACTCCGGATGGAGGGAGACAAACCTAGACAGGTTTAAGCACTCTTTTGGGAAAAACTATCAAAGGGTTATGACATACTTCTAGCAGAAAAGGACTGGCCACCACAATTTGTCAGGGAGTGCCCACATGACGAGGACATTATTATACCTGCCTTCTCCAATCACATACCAATTCACCTAAAATATACATATGCCAGAAAATGGGCAGTGGCCCAGGCTCCAGCATTATATAAAAATCATGTAGGATGGGATGAGGACTCACCTCACCATAAAATAAATCTGAAACATGAACCAACTGCACAGAGGCAGTATCCTATTAAGCAAGAAGCTAAAAAACAGGTCAGGGAGATCTTAGATCAACTTGAATATCAAGTGGTGATTGAAACATGCACCTCCGCAATGAACAATCCTTTGTTTCCTGTCTCCAAACCAGACAATACATATCGTCTAGTTTTGGACTACAGACATTTAAACACTTGTTCTAAAACTTTTGCAGTGCAAAATGCACATAGCACAGCATTAATGAATAACATTGTGCGTAAAAAATACAAAACAACATTAGACATCTCAAATGGTTTCTTTTGTCAAAATATAGCACCTGAAAGTAGGTACTTAACGGCATTCTCCATAATGGGGACCCAGCGTCACTTTTGTCGACTCCCACAAGGGTTCAAGAACAGCCCAGGTTTATTCTCAGCGAGAGTAACGGAGTTACTACAAATATATGACAACGAGGCATTGTCCTATGTCGATGACATCTATCTGACAGACGATGACTTGGAAAAACACTTGAACAGGGTGTGCACCATTATACTGGGATTCGCCTCTGAGGGCTACAAGTTCAACTTTAAAAAGTCCCGAATTGCCCATCTCAATGTCCTATTTTTGGGATATGAGCTTTCAAGTGAAGGCAAGAGCTTGGCAGCTAACTTTTTAGAGAAATGTGCGCTGCTCCAACCTCCAAAGACGCTAAAAAACTTAAAATCCATCCTGGGTTTCCTAAATTTTGGAAGAACATACATACTAAACTATGCAGAAAGGGTTAAACCTCTCTATGCATTAATCAAACCTGATTTTTCTATCAAAAACTGGACACAGGAACACACAGAAATTTTGCGTTCACTCCAGGCTAACATGTTAGCAACCAAACACTTACAAACACGCGTAAATCAAAGAAATTTGGTGATCCGAATAATTTCGGGTCAATGTGGATTCACCTACTTAACCTTCAATGAGGGTGAAAAAGTACCAATTGCGTACAAATCACATTTGTACACACAAGCGGAAATGCGATTCAGTTCTACTGAAAAAATTCTTACAGCAGTTCAAACAGCTGTAGCAAAAGAAAGAGCCTTAGGCCAAGGGAAACGCATAATTGTCGTAACCCCAGTACCAGCTTTAGAAGCGGTCACAAAAGCAAGCATTCCAAATGCTAAAGCACTACATCCGAGATGGATACAATGGGTTAATTCTCTTGCTGCACCTGATGTTGAATACGTTTTGATCCAGATTTAAAAACACAAGCATTTCTCCAATATGAACAGGAATGTCCTCTGCCCACTGAGATTCTGCCTCTCGATCAGTATGAATTCATAATTTACACTGACGGATCCGCACAGCCCGCAACAGGGAGTAAGCAAGCTTACAGTGCAGCGTGTGCTATCGTTAAAGGTCGCATGCGAAATGGCATCTTCAGACCTATGGTCACAAAAACTCAATCACTAGGTGATTGTACAGCTCAGCGAGCTGAACTACAAGCATTCAAACTGGCACTTGAGAGTACGGATCGAGAATTCCTCACACTAATCGTGTGCGATTCCTTTTACTGTGTTCAGTCGTATAATAACTATATACAAAACTGGCTTGAAAATGGTTTCAAAGATGCGAAAGGTGGCACAATAAAGCACAAACTGCTTTGGGAACAAGTAGTTCAGTTGAAAAACGAACTACCAAGGGCTCACGTGATTCACACACTGAGTCATCAGCGTGATGGCGTTCACGTTGCAGGGAATTCATTGGCTGACGAAGCCGCAAAGGGGGCTGTGCAGACGGCTTCCGTAGCTGCGATCACTCGTTCAAAAACAAAAATAGACGGTGAGATAATGTTAGCTGTCAATGCTTTGAGCAAAGGCAGCAGTGCAGCGTTACCCAAAAAGTTTCTACTCAAGTACTCTTATGTAATTGATGCGAATAACGTTCCTTTTGCTCGAATCCCTGGAGTGGGGGATAGGGTAATTCCAAACATGGAACGAAGAGCAGCTTTGATTTATGAAACACATTTGGGGGAGGGTCTGTCACACCAAGGGATCTCTAAAACAATTTTGACGTTAAAAGAGATGTACTGGTGGCCTGGAATGAATACACACATTCACATATTTATCAACAACTGCTTAGACTGTAAATTACAGCGAGAGAGCCACCGGACACCATGCTGCGAATGCGGCAACCCAGTACAGACACCACTGTTAGACAGCATTCGGCTATCTACTCGCCGGCGTCCAACTGGACAAAGGCATTCCCGCAAATATTAAATCTAGGTTCCTATGGTTATGGCCTCAGCGCTCGGCTGACGCTCGAACTGTTATAAAAGATTTGCGAGTCTTTATCGGCACATACGCAATAGGCACGCTACATTCTGACCAGGGTCCTGCGTTTAGCTCTAGGGCTTACAAGGAGGCCATGGCCAGTCTGGGCGTTGCATTGCGGTACTCCTCTCCATTCCATCCTGAGGGAAATTCTGTTGTGGAAAGGAAAAACCGGGACATAAAGCAGTCTATAACAGCTAGGGTATTAGGTTCGGGTGATGGGTGGGTCAAACACCTCAATAGCGTACAGCGCGCTCTCAACAATCTGCCAAGAAGTTCTCTAGGGGGTCACTCCATATGAGGTCCTATTTGGGACAAGAATGTGGGTTCCAGACTTAGAACACGTAGGCACAGTGGTGGAAAATAAACCATTTGATATCAAAGATCGTTTGGCTGTTTTACTGGATCTTAACAAATTAAGAACAAAACAAAGCAACGTATCCCTACAGCCAACCACCACTGGGGAAATATCGGCGGTCCCAGCAAGGCCTGTCTGGATTCCAAAAGTTGGGGATCTAGTCAGAGAAAAAATCGCGGACAAGAAGGAATTTGGACCTTCTTACAGACAACCGGTACCTGTTCTAGCTGTTTAAGGAACAAGGACAGTACTTCTGCCGCCCCTTGCTGGAAGAAAGGAGAAAAGATTTGTGTCCATCGACCTGATCAAACCACAGTATGTGGCCAATACTAAGCAGTAGGCCTCGTGGACTCCGACCTAGTAGCAGACGCACTCCTCTCGCTACTATTCAAGAGGTTCAGACTGAAAGACTGACCACGATCGAGAATTCAGCTGTAACAAATGAAGGACTAAGCAACCAAGCTATGGAACTCATCCCTCTTGACAACCAAATAACAGTTTGTCCAAATACACCTGCCTACACCAACGTGACACGTGATGAACTGTCTCCTGTGATTTCTACAAATCCTGATGCAATTCCAACAATTGACAGAACTGCTTCTGGCTATTTCATTGACTTTGATACGTTCTCAGAAGATCCAAGCGAACCTGAAACGACGCCAGCAACTTTCAAACTAAAGCAGCAAGTACAAGACTTTATTCTCTTTCTGAAAAAGACTTATCTGGTTTCTCCATGGATTGAACTCTGGATTACATCTGGACTTTTTGTTTTCCTGCTCTGGTTAGCTTTGGTAACAACTATAAGCATGCTTATAAGTGGCAGATACATCCATGTGGATAGTGAAGGAAAAGGCGTTAACGTACTTTTGAAACCACATAAATCTTCCCATCGTGAAGCAAGAGACTTGACATCAGTGAACATCGCAGCTGTTCCTATACAGGATGGTATAGTGTGGGACAAAACAGATTATGAAATTTTCGGACCAACGGAACAATTGAACATTCCACATTTGTTTAAAATTTCACTAAGTGATTTAATTACGTCCAGTACCTATTCAGATGATTGGGACTTTGAGACTGTGACTGACAAAATGTTTGATTTAGAAAAATCTGCTGCATTTTCTAAAAATGAATATTTAGAGGGTTCATCAGACTATGAAGAACTGTATTGTTATAACCACTATGGTCATCATTATTTGCATAAAACTGCATATCCAAGAAATGTGTTTATGTTTAACCAATGGGAACATTGTCCTACACCACCACAAGGTAGTTCAAAAACTTTTGCTAGTAAGTTTCCATATTTTTAGGTTACAATACATCTGACCCAGCAACGTTTTACTACAGAAATGTAAACAAAACAGGACTGAAAATTATGTTAACAAATACGAAACAGATTTACTCTGCAGCATTCATTGCCCAACTGTCAACACAGGGTTTTGACTTATGGAAAGACACAATAGAGACAAAAACTGTCTGGGGTAGTAAAGATTGGCAAGTACAGGGTATAGAAGCATTATTTAGAGCCTGTATCATCCCTGAACAAATACTGTTTTTGAATGAAACCGTCCAACAAACATCTTGTCTTGGATTGGCCAAGATCAAAGAGATGAAATCACCTTCTGTGCCAACACCTGCCAGTGATAATAATACAAAGGCAGCGGTGACAGTTGACAATATACTACAATTCAACAGATCTGATCCAAATTGGAAGAAATGGTTGATCTGGCCCTTAGACACAAACAACTGTCAGGAAAGGTTCTTGAACAAAACTCAGGGCTTTACTATTCATAGGCCAGACCCAAGATATGTCCAAAGACAACATCCGGGTGTAGTAACAACATACAGTGTAGGAAAATTATGCCTCGAATGGCTGCATAGATCTACACTACAGGATGTGAAACAACACTTATCCTTACTTACAGGAGACGCAGATCTTAGGGAATTCTTGCTTGGACCAAGAAAACCGCGTCAAAAACGTTTCATATATGCCGGCATTTATGCTGCTTATGATGAAGCATGGAAAGTGTCACAGATAGAGGCCGCAGAACGAATACGTGAACTTGATCGTATTAATTTAGAGAAAACACTCTCTGTGGTCGACAATGGGTTAACAACTTTGTCCTCCAGAATATATTCATTGGATGGCATTGTATCCTCTGCTATCGACATTCTAGAACAAGATTTGGCTATGTTACAACAAGGTCAATCCCAATTACGTTCTATAGTGTTATTGAGCTGGACGCTGCAATCTTTGCGAGCGGGCTATGTGCCTTGGCGTTTCATCAACACGTCGTCTCTGTTTGCAGAATACAATCTCACTGATAAACAGGTCGAATTGGCACAAAGAGGAGCAAGGTATACAGTGCTAAGCATTGAAAAACTGGAGAAGTTACCATTCACAGTGGCAGAAAAACCAGCTACAGAATGGGTTATTCATGGCAAAATAACATTACCTGTGACAACTTTTCAGTTTCAGTATTGCCTCAGACAAATGCAAGCAGGCAAATATGAAAGGTTGGGTAAGGAATACATTAAGACATTTTGGGATTTACCGTATACACATAGATGTTGGAGTGGGGATCGTGAAGTGTTTCTTAGCGGTACCAACTGTAAAAATGCACTGACCAGTTCACTTATGTGTCAGGACATTTCTTTACACGGGACTTGTAATGGTTCAGTGGCAAATTTGTCTTGCCATCAGCATGGTACACCAGCTGCTGTGATTAATCCAACATTTGGACAACTTTCTAACGGGAGTTACCTCATGCTGAATGATCAGAGTTGCTGTGGAATGTTGCCAGGCATCCCATATCTAGTAACGGTCAACTCCAGGGTCACTTGCTGTATGCAAGTATTGTTTGCCCCAATAGACACAGTCAGGGAGTCGCCGCTATGGCTTTGCTGAACGTCTCTTTTATAAGATTTGATACTTTAAGCAGAATGAAAGCCATGCTTTTACAGCAAACAGTTCCTTTGACCTCGGACAAAGAAACCTATGATCTACAAGTAGCAAGGACTTCGGCTGAGATACAGACTTTAATACATACAAACTGCCCTATACATTTCGTAGAAATGGTATCACGTATCTTTAACATGTCAGATACGACCGGAATTGTACATGTATTTAAGAGCATTTGCTCCGGTCTGTTAGCACCTTTCCAGGCAATACTTGGAATCATCCCCAAGTTTGCACATTCGGTGTTTGGTGGCATACCATTAATTCTCGCACTTGTTGCCGGAATTTTATTCATCTTTCTACTATTGCACTATGGCCAGCCTATTCGCAGACATCACTCCGAGCGAAATGGAGAAAGCTCTCCTTGAAAGAAAGTGCAGTGAGCGAATAGTACAGCTATTGGGCATGACTCGTCTAAGGGACCTTAATACAACTTGGTTCCTGTCATTCAGACCAATCTGGCAAGATTGTATCTTACCTGTTCTACGATGCCTGCTATGCGGTGAAGAATGCGTGTTGGACGCTTGTCTAACATATCCATCAGCCACGCCAAAGGACGTCGATACTTTGCTGGTCCCGATAACGGCCCATGCTTTGTGTTGTCCCCAGAGGCTACCAATCCTGATGTCAGCATTCATTGAGATCTCATAGACGCTTCCGGCAGCTGCTGAGGTACGAGAGACAACTCCAGGCACACAGGTAACAACGGACGCGAACATTGCTGCGGCGACCTATGCTGAGAGCGATGCTTCACATCTTTGTGCGGTCAATCTCTTACACGAGGTGTTCCAACTTACACCAACGACTGTGGATGATGTTTTGTCTATTGAAATAGATGATCTCATGTTTACACCAGACCCATAAACTGACTCTGAATCAGCATACTGTGTTCCAGAGATGCAGTAACAATTTGGCCTTCATTTTTCAAACACTTGGAACTCTACCAAATTTGAATTTTTGTCCCATTTTTTCGGACGAAAATGGCACTTCGATCTGCTTAAAGTAGAACTAGCTTTATAATACGGACTTGGCAGTACTTCCAGGGACACTTAGTCATCTTGTGTGTCTAGAACAGTTCATTTAATTTTTATGACAGGAAATAACTTCGATTTTGTATTAAGTTATCGATCATTTTCGTCATATGTAATTATTGCTTTTATGTTTCATTCCGATTGCATTTATTTCGAACTTTATGCTGGAAATGAAGACATTGCTTAATGATGGACGGAAACCTTTGCATTTTCAATATGTTTTTTAATGCTTTTAGAAAATATTTTTAATATGCAGTACTCCATTTTAATGTTTTAGCATTTTTTATATGTTTAGCATTTTAGTATCATCGTACAAACGAAAGAGGAGTGGGTGTTGTATATTTCCTAGGGTGTCCATAAACGGGCTTTCCCGACTCATGTCCTTATATAGGCACAATTCGCCTTGCCCTTATATAGGCATAAAATCCCAGACCTTATTTAGGCATAAACCATGCACTCCAAATACAGGCATGGATTCCGACATCCGTCCACCCTAGCCTCACAACGAGTTCATGAAAAAACAGACCCTTAGGCTGCGGGAGTTTCCCTTGCCCAGGACTATTGATTTCTTCAAGGACTCATATATTATGCATGAACCATTATTCCTTAGGGATTCATTCATGATGTCTTTCGCTGCCCAACTCACGTCAATGCTAACATTTTCAGGTATAAATATACCTTCCCAAACCCCTGTAAATCAGAGGAGTCCTCGACTTCAGAGGAGCCCGATTCCCGGCCGGACGCACTGAGAAGACACTGTCATTCCTGCACGCAGAGAGTCCAGCTTCCAGTGATCTAACTTCCCTTGCGGGGTGTTGGAGTTCGAGTCTGGGAAAGAGATTCCTACCTCTCTCATTCTTCAGGTATGGAGCAGACTAGAACCTAGAGGGACTCTTGGCATACTAGACTCTTGGCATGCTAGGCGCAACATACTCTTAGTATACTCTAGTCAGGATTACATCACCTACTTCTACTTCTCCCTACACCTAGGATAGGTTAGGTACACTGGGGTAGAACTAGGCTAGAAACGCATCGTATGAGTACTCGCATTTTTAGGCTGTGTCATTTTATGTAAATGCATATATGCTGAAAAGATAATGCTAACGCAGTATTATTTATTTCTACTGCTCACTCTGTACATTATTTATCTCGCATACTGTCTTGTGATCGTAACAGCACATTTAACTTACAACAGAAACAAGACTGTTCAATAAACCTTTTTATTGAAAACGCCCGTCTGTTATTTCTGTGTAACTTTGAGAGTAACCAAAACATGCACGACTGAGCTGAGTGAAATAGTTATCTATTGTTTCTACGACTCTGGGACACGTCCTGATTCTGTAAGGGAAACACAGTGGTCATGTTTTGCGACTCCCTTCTTGTCGTCAAGAAGTTTCTAGTGGCCTCTGAGCTAGCTAGCACAAGTAATTAAGTTTAATATACTCGATAGGGACATACCGACCTTAGTCCTATGTCAAACCTATAGGATATATTATTCCAATGCGCAGAGCCTATAAGGGAAATAGGAGCTACACTACACCCTTGCACTATGTACACACCCTTGCACAATAGTGCAAGGGTGTGTGACATCCGTCAAGCATAGTACAAAAACTTAAGTTTTAATACTTTTCCTACTATGTATGTGTGATGTACAGTGCATCACACATGCAAAGTTGAAAAAATGTGGAGAGTTTTAAAACTTGCTCCACAGTTAGGCCTGCCTTGAAGAACTCATATGTTTTTTTGCACAAATCTCTGTCTACCAACCTTAGTAGACAGGAATTTGCATTAGCTACTTTGGCTAACTTTCCAACGTAAATCAGGATTTGTGTTGGAAAGTAAATGCAACCACAACACTTCGTGTTACAAAAGTAACAAACCCAGCGTGAAGTGTTAGTAAATCTGTACCATAGTGTACAATACAAATTTTAGTGTGGACATTGGGTCAGCCAGTTGCTCATCATTGGTTGACTTTCTTGCCTATCTCATTTGCTTGCTTCTTATTTAATGGCTTAGCTGTCTCCTCTGGTGTTTGTCCTCCGCTTCTCTCTCCCCTCTCCATTTCACTCAGCTTTTTTTATTTTTTTTATTTTTCTACCTGTCCCACTTATACCTCTGTTACCCCACCTCCCCTCCCTGCATTGTGTTGCTCAGAAGCCTCCAAGAGTTGCTCACTCTACCCCCGCATCACTGTTACTTCCCTTTCTCGTCCGTTTTTTTGTGTGCTTTTTTTCTTTTTCAGAGGGTAGCTGCAATTTACTGCCAGTCCGCTCCTCTCTCAATAATGCACTTTAGCTGCTGCACACTTTTATTTTGTAATTTATGGCTCCAAGTTGTGCGTCTGCTATTTTAAAACAATACATTTAAGTAAAAGAAAATGCCCACCACATTAGGCTGCATGTGTTGTGAAGCATGCACACACATACGTCATCACACTGGGGTATGCCATTTTTACTTGCTGTTTTTGCGGATGCTGTTCAGTATTGGTAGCAAGCAATATTTCTATTGCCAATCCTGTTCAGCTTCATCAACAGGCACTGTCAAAGCCAAAAGTTCAGCTAAGTCCTTTCAAATGCAAAACCTATTGGCTTTGCCAATTCTTGTTGATGCACTTTGTCACAAACAAGCTGCATTTTGTCTTAGCTGAGGTGGTTAATGCACCAGATGCACACATCAAAGTATATTAATCAAGTTTTATTGTGTAATATTGGTAAGATAATTCCAGTGGTTAAGCGAACCCCTACAGTCGATGAATGGTTGAGGGATGTGTGTGAGCGGACACTTGCTGAGGAGGCCCACATTAAGGCCAGTTGGAGGGATGAAAAACTAGAAGAGGATCTTGGGGCATCGAAGGAGCTATGCAGAGTGTTTTTAAACCCTGAGGCAAATGTGAGTAATGAGAATGCTTCAGGTGCGAGCGACCAAATGACTGAGGGAGATGTGAGCTAATGTCCTTGAATTATCATTATCAAGCTCTTAAATATAAGGCAACTGGTAATGTAATAAGTGATACTGCACTGTTTAAGTATTAGCACTTTGTCTTAGGACCCCTTCTGTCCGCATGCTTGTAACTGTATACCTACTGTGACTTTACTGGAAAAAATAAATAAAGGTTATATTAAAAAAGAAACAAGAAAAAAGATAATTCCAGTGGTTAATTGATTTGCTGGAGAGGTCTGTGGGCAACCTCTTGTCACAGGTGTGACTCATTATATAAGAACCTAGCTATTTGATATGCCTGATACAGAGCATATTGTTTCACATATAGGTTACAGATTTGTATTTTAGAGAAGACAATGCAGTGGGTAATAAATACTTTTGTTGCAGAGATACTTGTATTTCCTGTAAGTAAACGTTGTAATTATGATGAAAGTGCTTTGTGAAAAATGTGTCTGCTTCAAACAGCCCCATGTACTTTGCAAGGCATAAGTTGGGAACCTTGGAGGTTTTAACTCAATCTAATCTTTCAATATTGTAAACTTCTGATGGGTACCAAAACACTTATTATTAAATGTCAAACAATCAGTTTCTGTTGTGTGCTACATAAATGATCATTTCTTGTCATGCTTCATCCTTTCCCTGATCTTGCTCAACATTTGCTGATACACTCTGACTCTCTCACCTTATTCATTTTCTATTTTACAAATAAAAATACACATTTTGAGTCAGACCCAATTCAGGAGGGCACAAGGCAAACAGAGGCCCCTGGGCCACAACCATGTTAGTTGGGGTTGCTTGCTTCTGGTGTCCTGAAGTCGGTCCTACCACGGCTGTGCCAAGTACACTCCTTTCTGCACTTGACTATCAGGGTAGCAACAGAAAATGTTTAAAGGCTTCTCAGGGAAGCTTTGTGGGTGGGAAGAGCTCAGACTACTCAATAGCCAACCAACAGACACAATCAAGTAATGTCCAGTCCTGTGCTTATATTTAGTTAAAAAAGAAAATACTTTAATCTCACCCCAAAATGAAGTATCACACAGTTACAGGGTTGTAATCTCATCTATAAGCCCCATCTGGTGTCCTATCCCTCCTCTAAGATTTCTAATGTCTACAGCCCTATGTGTGCCATATGGACATAGGCATTACTTAAGTATAGGTGCGGTTTGCTCTGCATTACCCCACTGGCTAATGCGCAGATCAGTTAAATGGCTTTTGCCACCAAAAGTACATGTTGGCAAAAAATGTATTGGGTGCTTGGCAGATTTCTCTGTGTGCTCAGTCTTTTAGTATGTTTGCAGTTAGGACCTGTCTTACTTGCTCAGTGGAGGTGCAGATCTTGTGGTGCTGGCGGACATGCTGAATCCACTGCTTGAGTCTTTGGAACCAGTTTGGGTTAGTTCTCCTTCAAATGGCATTTTCTGGCAATCTCTGACACACAGCCTTTGTGCAAGGTGATGATCTCACAGCAGGTAGTAATGAAGCTGGCATCAAGCTGGAGTATCTAAACCAAGGATACAACTAAGGGCCTCATTACGATGTCGGTCAGAGAGGCTCCGAACGGAAGTCGGATTTTCCCAACCCGAGTCAGAACCCATGTTTCTGACCGACTCGGAAATATTTCAGAACGACCGATTACGATGGAAGGTAACCGTTCAGTCTGTCCGACTCGGTTCTGACCGGCATTCAGAGACTCCGAGTCGGTCGGAGCCGAATTGTTCAACTGTATGGACTGAGTGTTGCAGGGATTCTGCACAAATACAGAACTATGCGCAGGAATATGGGATCTTGGTATATAGGGACTGGATCTTCCTACCACCTTAGTACCCACGAACCCAGGACCAACTAGCTATAGTGTCTGACTTGCTCTCCTACTCACTCACAGAGAAGCAAATGATTAGACACCGCAGAACACAACACTCCCAGATCTCTCAGGATTCGCGGTACCAAGACACACCCTTTCGCTTGCACCCTTGTACTTGTCCACAATAAGATCTTACAGAGGCACAAAACAGTTTAAAATATTGATTTTAACTAATGTGCCCTAAGATGCAGTATACGTGCCACAACAAGCAGGAAAATGCATAGTACAAATACAGTCAGCATAGCAGCTAGTCCATATATCATGAAGGGAGATGTCATCATAGAAAGACAATGGAGAAAAGACTATAGTGCCTAACCTCCCTCCCCTTGCTAAGAACAAGTATTATTATATAATAGAAGATCTATGGGCTTTGTCAGCAGACCCTATACCTTAGCCTATACAGAGTAGATCTACATCATAGGTGCTGTCTCGCTCTTCTCTCTGGAAAGGTCCCTCTCCCAAGTGTGTGTCACCTATTTGTGTACCCCACTAAAAACCAAAGTATGTTGTCCAAACAACAGCTGCAGCGGTATGTTTTGTCTAAGGGCTAAGGTCTGGCCAGAACAAAATAACAAGGGGCATTGTTGTTCGACCTTGCACATAATGTTCAGTCAAAATCCCAGGAACATGCAGAGAGTGAACACAGCGATGAGTTCTCATGTGAAAGCAGTCATTGAAATTATTGCAAAAATAAAGGCGTGTAGTAACGTGCGCAAAAGCAGCAGGCAAGCTGCAACGTGCTCATGCTAATTTAGTGAAAAACGACAATGTCCCTATTGGCCACGTGACACCCTCCCCTTGGCCAGGGCGTTAGCCATATGAGAAGACAAAAATCAGAGGTAAGCAGAGGCAAAGCGTCTCAATGGTAAAAATTACTCATTGCAGGGTATATTTTTGTTAAAAAAAAAAGAAAATGCCAAGTGGGCACTCAAATCCCATCCGTTGTTATTTAGTCCTCGGAGACAAAAATGTTGTGTGAAAAGCGGAATGCCATAAATTCCAGAATGTTGTCTGTGCCCTCCATAGTAAAAAGGTATGCCATTCAGTTTAGTAGATTGAACGAGACACATGCTCCTCATATCCAGAGGCTGTTAGGAGCATGCCAGGACAACCTGCGTTAACTTCAATGAAACTCCGATCTATGAGGCGCTGCGCATGAGCACAGGTACTCAAGTCTGCCGTTGGTCCAAGTAGAGGATTGAACACCAAACGCCTACCCATGGCACATTCCTGGTCATGGGCCTTTAACGGACCCATTAACAGATCGCAATCCAGGGCAGCGTGTGTGGTATTGGAGAGGCAGACATCCATGGCCCATTGAAAAGAGCCCCGGAGGCCGTGGAACACAGGTTGCACGCAGGTGAAGTAGGCATAACAGAAGGTCAGCCAGTAGTCGATGGCAAAAGACTTCACTGGCATAGAACCAAAAAGCTGATGAAGTCGTTCACGGTACAGTTGCAACTGGACCGGGTTTGGCAGCTCCACAGATTGAGCATCCATTGCGTGGTAATAATAGGAGAACCAGCACACCGCAAATCAACAGGATTACCAGGGGAAACTGTTGCGGGGATTCTGCACATATACAGAGCTATGCACAGGATAATAGGACCTCAGTGTATAGTGGTGAGCCAACCATGCACCTTAGTACCCACAATCCCAATCCGACTAGCTTTAGCGTCTCATTCGTTCTCCGTACTACCGCGAAGCTACCAATGATTAGACAACCCAGAACACGGTCTCTCTCAGGACTCGTGGGAGCAAGAACACTCTTTCATCACTCACTCATACTTGTCCACAACGTGCGTAATAAGAGACACAGTATAGTATAAAATGTTTATTTCAACTATCGTGCTCTAAGATAAAGTACACGTGCCAGTACTATCAGCATAATGCATAATGATAAAATAATAAGCATGGTTACAATTCCATAGAATACAAACGGGGACAGCATTTTATAAAGACAGTGGATATAGGGCTAAATTGCCTTACCACCCTCCCCGTGCTAGTAACTAATGTATTATAAAAATAGAAGACCTCTGGGCTTTGTCAGGCGGACCCCCATACCTCAATATCTAGATGCAAGGTTTACATCATCAGACAAGCACAGCTCTTCTCCCTGGAAAGGTTTTTCTCCAAGTCCCACTAACAGGGAGCGCACAATATTAAAAGCACAGGATTTTTCCAATGCAGCTGTACTGCGTGTTATGTCTAAGTGCGAGGGGCTGACCAGATCAGCAATAACAAGGGACGTTGTTTTTCGACCTTGTACATGGTGTGCAGACGAAACCCACAGGGAACATGAGTAAAGGTGAAAAGCAAAAAGGCAGACAGTTCTAATATAGCCGGGCACTAGCAGAGTCTGGAAAAACAAAGTCACAGAGTAACGTGTGCAAAAAAGGCATCATGGCAGCCAGGCCTAAGCTAACTTAGCAATGTAGACAATGAGGCCACAAACCACACTACACCCTCCCCTGGTCAGTCCATAGGTCAAGACATAGGACGAAAACAGAGTTCAAACAGATGGAGCAGAATGTAAACGTCTAGTTGCGAAGAGTTCCCATGAAGGACAGTGAATGAAAAAAAGTTCAGAAATGCAGTTCGCCGAAAGCGAAGGCCCCTAATCCAATAGAGTGTATGTGCAGAAAACTGTCACGCCTTCCAAGAGGACATCATTGGTATCGTCTGAAAAAAGAGATGCCATCCAGTTCAACAAATCAAAACTGCATTCATGTTCCTTATAATAGGGAGCAGTGATCAGCATTGCGGGACAACTTGCGTGATACTCAATATAACTTAGTTGTAGGAGGTTCTGAGCAGCCGCCCAGATATCCCATTTTGCCAAAACTCCAAGTGCAGCCGCACGCGCCATCAATCCAGTGCCGGAACATTCCTGTTCATGGGCCACTAAGGGGCCCATCAACTGGCCAAAATCCGGGTCCGACTGAGACATATTGGAGAGGCAAAGATCCAAGGACCAAGAGAAAGGACATCATAACAGACATCACAGGTTGCACGCAAGTGAAATACGCAAAGCGAAAAGAAAGTTTATAGGACACACCGAGTGTCACCAATGGTAGGATGCCGAAGCCGAGGAGCATGCGTGCACGGAGCATCCGGAGTCGACCTTGGTCGAGCAGGCCTCCAGGACGTGCAGCCATTGCGCAGCAAACAAACCAAAAGTAATATTCCAGCAGCTAAGGCTAGGAGCAATGGGAAGCCGCCAAAGACGCTGGAAAAAATAGAATGAATAAAAGCCGGAATTACACCAAATATAGTTTGAAAGGAGGTAACAAGGCCAGAGCCCACAACTTTAAAAAGTGCACAAGACCTTCGGTATTAGAAGCATTGAAAACGCGGTGAATCAGTTCACCGAAATGTTGTGGGAGGTTAGTGTTCAAAAGAGCCTGTATCTCACTGTGGGTACTAGCCACCTGGAGCACGAAGGTCTCCCGTGCAGAAGTGAGCATAACCTCCTGGTTCAATAATAGCGCCTTTATTCTGCTCAATTTATTGAAATCCGCCTACAAAGTGGGTATGGAAGGCCAAATGGAACTATCTATCATATCGTGCGGGGGTGGAAAAAGCAAATTTTTGCAGCACACAACACGGTGGGAAACTGTTACAATGTAGGGGATGCCGGCCTGCATTCCACAGCAGTCTTGATTATTCAGAAGCAGATAGCTACCATTTGCAAGCACAGTGAAAGTAGGTGATATAACAGGAGCCGGAATGCCCTTCAAAACACAAGCAAGATTCGGAGCGGAAACATTACAAGCCCCGTGCAATTTAATGTTTTTACAAATTAGGGAATGACCCACTGTAGAATCGCAAGACTCTCCTGTGAGAAAAACCTCTTTTCCGTCCCTAAGGCATCTGTACATGAAAGGCAGGGACCAAAGTTCATGCAAGAAGGCACTGCCTATAGGCTGAAAACAGCCAACAGGATAATGTTTCATGCATGAACTGAACTCAAATAAAGAAAAAGGCAATGCGATAACCCAGTGAACTAGCCACACGGCAGAGTCTAACTCCGCCACAGAGAATGGTAACAGCTCTATCTTTTCGATATGTAAGAGAGGGTATGTTGCATCTTTCATGGACATAAATTGCTGTTTTTCAGATAAATTAAACTGCAAAAATAAGGCAGCCGTGTTTAAAAAATGCCAAGGAACTTTACCCATTTTCAGTGTTTGCAAAGTCCATGCAAACTGCATTACTGAACGCAATTGATTCTGACCATGATATAACACATATGTAATCAAAAAGGACTAGACCTATTTAGTGACTGATACAGGACTCAGGACTGTATGGAGAAAGGGGAAACTGTTCAGTTTCTTTGTAAAGCCCTCACCCACCAACCTAGTTGGTGGCATGCTTCATCATCGGGCCCACCCAGTGACACTGAATGTGTCCCGGGTGTGCTACAACGCCTGTGTTACAGCGGAGCTGGTATTTTACTGAGTGTGCACTGTTGGTGACGTGAATGTGAAATAGTTAAAAGCTATACAATGGTCCCAGTACCCACGGGGTTAACTTTTAATGTCTGGGCCTCTGTTAGCGTTAAAAACAAGGCTATGGATGTGGGTGGAGTGAGTGTTAAGAACTCCTACATCCGGTGTGTGGTCTACATGTTTCAGCCAGGCCTTTCTTTAAAACTGGCTTTCCTCAGGACCGAAAGGTATGTGTGCGTTCTACACTTGTAGTGTGTGGTTTAAAATGTGTTGCACGCGCTAAGGTGCCCTATATGTGGAGGGGGATTCCCTCGTTGTAGCACACCCGGGACACATTCGGTGTCACTGGGTGGGCCCGATGATGAAGCATGCCACCAACTAGGTTGGTGGGTGAGGGCTTTACAAAGAAACTGAACAGTTTCCCCTTTCTCCATACAGTCCTGAGTCCTGTATCAGTCACTAAATAGGTCTAGTCCTTTTTGATTACATATAATAAACCCGGGGATATGGACTAGCTACCTAGTCCTCTCTCTCTCCTTGATAACTGAACATGATATAACACAGACACATCATCCTGTACAATATCAACAACAGATGAAACAATATTCTCTAATGTGTAAATGTGGGAAGACAGGGTATTAGTACTATTGTCAACAACAGCAAGCACTTTTTCTAGATTTGCCTGATCAATTTCCCGTAAACGGGAAGCGGCTTCAATTTGCGAAAGCTTTCAAAGTTCACTGTAAGTCTCATAAATGAACCTTTTAGGTCGAGGACCACGAGGCCCTAGAACAAAATCGGACAGATCAATGTCGCCTGATAGACGTGATAAATGTTGTTTTACAGAATCTAATGAAGAGTGCTGCAACCACTGTTAACACAATTTACCAACAGAATAAGTTGTAACAGTACGAGAGTCAGAAAACCTCGGATCTGGCCTATCCTGTTTGTAACCAGGAGCAGAGCCATGAAAACGCAGTTGGCAGGTATTTGATGCAACGGGCCAAGCCAACCAGGGTGACTGAACAAACGCTGAGATATTAAAGGAATTATTTTGAAACACAGCTTGCAAAGTTGAAAGGGAAATATTGAAATGCAAGCTCTCGTTGGGAGTGGAAGACAATATGGGAATGGAGGGTGCATTCAATTGTTTGGAAGTAGCCAAACCCCAACAGGTTGTTTGATAGATCGTACGATTTAAAAATAAAATCTGGGCCGGGATAAGGCAAGCACGGTGTAAGGCTTCCGTACCATGTACCTGCCATGATTTGGTGCCCCAAATAGATTTTAAGTCAATGGTGTCCTGCCAGTGCTCATAACCACCCACGGCTAATGCGTTCAAAAAGGAACTCGAATATAGCAATTTGGTGTGGGTCAACATGACCTTCTGAGTGGACGAAGTGTTTAATCTAAAATAATAGGACCCAGGGTTCGATCTATCAAAGTCTGTAAAGTAAGTAAATTTACTTTTAAGCGTTTGGGAGCTACCGGGCAAAGGGGCCGGACAATGTTCCCATTGGGTGTAATTAAAAGTACCCCGAAGCGTACTTGGCTTATGGAGAAAATGGTTGCCCCAATGCTGGTAACAATATAAATCAGCATAACTTGCAGAATTCAAGTACAAATCCTCAGCATTAAAAGCAGCATAATATTTCAAATCAGAGAATAATGATTCAACGGCATGCACATCCCAATCATCAGAAAGAATATTACTTTTCACCACATCACCCATAGAAACACGGAGGTCATTCGGTACATTAATAATCTCGGTTGGTCCATGAATTTGGAAATTTACAGCATCCCATACGATGCCATCAGCCACGGGGAAAGCGGAAATGTTCACAAATGTGTGGTCACGCTTCATGATGTGAGATGAAGAACGCGGAGCCAAAGTTCCAGCGACACAGGTAACTGCAGTGCGTTCAGGTAAATAATGACTGTTAGAATTGGGGGTCTCTAGTTGGCACAGGTAGGTACTTGTGACAAATAGGGACCCTCGCCTCTAGTCAGGGTAGGGGGGTACACTCCTAAAATAACCCCTGCTCACCCCCTTGGTAGCTTGGCACGAGCAGACAGGCTTATCTCAGAGGCAGTGTGTTAAGCATTTGTGAACACATACAGTAATCCAGTGACAACACTACAAATGGACACCACACAGGTTGTATTATAAAAATAAGTATCTTTTATATAGATTTACCACAAGACCATAAACGACAAAAATCCACAATACTGTACTTAAAATGGTAGGTTTAGCTTAGTTCTCTTCAGTTTTTAAAATGCGACACTTTGAGTCAATGTACCTTACGATGCGTCACGTTTCTACAACGAAAGTGTTGCAGAGTTGGAGATGCGGCAAAGATCCGGTGCAAAGAAATAAAGACGTCAAGTTATTCCTGATGCAGCACGCTTCTCTGATGTTGCGAGAAGTCTCGGCACGATACGTCAGCTGCAGCGGCGACACCCTTGTTCCGTGATGCGACGACAGCGGCTTTGGTGGCGACACTCTTCTCCGACGTTGCGCGACGCTTCCGCTCGATGCGACAACTGCAGCGGCGACACCCTTGTTCCGTGATGCGACGGCAGCAGCTCCGACGGCGGCACGCTTCTCCGTGGATGCGAGGCGCTTCTCTTGATGCGGTGCAATGCGACAGCTACAGCGGCGACATCTACGATGCGACGGCAGCGGTTGCGACGGCGACACTCTTCTTCCTCGTGGCGAGACGCTTCTCTTGATGTGGTGCAATGCGACAGCTACAGCGGCGACATCTACGATGCGACGGCAGCGGCTGCGACGGCGACACGCTTCTTCGGGGTTGCAGGACGTTTCTTGAGATGCGGTGCAATGCGACAGCTACAGCGGCGACATCCACGATGCGATGGCAGCGGCTGCGACGGCGACACGCTTCTCCCTCTTGAGTCGCGCTTCCAGCTCCTTGCGACACGCAGTCCCTCAGAAGGCCCAAAACAGCAGCAGGCACTTCCAAAGAACTCTTGGGGAGCTGGGGGTTGAAGTCTGTTGTCCCTGAGACTTCAGCAGGAGGCAAGCTCTTTTCTCAAGCCCTTGGAGATCCTTCACAAGTTGAATAAAAGTGCACACAAAGTCCTTTTCTCCTTTCTTTGGCAGTCAGGCAACCACTGCAGGCCAATCCCCCAAGCAGCACTTCAGCTTAGGGATAGTCTCTCCTCAGTTCCCTCTGGTTCCTCTCCTCAGCAAAGGTTTCTTCTTGTTTCCCAAAGTGATCTAATTTCCTAGGGGTCTGGTTCCCCTTTTTATACACAGTTTTTCTTTGTTCTCTGAAGGCAGAGAGGCCCTTCCCTAGTCCAAAACCAGTTCTGGTCAGTCCTGGAGCACTTTGTTTACAGGACTCCTTCCTTCCTTTCAGAATGTGGGGCAGAGTGCTCAGCCGCCCGGCAGGAGGTGGAGCCAGCATTGTGGAAGGCAGGCACAGCCCTATTCAGACCCAGGTGCAACTCCTCCCTCCACTCTGGATGCAGATCTCTCTATTCAGCCCTGGCTGCCTCACCCTGTCTCCTGGAATTTCCCCAGCCCCTGTCACTCACAAACCCAGACAATGAATACACAACCTAGCAGAGGCAGGCTTGGAAGTTCAGGCAAGAAAATACCCACTTTCTAAAAGTGGTATTTTCAAACACAGAATGTTAAAACCAACTTCACTAAAAGATGTATTTTATCATTCTGAGGTCAGGCATACTAAATTCGTTTTTCTACCATGTTCCCTGGGTCAGTTAGGATTATAAGGTGTAATAATCAAACTGCCCATTCTAGCCTATGGGGAGCAGGTAGCCTTGCAATAGTGAGAAACAAAAATGGCTGTAATTCACTATTAGGACATGCCACACACACCAGGGCATGTCCTACCTTATACTTACAATGCACCCTGCCCTTGGGCCTACCATAGGGGTGTCTGACATGAAGAAAAGGGAAGGTTTAGGGACTGGCAAGTGGGTGCACTTGCCCAGTCAGTATGACAGTACCAGACTGCACACAGGCTCTGCAATGGCAGGCCTTAGACACACTTTTACAGGCTGCTTCTGTGGGTGGCACAACCAGTGCTGCAAGCCCACCAGCAGCATTGGATTTACAAGCCCTGGGCACACTCAGTGCACTGTACTAGGGACTGACAAGTAAACCAATCATCCAATCAGGGAGTCACTAATACATAACACAATTTATCATAGGGAGCACTTGCACTGTGGCACTGAATAGCAGTGGCACAGTGCCCAAAGCATCTAACACCAGCAAAAACAGATCAATAACATTGGAGGCATCATAAAAAATGGAAGGGAGACCCATGCCAAGGATGCCAGGTCTAACAATGACCATTAATTAGCAAGAAAAAAACTGTCACAAAGCCAATGGACATGAACAGAAAAATCAGGAACAGTACTGACCAGATGTATGCCCATGGTGGGACCAAAAAATTGTCTCTGAACCAGGATATAAAAATACTGAAGCTGGACGGAATAAGTGATGAGGTGGAAGCCGAATCGAAGGAAAAACGGGTTGGGCTCAGTGGTGTTGTAGGCATATGAGCCACTGACTCGTTGGCGGGGTATGCATACTCGGTCTCCTCGTTGCAGGAGGAAGCCGGGAAGTTGAGCAGGCAATCAGGCAAATCGACCATCTCAATGGCAACATCAGTGTCTGTGAAAGGTGGAGGGCCACAAACAGGAGTCCGTGAAATGGCTGGACATGATACCGCAGGTGTCACGCTATTCAGGATCGGCCAGATGTTGTAGCTTGACATTGTCCACTGAGATGTACCTGTTGTCTTTGCGACCAGGAAGCGGTGGTAAGATGACTGTACGAGTACCCTTCAGGCCAAGGACAGGAACCGGTGCACGATAAGAGGGGCCAAATTCCTTCTTGTTCTCCACCTTCTCTCGGACCAGATCTCCAACCTTCGGAAGCCAGCCGGCAACCGGAATCTGCAAAGCAGCGTCAGTGGCTGAAGGCAAGTGTTTGTTTGCAAGTTTGTCACGGGTCTCTTGTAAGTCATGCAACATAGTAGAATGATTATCTACGTCAAAGATTGCGGCATTCACCGCCATGTCTAGACCATCAAGGTCTGGCACAAACATTTGTATGCCAAAGAGCATTTCGTATGGGGTCCGCCCACCCAGAGATCTTCTAGGGAGATTATTAAGTGCACGTTGCACGCTATACAAGTGGG
Source organism: Calotriton arnoldi (assembly GCA_963921515.1). Classification (NCBI taxonomy): domain Eukaryota; kingdom Metazoa; phylum Chordata; class Amphibia; order Caudata; family Salamandridae; genus Calotriton; species Calotriton arnoldi. Next base: position 1,960,415 of record CAWUFW010002608.1, read on the forward strand.
CCAACCAGCTCCTGCCAGTACCTAAGACCCTAGCTGTCAAGGATTGCTTTAAGTCACGGTTCATTCGCTCCACAATTGAATTACCCTCAGGTCTATATGGAGACGAAAATTGCACCCCCACCCCCAGTGACCTCATCGCGTCCTTGTAGGCCTTTGAGGCGAACGCTGGACCTTGGTCGGAATGGAAGGTGCCGCAGGCAAAAATTCCCACAAAGACACGCAAATCCCTGATGACATTTCGAGCATCAGCACTTCGTTGTGGCCAGACCCAGATGAAACGTGTGCACGAGTCTACTGCAACTAAGATGTATTTATATGCAGTGTCAGAAGAAAATGGACCGCAGTGATCCAGGTAAACACACCCAAAAGGTTTGTTAGAAATCCAGAGCTGTGTTTGAGGTGGTCGTGTAACCGTTGAAGGCTTAATTTGCTGACAAACGTCACAAGAAAGCACATAAGTATGGGTCTGTTTATATAAACCTCGCCACCAGTAACGCTGCTGCAAAATGGAAACAGTTGCAGACACGCCAGCATGGGCTGAAGCCAAGCCTTCGTGTGCGGCCGTTATCAAGGAAGGTCTGCGGTCCGCGTTGGGAATCAGCCGATCACCAACGTCTGGAATTCTTATGTAAGGAACCTGTTCGGGACTTAAGTGATAAGAGTACTTGGACGGGAAACCCCGTGGGTAATTAGCACCTTCCTTTGTTGCAGCGATAGCTGCCAAAATCTCATTATCTACTTTTGTCATGGATCTTGTAACTGCTGCTACTGAGCATGTGGCTACTGCTGATTTGGCAGCTTCATCTGCCAAACTGTTACCAACCGCGTGTGCGCCCACACGCTGGTGGCCAAGAGTGTGAATCACCTGTGTGAGAGGCAGACGTTGTTTAAGATCTGCTACTCGAACCCAAAGCATTTTATGCTTAATTGTGCTGCCTTTAGCATCTTTATAGTCGTTTTGAGACCAAAAGAATAAGTTGTCATTGAAGGATTGAACACAGTAGTAGGAATCGCAAACAATAAGAGTCATCACGTCTGGATTCGCGAACTCAAGCGCGAGCACCAAGGCACGCAGCTCGGCCAATTGTGCAGTACTGTCTCCTAGTGCCTGTGTGTGCACTACATTCGACTTGAACTCACCGTTCACCATAGTACCTACAACAATAGCACATGCTGCGGAATAAGCATGCTTAGAACCCCTGGCCGGCTGTGCCGAACCATAGGTGTAAATGATACATTTGTACTCCTCAAGCGGCAGCAAAGACAGAGGAGGAGGATGAACAAATTCATACTGTAAGTACTCCTGTGTCTGAAGAGAGGAATCAAAGATAAAAGTGACATCCGGGGACGTCAGAGATGTAGCCCATTGTATCCAACGGGGGTGCAAAGCCTTAGAGTTCGGTACACTTGCCTTTGTCACTGCCTCAAGGGCAGGATATGGTGTTACCACCAATATGCGTTTTCCCTGTGCCAGTGCGCGTTCCTTAAGAATCGCCATTTGCACTGCAGTCAACACTTTCTCCACAGAGGAAAAGCGCAACTCCGCTGAAGTGTAAAGATGCAACTTGTATGCAATCGGTACTGTGTCACCTTCGTTAAAGGTTAAGTACGTGAAACCCACTGCCCCTGGTACAATTCTAATCACCAGGTTTGTGTGGTTATCATGAGTCAACAAGAACTTAGATTCAAGTAGATCAGACTGCAAAGAGTGCAGTATAGAGGAATGCTCAGGAAGCCAGCATGACTTCGAAAAGTTAGGCTGTATCAAGGCATATAGAGGCTTGATACGTTGGGCATATTCGGGAATGTAAGTACGCCCGAAGTTTAGAAATCCCAGTAATGACTGAAGCTTCTTCAGGGTGGTCGGAGGGCGCAAAAGTGCGCACTTCTCCAAGAAATGGGGAGCTAAGCCCCTACCTTCATTGTTGAGCTCATAGCCCAAAAACAAAACGGTGAATTCAGCGATGTGAGATTTGGCAAAATTTAATTTGTATCCTAAGACCGCAAATTCAAGAATAATGCGGTCCACACGGGAAAGATGCGGCCATAATTCGTCGTCTGTCAGATAGATATCGTCGACGTACGAACACGCATCTGGGTCTATGCTGTTCAACAAAGAGACAACACGGGCGGCGAAGACACCCGGGCTGTTCTTGTAGCCCATGGGCAAACGCCGAAATTTAAACTGTTTTCCACCGGAAGTGAAAGCGCTCCATTGGCTGCACTCCGGGGACAAATTGTGCATGTAAAATCCATTGGATAGGTCAAGTGTCGTTTTATATTTTTTACGAACAAGACTGTCTACGAGCACAGAACTGTGGGTATTTTGTACCGCGAAGGTCCGACAATGAGAGTTCAAATGTCGGTAATCCAAAACTAAACGGTACGACCCATCGGGTTTAGAGACAGCAAAAAGGGGATTATTCATTGGTGATACGCATGTTTCAATCACTCCTTGATATTCTAACTGTGTCAGAATGTCTGAAACGGGACCTTTAGCTTCCCGCCGGAGGGGATATTGGGCTTGAGGCTGTGGCAGAGACCGCAATGGTATTTCATGGGAGGGTGAATCCTCATCCCAGCCCACGTGATTACGGTACAGTGCCGGGGCCTGGGCCACAGCCCATTCAGCTGCGAGAGCCTCCGCTTTGTCCTTGGGGACATGACGAGAAAAGCTCGGAAGGATAACCTCCTCCCCGCTACGGGCAGCACGGGCGGCCAATCTGCCTCCACCAACAAAATATCGTAAGAAGAGGTCAGATTTTCCCAAAAAATCCCTTTATTAACACGCTCAATGTCACCTTCAATTTGAAGGACAATATTAAATAGTCTGTCAGGTGGTGCCACTCGGGTGTCAGCTGTCTCGACAGTAATGAATGTATCAGTTGCTGTCGCCTCCACATGAGGACGCAGTGCCTCCCGCACTATGGTAACTTCCGTGGCGCTGTCTAGCAGCGTCACTGCCCACGTCCAATTCAGGAGTCTCGTTCTCACTGTCGGTGGCATACCTCGCTGTTAATGCTGCAACTTTTTTCTTCTGAAACTGTGGGCGAGGACGTTGAAATTCTTCTGGTTTCCCTCGTCCTGGTTGTCGAGGTTGGTCTCGTCCCTGTGGGGCCTCACGACCCCTCTATCCTGTCGATCTCCTCCACCAGTCTGGGAGGGCGATGGTGCCTGTGGAGAACAAGGAGAACGCGGGTCAGGGACTTGAAATCTATCTGGAGATTTAATTCTTGCTCGGTCGCGCAAATCATAAGTGCGTTCAGAAGATATGGAAACTGGGGATGCGGCACGCGACCCTGGTTTTGATTGTTGCTTTACCTGTTTTTCAACCTCCAGCTCTTTTTAGTAAAGAACGGTTTCTCATCTTTCTCAGACTGAGTTTTTTGTTGTGGGTTGGATTGAGTTTGCGTTTTAACAAAAGGCTTAACCCCCAGACTTTTGCGGCCAATGGTTTTATAAGCCTGTGCAATAATTTTTGGTAATTCGCGTGGCTTGTCCGGCTCCGGGACCAAAGCCAAATAATTAGCGACTTGAAAGTTGACTGCATCACCCTTTACGTTTGCAAGGATTAGATCAGCCACCACATCGAACACTCCCACCAGTCTCATCCCTAATTCCACAGCCGCTTCAGGGCCATGTTCATCCTGCACTCATTTAATTACAGAGGGGAGAACAGTCATGGAAGGAGTGCCGAAACACTTTGCATACACTGCTGCGAATACCTTGCCCCAGTTGTTGCATTCTGCCAACTCGGGAATTAAGTCTTTCGGCAAGCTAATCGTCAAAATCCTGTGTTTGTCCACAGGAGAAGTGTTTGGAAAAACTGCCTCCAGCTGGTCAAATTTTTCTGCAAGCCAATAAGGCAAATCATCTTTATTTTGTGGGCGCTTGCCCATCACCGAATTAACCATGACGGGACTTATGGTTACACCGCCCAGTCCAACTGGATGCGTCGCAACTCCAGGAGAGGCTCCCTGGACGTTGCCTGTAACATATTGTACCAAAGCTCTGTGCACGCGGATTAAAGACGCATGCAAAATGCGCAGTTCATCCACCGGAACCGCTAAATGTCGTGGATGCGGGGTATACCCGGCCAAAACAGGCCAAGTGGCCCCATCTATCGATAAGGGGCCTAAACGAATCGGGGTGACCGGATGTGGGAGGGCGCCATTAAACCAAACACGGTGTTGCCACGCCGTGAGCGGTACTTCAAAAGCCTGATAAGGCCGATAAACGTTGGGTAGGGCAGTGTGGGTGTAAGCGTGAAACAAATTGTCAGCTCCCTCCACCGCCGGGAAAGTGACCCATGAGTAAAACACCTCAAAGTGGTAAGCCGGATCAGCCTGCACCACAAAGATGAGAGCGACACCGCGTCCAGCACTCCATAAGCCAGTAAATGAGCCCGGAGCGCGGCGCGGCTATGTGCCGGTATATTTACATCCGCCATTAAGACCAAGAATGTTCGACAACCTAGTATGAGGCAGCACAATATAGGGTTAACATAAACACCTTTTAATAACTTCAAGCTTGAAAGAACCTATAAAAACATCAATATAGGAGGTATCACCCTCACATACATTTCCGGAAGCGTAAGCGAAGGTTATTGTGGACAAGCACAAGCACTACTCAAGCGTCTCGCAGATAAGAAGCCCACCACTTTAGTGGCGCCATGTTGTGGGGATTCTGCACATATACAGAGCTATGCACAGGATAATAGGACCTCGGTGAATAGTGGTGAGCCAACCATGCACCTTAGTACCCACAATCCCAATCCGACTAGCTTTAGCGTCTCATTCGTTCTCCGTACTACCGCGAAGCTACCAATGATTAGACAACCCAGAACACGGTCTCTCTCAGGACTCGTGGGAGCAAGAACACTCTTTCATCACTCACTCATACTTGTCCACAACGTGCGTAATAAGAGACACAGTATAGTTTAAAATGTTTATTTCAACTATCGTGCTCTAAGATAAAGTACACGTGCCAGTACTATCAGCATAATGCATAATGATAAAATAATAAGCATGGTTGCAATTCCATAGAATACAAACGGGGACAGCATTTTATAAAGACAGTGGATATAGGGTTAAATTGCCTTACCACCCTCCCCGTGCTAGTAACTAATGTATTATAAAAATAGAAGACCTCTGGGCTTTGTCAGGCAGACCCCCATACCTCAATATCTAGATGCAAGGTTTACATCATCAGACAAGCACAGCTCTTCTCCCTGGAAAGGTTTTTCTCCAAGTCCCACTAACAGGGAGCGCACAATATTAAAAGCACAGGATTTTTCCAATGCAGCTGTACTGCGTGTTATGTCTAAGTGCGAGGGGCTGACCAGATCAGCAATAACAAGGGACGTTGTTTTTCGACCTTGTACATGGTGTGCAGACGAAACCCACAGGGAACATGAGTAAAGGTGAAAAGCAAAAAGGCAGACAGTTCTAATATAGCCAGGCACTAGCAGAGTCTGGAAAAACAAAGTCACAGAGTAACGTGTGCAAAAAGGCATCATGGCAGCCAGGCCTAAGCTAACTTAGCAATGTAGACAATGAGGCCACAAACCACACTACAAAACCCTCCGAAGGTGCTGGAAAAAATAGAATGGATAAAGGCCGGAATTACTCCAAAAATATTCTGATAGGAAGAAACAAGGCTGGATCCCACAAGTTTAAAAAAGTGAGCATGGCCCTCCGTATCAGACGCATTTAAAATTTGGTGTATTAATTCTCCAAAATGGAGTGGGAGATTCGTGTTTAGCAGCGAGTGTATCTCACTTGCGGTTCTTGCCACCTGCAATTCGAAGGTCTCTTGAGCTGATGTGAGAGTGACTTCTTGTTGAAACAATAGCGTTTTGAGTCTGCTTAGCTTGTTGAAATCTGTTTTCAAAGTTGTAATGGAAGGCCAAAGCGAACTATCTACAATCCCATGCGGGGTGGAAACAGGACATTGCTGCAACATGTAACTCGTTGAGAAACTGTCACTATATACGGGATGCCCGCCTGTAAGCTGCAGCAATCATGGTTATTCAAAATAAGATAACTACCGTTAGAAAGCAAAGTTAATACGGGAATAATAGCCGGGACAGGGGTACCTTTTAAAAAACAAGCCAGATTAGGGGCCGAAACATTACAGGCACCGTGAAGATTAACTTGTTTACAGACTAGGGAATGTCCTACTGTGGAATCGCAAGTCTCCCCTGTAAGGAAAACTTCCTTATCTGCGCGCTGACATCTGTAGGTGAAAGGTAACGACCATAATTCATGAATATAATTATTGCCCAAGGGCTCATACCTACCCACGGGATGATGTTTCATGCAGGCCGTGAACTGAAAGAGTGAGATAGGCAATGAAATAACCCCATGTATTAACCACACAGCTGAATCAGTCTCTGCCACAGAAAACGATAACTGTTCTAATTGTTCAATATGTAACAATGTGTATGTTGCGTCTTTCATGGACATTAATTTCTGTTTATCAGTCAAATTAAACGGCAAAACCAGTGCAGAAGCATTCAAATAATCCCATGGCATTTTTCCATTTTTGAGTGTTTGCAAGGTCCAAGCAAACTGCATTACAGAACGTAACTGATTTTGACCATGGTACAAAACAGACACTTCATGTTGAACAATGTCAATGACAGATGATACAATATTATCCAAAGTATAGATATGGGAAGACAGTGTATTAATGCTGTTATCGACTACTGCAAGGACTTTTTCTAAACTAGCCTGATCAATTTGACGCAGCTTCCATCTGCGACAGTTTCTAAAATTCATTATACGCTGAATAAATAAAACGTTTTGTGGAGGAGACTTAGGACCTAAAAGAAAATCAGACAAATCGATGTCACCTGACAGAAGAGAAAGGTGTTGTTTCACAGACGACAGTGTGGAATGTTCCAACCATTGCTGACACAATTTACCCACAGAGTATGTGGTAACTGTATGGGAATGTAGGAAACGTGAACCAGATCTACTTTGTGTAAACCCTTTTGTGGTATTCAGAAAACGCAATTGACATGCATTGGAGCTCGTTGGCCACAGTAAGCATCCCAAGGGGTCAATATTGAAAGAGTTGAGTGTGCCATTCTGAAACATGACAGCTAAATCTTCAAGTGTATAGTTAGTGTGTGTTTGCCATGTATCATATGGAGCCAATAATGGAATGGAGGGATTATTTAGATTTTTGGCCGTGGCTAAACCAAAACAACTAGTCTGTTGTACCGTATCATTCAAGAATAAAATTTGTGACGGTATCAGACAAGCATGATGCACAGCTTCAGTGCCCTGCACTTGCCAATCTCTAGTTCTCCAAATGGATTTTAAATCAATAGTGGCCTTCCAATCTTCATAACCCTTCACGGACAAATCATTCCTGAAAGATATGGAGTAAACTCATTTAGTGTGTGTCAACATAAATTTAGTTTGGGGCGGCATTTTCAATTTATAAAAATAGGACTGTGGGTCTGACAGATTGTAACCAGAACAGTACATAAATTTACTTTGTTGAGTGTTGGGCAATGCTCCCATTGGGTATAATTAAAAACGGTCTCTGGGTTTTGGTCTTGTGTAAACAATGATGGCCATAATGTTGATAACAGAACAAATCTGCATAATTTGCCGAATTCAAATACAAATCTTCAGTGTCAAAAGCAGCAAAATATTTGAAATCATAGAACAATGAATGAACGACATGAACATCCCAGTCATCAGAATGTATGTCGGGCAAAACCACATCTCCTAAGGAAACGCGAAAAATGTATGGAATGTTCAAAGTTTCGGTCGGGCCATGAATATCGTATGATACTTTATCCTAAACAATGCCATCAACAACAGGGAACGCTGATACATTGACAAGGGCTTGGTCTCTTTTCATTATAGTCTTTTCATTATATGGGACGACATATGAGGGGCCAGAACACCGTCACCAAAGTTCACAGCAGAGTGTTCAGGTAAATAATGCCCATTAATCAAGAGGAAAAACACAGTCACAAACCCAATCCACATGAAAAGGAATATCATCGTAAGCACTATCCAGATATATGTCCAGGGCGGGACCAAGTATGTCTTTTTGAACCAGTAGATGAAAAGACTGGTACGTGTAGGGGGCTCTGCCACAGAAGATGACGAGGAAGATGTGTCAGAGGAAAAGCTAGTACGGTCCATATAATAACCACTGGACCCCAGCTGAAACCACGGGGGATGTGCTGCATTGGATGTTTCAGGTATGGTACTCTCAGGAATGTCAATTATGACCTCAAATGGAGGAGAAGCATACTCAATATCCGCAGATATGGATGTAGAATGAAAAACAGGTAATACATCAATTGAAGTTTCCATCTCCCCCTCCATGTGTTGGGGAGTAGTCGAAGAAGCAGAAGCCATCGGATTCAGTGAAAGATCCCAGCGTGGAATGCTGGGAGGCATACTATTCAGTATCGGCCATATGGTGTAGCTTGACATGTTCGATTGCAATGTAATGATTCTCCTTACGACCAGGCAAATGAGGCAGGATGCATACGGGTGCTTTTCAAACCAAGGACTCTGACCGGTGCACGGTATGATGGACCAAATTCTTTTTTTTTCGCCACTTTTTCTTGGACCAGGTCTCCAACTTTAGGAAGCCAGCCAGAAACAGGAATCAGCACCACTGGATCCGCGGAAGAGGGCAACTGGGCTTTTGCTTGTGAGTCACAAGCTTTTTGTAGATCCTGTAACATAGCACAATGATTATCTACGTCAAAGGTGGCGTCAGCCGCCACAACGTCTAGACCATCAAGGTCTGGCACAAACATATTAATGCCAAACAGCATTTCGTATGGGGTCTGCCCACCCAGAGATCTTCTAGGGAGATTATTTAGTGCACGTTGGACTCCATAGAGATGAGTCAGCCAACCCCTGCCAGTACCTAAGACTCTCGCTGTCAAAGATTGCTTTAAGTCACAGTTCATCCGTTCCACAACAGAATTGCCCTCATGCCGATATGAAGACAAAAATTGCACCAGCAGCCCCAGAGACTTCATCGCATCCCGGTAAGCCTTAGAGGCAAACGCAGCACCTTGGTCAGAATGGAAGGTGCCACAGGCAAATGTCCCGACAAAGACACGCAAATCTTTTATGAAAGTTCGAGTGTCAGCACTACGTTGCGGCCAAACCCAAAGGAATCTAGTGCACGAATCCACTGCAACCAAAATGTGTTTAAAAGCAGTGTCAGATGTCAAAGGACCGCAGTGGTCAAGATAAATACAGCCAAATGGCTGATTAGAGATGTAAAGTTGAGTGTGGGGTGGACTTGCAACAGTAGAAAGCTTAATTTGTTGACAAATGTCACAAGAAAGAACATATTTACATGCCTGTTGATATAAACCACGCCACCAGAAACATTGCTGTAAAAGTGAAATTGTCGCAGTTACTCCGGCATGTGCAGAAGCCACTCTTTCATGAGCGGCAGTGATCAAAGAAAGTCTGTGGTCCTCGTTGGGAATCAGCCGATCCACAACGGATGGGATAGGTGCAAATGGAACTTGATCGAACGACAAGTGGTATGTGTAACGTGAAGGAAAACCTTGGGGAAACTCCATTCCCTCCTTCATCGCAGCTATAGCCTCCAGAATATCATCATCAATTTCAGTCGTGGACCTAGTGACTGCTGCTACTGAACAAGTGGCTACTGCAGATTTGGCTGCCTCATCAGCCAGCGAATTACCAACAGATGGCCCAAAGTATGGATAACATGTGTAAGTGGCAAGCGCTCCTTAAGAGCGGCCACATTAACCCATAGCGTTTTATGCTTAATTGCGCTACCTTTAGAATCACGAAAATCATTTTGTGTCCAGAAGAACAAATTGTCATTGAAGGATTGTGCACAGTAAAAAGAATCGCACACTACCAAAGTAGGAACATCTTGATCAGCAAATTCAAGAGCCAAAACCAAAGCACATAGCTCCGCCAATTGAGCAGTGCAATCACCAAGAGACTGTGTGTGCACCAAGGAGGATTTAAAATCCCCATCAACAATCTTCCCTGCCACAATTGCGCAGGTGGCAGACAAAACATGTTTAGAACCAATGACCGGCTGCGCAGATCCATCAGTGTGAATAATGCATTTGTACTGGACAATTGGGAGTAATGATAAAGGAGGAGGATGAACATGTTCATACTGTAAAAACTCCTGTATCTGTAAAGAAGGATCAAAGATAAAGTTGACATCAGCCAACGTCAAAGAACTAGCCCATTGTATCCACTGTGGATGCAAGGCTTTGGAATTCGGAACACTAGCCTTTGTAACTGCTTCTAAAGCAGGTACTGGCGAGACCATGAAAATGCGTTTACCCTGAGCCAGAGAGCGTTCTTTAAGAATCGCCATCTGGACAGCTGTCAAAACATTTTCTGTAGAAGAGAAATGCATCTCAGCAGGAGTATACAAATGCGATTTATAAGCAATGGGGACAGAGTCCCCCTCATTGAACGTCAAGTAAGTAAAGCCTAACTCGCCTGGTACAATCCTTATGACCAAATTTGTAGAATTGTCACGTGTTAACAAGAAGTTGGTCGCAAGCAGATCAGACTGCAAAGACCGAAGAATTGCAGTAGGTTCCGGAAGCCAACAGGAAGCTGAAAAAGAATATTGTATCAATGAGTAAAGTGGTTTGATACGCTGGGCATAATCGGGAATGTATGTTCTCCCGAAATTAAACAAACCCAGCAAGGATTGCAATTTTTAAGTGTAGATGGAGGTTCCAATTGTGCACATTTCTCCAGAAAGTGGGGGGCCAACCCCCTACCTTCATTGTTGAGTTTGTAACCAAGAAAAAGATCCACCAAGAAGGCGATGTGAGACTTAGCAAAATTAATTGTAACCAAAGTTAGCAAAATGTGTGATAATGCGGTCCACACGCAAGAGATGCAGTTGTAATTCATCATCCGTCAAGTATATGTCACCGATGTACGAGAAGGCATCGGGGTCGATCTCATGCAAAAGGGACACTATGCGTGCCGCAAACACACCAGGGCTATTCTGATATCCCATAGGCAATCTCGCATATCCGCGCTGATTGCCCAACTCACTGAATGCGGTCAAATCACGGCTCTCAGGAGCCAAAGAGTGACTGAAAAATCCATTGGAAATATCCAAGGTGGTTTTGTATTTTTTGCGAACAATGTTATTCACTAACGCAGAGGTATGTGTGTTCTGAACCGCAAAGGTACGAACATGACTGTTCAAATGTCTGTAATCTAAAACTAAACAATATGAACCGTCCGGTTTCAATACCAGAAAAAGAGGATTATTCATCGACGAAATTCAGGGTTCAATCACACCCTGATATTCCAATTGGGTCAAGATTTCTCTCACGGATGCCTTAGCGTCTCGTTTGATTGGATACTGTGGTTGGGGCTGAGGTGTAGAACGCAAAGGAATAACATGAACCGGGGAACCCTTGTCCCAACTCGCCTCATTGCTATATAACGCTGGGGATAAGGCTAAAGTCCATTTCGAGGCAAAAGCCATTTTGTCATCGTCAGGCACATATTGCGAAAAACTAGGATGAATAACATCCTCCCCTCTTGAGGAAGCTAGGACAAAAGGGGGAGGCCAATCAACCTCTGCCAATAAAATGTCATAAGAAGAAGTGAGGTTTTCCCAAAACACTGCTTTAACTGGGCGTTTAATATCACCTTCAATTTAGAGGGTCACCTCGTAAAGTCTATCTGGAGGAGTGTCTCGAGTATCAGCTATCTCTACTGTAATAAAAGTGTCAGTTGCTTTCGCCTCCAGACGCTGGTGGAGTGTCTGCCGCACTATGGTAACCTCCACTGCGCTGTCCAGGAGGGTTACAGCCTAACTTCTGTCTAGGAGCAGGGTTCTCACCGTCTGTGGCATACTTTTCAGTCAAAGTGGCAACGTTTTTCTTCTGAAATGGGGCACGATATTGAGGTGGTTCCCCCTGCTTGACTTTTACATCAAACTGGCTCTTCGGGTCACGTCTTGTTTGCGCAGACTCGCCTTCTCTGCGATCCTGTAATCCTCCCCCACCAAATTGTTGATCCGATGATTCCTGAAAGGAACAAGGAGAACGAAGATCAGGAACCTGGAACCTCTCAGGGGTCTTTATTTTAGAGCGGTCACGCAAATCATATCTACATTCAGAAGCGTCAGGTGGAGGCGAACCTACATAGGCTTCTGTTGTTGCTGCAGCTGATTTTTATTCCAAGCCTTTTTAGGAAAGACTGGGCGTCCCTCCTTTTCAGGAGGGAGCTTGTTCTCTACCTGAGCAAAAGGTCTTAGTCCTAAACTATTGTGTCCCAATGAGGTGTACACCTCCGCAATAATAATCGGCAACTGCCGCTGCCAGTCCACGTCCGCCACAGCCGATAGGCGTGGGCGCACTTGTAAGCAAACTGCCTCACCTTTAATGTTGGCCAGAATCATATCGGCAACTATGGGGAACATTCCCACTAATTTCATCCCCAATTCCAGGGCTGGACCAGCCCCGTGTTCATCCTGTACCTGCTTAAGAACGCTCGGTAGAACGGTCACGGAGGGGGTGCCAAAGCACAGTGTATACACTGAAGCAAACACCATCCCCCAGGTGCTGCAATCAGCTAAAGCGGGAATAATACCACTCAGTAAACCCATTGTAAGGATTCTGTGTTTCTCAACAGGAGAAGTATGCGGAAAAACAGCCTCGAGTTGCTCAAATTTTTCTGCAAGCCAATATGGTAAATCATCCTTATTCTGAGGACGTTTGCCCAACACCTAATTAAGAATGACAGGGCTTATGACAAGGCCACCGCCGTGTCCAGGCGGAGGAGGCACAGCTCCAGCCGGAGCCACTTGAATCGCACACAACATAAACTGTATGACACTTCTGTGTATATGAATCAATGATGTATGTAACTGACGTAGCTCTGCGTGTGTAACATTAAGATAATTTGGATGCAATGTAAAACCCGCCAAAACGGGCCAAATGGCCCCATCGACTGATAAGGGGCCTAAACGGACCACAGAAACAGGGTGAGGAAGGGTGCCATTAAACCAGATGGTATGCTCCCAGGCTGTCAACGGAACTTCAAGTAATGCATAAGGGCGATAAGCCCGCGGTACTGCGGCTGCTGTATATTCATGAAACAAATTATCATTCCCATCTACTGCCGGGAATATAACCCAAGAGTAAAAGACCTCGAAGCGGTGAGCCGCGTCCACCTCGACAACAAAAATAATATTAGCCCCTGCTATGGGGACTCCACGTTGAGTTAAAAACGCTGTAACCGCAGCGCGGTTAGGTCCCGCAATAGCGACCGCCATATTATAAATGGAAAAGCATAAATCAAAAGAACGGTAGTGCATAATCTGATTAAGAAAGAGTAACAAAACCTTTTAAATTCCAAGCTTGAAAAACCTATAAAACACAAATATAGGAGGCTAACCCCTCACACCACGGACATCTCCGGAAACCGGTGTGAGAGGATTGTGTACAAGCACAAGCGCTACTCAGGGGTCTCGTGAATCAGTACCAGACCAAACGTTGGTGGCGCCATCTTGCAGGGATTCTGCACAAATACAGAACTATGCGCAGGAATATGGGGCCTTGGTGTATAGGGACTAGGTCTTCCTACCACCTTAGTACCCACGAACCCAGGACCGACTAGCTATAGTGTCTCACTTGCTGGCCAACTCACTCACAGAGAAGCAAATGATTAGACACCCCAGAACACAACACTCCCAGATCTCTCAGGAATCGCGGTAACAAGACACACCCTTTCGCTCGCACTCTTGTACTTATCCACAATAAGATCTGACAGAGACACGAAACAGTTTAAAATATTTATTTTAACTAACGTGCCCTAACATGAAGTATAAGTGCCACAACAAACAAGAAAATGCATAGTACAAATATAGTCAGCATAGCAGCTAGTCCGTATATCATGAAGGGAGATGTCATCATAGAAAGACAATGGAGAAAAGACTATAGTGCCTAACCTCCCTCCCCTTGCTAAGAAGAAGTATTATTATATAATAGAAGATCTCTGGGCTTTGTCAGCTGACCCCATACCTTAGCCTATAGAGAGTAGATCTACATTATAGGTGCTGTCTCGCTCTTCTCTCTGGAAAAGACCCTCTCCAAGTGTGTGTCAGGAAGAACTAATCAACATAATTTTACAAATAGGCACCTCATTAAATTTATAAGGGTAGCACTTTGTCTGTTATCTCCACTTCAGCGTTTGGGTCTCCACCCTACAGCCTCATGAATGCAGTCTACACACTACCGCTGTCTGGGAAAGCTGGTCTCGCCCTCCATCCTGCGCCAGGCTAAACCAGGGGCTATACATAAGGGATCCAATTGGTCATATTACGCCGAATCTCAGCATACACATGTGTTCTACATCCACTGCACATGCTCACATTCAACACTCACACTGAATCTCAGAGCAAAGATCTGGTACTCAAACTAAAGCACAGCTTTACACAAGTGGGGTCAGTACACCACATTGTACTCTGTCATACAAAAAGATGTCTAGTCAACTAATTTTTCACAAAACTTAGCCAGTTGGCACTACCACTTTATGTGACTACTCCAGGGCATGGTCAGTAATCCTACTCCAGGTACAAGAGCATTCTTGGTACTTCCCTTCAAGTCACACAACAGTTTCTCAACATTGCATTATCATGGACAGGTCTAAACCTCTGCACACATGCCACCAATACTATTGAACTGGTCCAAGGACTACAGGAATGATCAAACCCTTCTAAGTCGAACATCCTAGCAGTCTCTGCTTTGATGACATCCTGTAAACCGTGCTCTTCACTGGCAAGCTGTTCATTGAGTTTGTGTCATGCTTACTGACATCAACATGGGTCAGGGAGAATAGATGGGAAAATCTTTAGAACACCTCTCTATACTCTTTTTGATGTTTAAGTGTCAGTTCTGGGGCAGTTTGTACCCCTTCCACAAACCCATTCTTTTCATCACTGTTCAATAGATCAGGAAGTAGCTCACAACACTCCTCAACATTTTATGTGGTGCCAGGATGCAGTAAAAAGTTTCCGGAGATATGGCTTCATCCGGTTCACATAGAACAATGTTTTTGGCTCCTATGTGGCACATGTGCCCACCAAGTAGCTCATCTCACAAACCTTCTGTACTAACTTATACAGCCCACAACAATTATCCTCCAAAGCTGTAGGACAAATGGGTTTCAGAACCAACACTGCATGACCCTCTTAGTACCCAATTAGTGTTGCTTTCTGGTCATGCCATTCCTCATCACCTCTTGTTTGCCTGAAAGTTTTTCTTTCCCTGACTCGTGTTTTGCACCATCAACTTCCTGAGGCCAATCACATCATACACCACATTCTTCTGGGGTGACTCTAAGATTCCTTCCCAACCTCTTCTGACTAAGGTGTGTGGGACACGCACTGGGGGCCCAAACAAAAATTCAGTGGGACTCCTTTCTGTGGAATTTCTCTTTCAGAAAATAAGAGGCATGGCAGGAGAATATTCCTCTTCCTCCTAAGGTTCTCTGGTAGAGTTACCATCACGCTTTTGAGGGCCTTGTTAAACCTTTCCACCAACCCATAAGTCTGCAGGTGGTATGCCATGGAGAAGTGGTATATCACAGCAGCTTACCCCCATATCTCTTTCATAACAGATGGGATACATTTTGTTTCCCATTCAGCATGACAGTCTTAGGAAATCCAACTCTTGAAAAGATTCCTAGAAGTACCCTGGTGTCTACCCTAGCAGTTGTGCTCCTCAGAGGTACTGCGTTTGAAAACCTGGTGACATAATCCCGCACAACCACAATGTACTTTTGCTGAAGTAGTCAAACAGACCGACAAAGTTAATACCCACCCACCTGAATGGACAGTAGTAGGCATTAATGATCCCTTGGTCTTACCGCCTGACTCGACTCCTCCCAATCCGGCTTCAGAAAAAACCACAGTACGGAAACCGCCCTCCTCGCCGCAACAGACGACATCCGAACCCTACTGGACAAAGGAGAAACAGTAGCCCTCATCCTCCTCGACCTATCAGCGGCGTTCGACACAGTCTCCCCAACGCACCCTAATACGCAGACTCTACGACGCAGGAATCCAGGACAAGGCCCTCGACTGGATCCGCTCCTTCCTCTCCGGCAGGACGCAGCGGGTCAGACTCCCCCCTTTCCTCTCGGACCCCACACCTACCACCTGCGGAGTCCCCCAGGGCTCCTCTCTCAGCCCGATGCTCTTCAACGTCTACATGGCTCCACTCGCCCCCATCGTCAGAACCTACGGACTCAACATCGTGTCATACGCAGACGACACCCAGCTCATCCTCTCCCTATCCAACGAGCCCAACACCGCCAGACGCAACTTTCGAGAAGGCATGGAAGCCGTCGCCAAATGGATGAAAAACAGCTGCCTACAACTAAACACCAACAAAACAGAAGTACTCATCATGGGCCCAAACCCCGACGCCTGGAGCGACACCTGGTGGCCCCCCACCCTCAGAATCATCCTGGACTCCGAGCTCAAAATGGACCGCCAGATCAACTCTGTCTCGTCTTCCTGCTTCCACACCCTCCGCCTCCTTCGTAAGACCTTCAAATGGATCCCCCTCGACCACCGAAAGACCGTCACTCACGCCCTGATCACCAGCAGACTCGACTACGGCAACGCACTCTACGCCGGAATAAACAAAAACCTCACCCGCAAGCTACAGAACATCCAGAACGCCGCTGCAAGACTGGTCCTCAACCTGCCAAAACACTGCCACATCTCCCAGCACCTGCGCACACTCCACTGGCTCCCCGTCGAGGCGAGAATCACCTTCATGATGCTCACCCACGCACACAAGGCCCTCCACGGCACCGGACCAGCATACCTGAACAGCCGACTCAAATTCCACGCACCCCAAAGGACCCTACGATCAGCCCAGCTCTCCTACGCCGTGGTCCCCCGCACCAGAAAGACCAGATCGGGAGGCCGCTCCTTCTCCTTCCTCGCGGCCAAAGCATGGAACGCCCTTCCGCTCCACCTCAGACAGACAACATCGCTCCCCATCTTCGCAAGAAACCTCAAAACCTGGCTCTTCGACAGACCCCCTCCTTGATGGAATGGAACCTGCACCCCCCACCCCTAGCGCCTTGAGACCCTTACGGGTGAGTAGTCGCGCTTTAACAAACCCCTGATTGATTGATTGATTGACTTACCATTCAACTGGCAAGTAGGAGAGGTTCAACATAATCTCTTGTGTCGCAATGCATCCCAGGCCAGTAGATAGAAGAGTCAAAATTATCCCCAGTCTTTTTTGAGCCTATATGTTCACGAAATGTCAGTACTAGGGTCTGGGTCTCACATCGAAGTGGACCATTACATGAGTGGGGTCAGTAGCCTGTACTCAACTTTGACACTGAAAAAATGTCTGGCCAACTAATGATTCACAAAACGTGGTACAGTGGCACAACTACTTTATGCGACTAATTCAAGGCATCAGTAGTAGTCCTATTCCACCTATGAGGGCCTTCTTGATGCGCCCCTCCAGGTCACAGAACAGATCTGAGCCTTGTGTTACCATGGAGAGACCTAGGCCTCTGTCCACACTCTAAATTAGTGTGGTTACAGAGCTAAACAAAAAGCCAGGATACCAGTTTTACATGCAGTCAGGCCCTCAGGGTAAGGGTATATGCTTGTTTATCATGCAGGGTGATTTCCTATCCCAATATTTTGAATAACCCAGCTCTCATTGCCTGTCAGTCCTTAGAACATATCCAAGACAACTTCTCAATGAATTGTCATAGCAGTTCCAACTTTGTTCTTTTTGTACTCTATTCTTTATCTCTATAGTATGTACTGTGAGTCAAATCTTCATAAAACAGTATCCTAACATGATATGAGTGTATTTGACCATACATAGATTTAAAAAAATTTTTTTTGTAGAATTACATAGTGCAAACATGGCCCTCTGGTGTTAGAGCATTTTACTGGTGAAACAGCAAGGTTAGAAAGTATAATTTAACAAATACAGATGAACACCACATGTATTGTGTAGCAGGCAACCTGGGTAACTATCAGTGAAGCATATATCAATCAATAAAAATACACAAACTATTAATCATCAACGCGTAGCAGGTCACCAGTAAGCTGTGAAAAATCAAAGAAGTAGAACTTAATAAAGGAAGAGCAATCAGAGAAAGTAAGGATTAAGGGGCTTATTCTGAGTACGGCGGTCCTGGCGGTCCTGGCGGTTCGACCACTGCCACCACTGTGGGTCTGTCTGCCGTATTTCGAGTGTGCTGGTGTGACCGCTACAGGACCGCCACCTCCATGGGGATCCAAGATCCTGCGGCAGTGGCGGAGCGCAAAGGGGCAGGAATATGCTGGCGGTGCCGATGCAAAAGACACACAGATGATGGACAGAATGCAGAGCAAATCAAACATTCATCCTCAGTCAAGAGATCTGGGTTAAATCCATTGTCTTTTGCTCACCATGCCACCCCAGTTTAGACCCAGCCATATGCAAATCAGTCTTGACCCTGTTCCTCATGGGAACAGTCCAGCCCAAACTGGCAAGCCAGGTCCTCCCTGGACCGGAAACAAGCATCCTGAGACCGGTTTAGGGACATCACCCCATATCAGCCAGGCTAGTTCGAATCCAGTGGCATAGTGAGCCCGGGACCCATGTCTGGGCATACCCGGCCAACTTAGGGTGAGAAAGCAAAAGACACACAGATGATGGACGGAATGCAGAGCAAATCAAGCATTCACTCCCAGTCAAGAGATCTGGGTTAAATCCATTGTTCTTTTGCTCAAAATGCCACCCCAGTTTATA
This sequence comes from Calotriton arnoldi, assembly GCA_963921515.1. Classification (NCBI taxonomy): domain Eukaryota; kingdom Metazoa; phylum Chordata; class Amphibia; order Caudata; family Salamandridae; genus Calotriton; species Calotriton arnoldi. The sequence goes on from CAWUFW010002608.1 coordinate 1,979,235, forward strand.
CCCAGCCATATGCAAATCAGTCTTGACGTTGTTCTTCATGGGAACAGTCCAGCCCAAACTGCCAAGCCAGGTCCTCCTTGGACCGGAAACAAGCATCCTGGGGCCGGTTTCGGGGAATCACCCCATATCAGCCAAACTAGCTTGAATCCAGTGGCACAGTGAGCCCGGGACCCACGTCTGGGCATTCCAGATGCACTTAAGGCAGGAAACCAAAGACACACAGATGATTAATGGAATAAAGAGCAATTTAAACATTCACCCCCAGTCAAGAGATCTGGGTTAAATCCATTGTTCCTTTGCTCACCATGCCACCCCAGTTTAGATCCAGCCATATGCAAATCAGTCTTGATCGTGCTCCTCATGGGAACAGTCCAGCCCGAACTGCCAAGCCAGGTCCTCCTTGGACCGGAAACAAGCATCCTGGGACCGGTTTCGGGGCATCACCCCTGATCAGCCAGGCTAGCTTGAATCCAGTGGCACAGTGAGCCTGGGACCCATGCTGGGCATACACGGTACATTTAGGGCGAGAAAGAAAAATAACCACAGATGGACGGAATACAGAGCAAATCAAACATTCACCCCCAGTCAAAAGATCTGGGTAAAATCCGTTGTTCTTTTGCTCACCATGCCACCCCAGTTTAGACCCAGTCATATGCAAATAAGTCTTGACCCTGTTCCTCATGGGAACAGTCCAGCTCGACCTGCCCAATGCGGCACCGTCGAGCATATTCCGACTTGCTAATCCACTGGCCATTTCATGGTGGTGAGCCTGCCATGAAAAGGTTTGCAGACATGCATGTAAGGGGACTCTAGCAGGGCGCCATGCTGCCTCTGGGCCTGGGGGTGCATGCGGGGGGGGCACATGTTGTGCCCCCCAGGAATTGAACCTCTGTTCCTACACGGTGTGGCATGCATGACATGCTGCATGCCACACTGTGCAGGAACGTGCTGCAGTCACTGAACGGAGGCGCTCTGCTGCTAAGTCTCTCCTATAATCCTTACACAGGCGCTGCCATGAGACTGCCGCATCACCGCCTGCCCACCTAGGATTCAAGTTGGAATCCGGCAGGCGGGGGCACCACGGGCTTGGCGGTCCTCCAGGAGGACCATCAAACTCGTACTAAGGCCCTAAGTGTAGAGAAAAAGGCTATTGGAGCTCTGAAATGGACACAAAGTTAAAGCGTAGAGAGAGAGCCTAGTACAGCTCGAACAGCAAACAGGGGTGGCTCCTCAATTAAGGCAGAGGAGCGTCGCCCCACCTATTGAAATGCCCCCCATGACCCAGAGATAAAAAATAAAATGGTAATACAGGTAATGTATTACTATTTTTATTTTTCAATAACCTCGTCCCAAGCCGAGTGTCAGGACAGGGGCGGGCACCTGCTGACTGGCAGCAGCTGAAAGAAGTTATGGGCAGGGCACTTAAGATTAGAGTGTGCATGTCCCTTTGGCCGGCCGTCTTGCGAGGTCCAGCCAGACATGTGCACTTTAAACTTCTCAACCCAGCTGTCTTGGACAGTTGGGTTGAGACCAAGCAAAAGCCTCCAGTGCTCTTTGGAGTGCTGCAGTGGTTTAACAAAGGCCGCCGCAGTGCGGGGAGGGCCCCGAGCTCCAAGGGGCCCCCTCAGTACAGTACCCTGGCCTGAGAACTCCTGGGTGACTCCGGAGGAGGGGCCCCTCCATGTATTTTGCAGGGGGGCCCCCTCAAGTTTCGTTATGCCACTGTGCTGAGAGAGCCTGCTCCATCTGATCCTGGTGATGCTCTCACATTGGTTGAGAGCATCACGCTGGAGGAGTGAAGGACACCCGACAGGAGCACGGAAGTGCCACTAGGTAAATGGGTTTTCTTTTCTTTTTTTAAATGTTTTAAATGTATGTAATGTATTTTAATGTTTCATAATGTATGTGCACAAAATCACCGACATGCATTACATTACTGTTTAAAGTTACTATAATGTAATGCAGGTCAGCAATTTTGTTGATATAATGTTGCACTGGCACCCACCTTCCATTTGCCCACCCCACCAGTCCCTGTAGGTGGCAGCCGCCACTGACAGCAATGAGAAGAAACATGAGTATGGAGGGAAGTTATGGTAGAAGGAAAGATGGATAGACACAGAGGAAAGAGAGAGGGAAAGTGGGAAGGATCTGGAAAAGTTTTGAAACAAAAAGGCAGCGCGCAGGGGGAGGAGGGCAAGCAAGCCCACCCAGCTGGTACCAAATGCAAATGGTTGATTGCAGAAGTAAGGGATAACAACTATGAAGTTCATATTGAAGTTAACAATGATATGTGCAACCTCCAATATGTGCCTTGCAGCTGTTCAGCAGTGATGCAGAAGACACCACACCGAGGAACAAACAATTTTGGAACGGATGTAACTAGTGGTTCTGTTGGAAACTGAATAAGGTTACTGTGTTTAGCCTTCTTAGGAAACTGAATCAAAAGAAGTGGTCTCTTGTTAATGATTGTAAGAATTGGCCTGGTTTTGCAAAGGTTGGAGAATAAAAATTGGTATCTGCCACACTTCTGGGTGCCCCTACTTTGTTCTTGTGCATCAGCCACTGAGGCCTTCATTTTGGGGGCTCCCACCATCGACATCTGTGTCCTCTGCAGGGTCCTTAACCCACTCAGAGTTTTGTGATGAACGGCCAACTCTTCTTTTTTGCTTCTATGTCATTTTCCCAGAGGGTGAAGTCGGGGGAAATTACCCTGTCTTCCAAAATGTCAAGGCTGGGGGGGTTTCTTCAAGTGTCGATATTCTTTCTATCACCTTAGTCACTCTTACAACAAGGGGGCATATTATCAAGAAACGGCGTTAAAATTATCGCTGCTTTAGCGGCAGAAAACTGCCGCTAAAGCGGCGATAATGGAGCTTGATAATATGCCCTTGAGAATTCCAATAGAAGCCCATGTTCTGGTGTCAACATGGGCTTCTATTGAAATTCTCAAGGGCATATTATCAAGCCCATTATCGCCGCTTTAGCAGCAGTTTTCTGCCGCTACAGTGGCGATAATTTTAACGCCGTTCTTGATAATATGCCCCCTTATTTTATAAATCTTGTTGTAACAATGTGATGTTTGGCCCCATTGCTCCAAGATTGACCTCTAGCGCAGCCCATGACTTCTTCCAGCATCCATCTCTACAAGAAGACATGTCCAAATTTTCCAATATCCATCTCAAAAGGAAGTGACATCACTGCATTTACTAGCTGTCATCTGTAAAGGAAGCGATATCACTGGTTTCCAACCAAAACTTCTTTAAAATAAGAAACCAGGCAAACAATCTCGATTTCCCATCCTTCTCAACAAGAAGACCTCTTTTGATGGGGGCGTGGCCTGTAGGGGCAACAGGGCGGACGTTCTTTAAGCTCGCTCCGCTGTATGTCTCCATAATCTGTGACATTTCTCTGTCCAAATGCAGTAGACGTGCAGAAAAGCTGCGGCGGATTGCCCAGCGGAACCCCCCGGAGGGCCAGATGCAGTAAGCCGACTGTGGAATCGCGATCAGCTGAGACGCTGAGGGCAGGCTCGGTGGCGTTGTGCAAGGCCTGAGGGCGGAGTGCCGCATACTTGATGAGCGGCTGTGCCTCTGACGTGGAGGGAGTCGGCGGTTGCTGAGCTGCCCAAGGTTAGCGCAGACGGGAGGGATCGCCGCGGTGCTGCAGGAGAAGAAAGGCGGCGAGCGCAGCTGGGAGCCCTCGGCCTGGGGGTGACCCGGTGCACATCCTGAGATCGACGACACAGGCACAGGCAGCAGGCGGGGAGGCTGCCCCGGAGAGTGCTGACCCGTGGCCCTGAAGAATCCTTTAGTAACGGAGCAGTGTACCTGAACTCCGCCCCCATAGCCGCTGGCGCGGAGATCGATGCTGGTAGGACGCGCTGCGGACGACCGCCAATGCAACAACGTGGCCTGCGGAGAGGGGAAGCGTCCCAGGTAAGGAGCGGAGAGCGGAGCGGAGGAGCGGAGAGGATGAACGACACTGCTCGGTGATGATTAATGGCGTGGTGCAGCAGCGATTGAGGTGGGCTCAGCACTGGTCGGCGTTCCGTGAGGGGAAGGCCTGAATTGCGGCGCAGTGGCTACGAGGACAGTCACATGAAATCAGTCGGAGACACAGAGGCATGGTACCCCAGCTGAGGCCTTCACGTAATTAGCCCCTAACGACGGCGGAAAAACCCAGAAGTAACTCCGGCTCAGGGGAAGAAGCTCTGTGTCCCTTAGAAGAATCCAGTGCAGCCCCTGGGGAGGTGGTATTGCCATAGAAGTATGCGGTGTTGTCTCTGAAGACACATGAGAGCACACTCAGCTAAGAGGCAGCACACAGATGAGTCTTTATCGGTGACTTTCCTTGCTTTGTGAGGCCCCAAACGGATACTGAGCTGTGGAAGGCGCTATTGGGGAGGCACTGGTATCCCGGACAGTGAGACTTCTGGAAGCATAGCGGTGTCGCCCCCCTAGCTTGGGGTGAGACCGGGTGTGTCTGAAGGTGTATTGCTCCGCTCTCACGGGGGAGAACTATGTTGGGATTGCCCTGCTGGAGGCATAGGGCTGCGTTGTACAACTTACCGCTGTTGCCCTCCTGAGGAGTACAGATCAAGGTGCAGATCTCGGGGCTAACCAAAGGTTAATTAACATCCGGCAGTGGAAAGTAGCTGCTGTAGTATAGCACATTGGGAGGCAGACGGAGAGTGATGGGATCGTGAGGCACTGGCAGAGTGTGTGTAATCACTGGAAGGCATCATACACGGCACCGTGCGACCCCCTATGGTGTGCCACTAGGTCTAGCTATTTACAGTTAGTCACCGAAGACCTGGCGTCTCTGGTTGAACTGATGGGCCGCACTAGGGGAACTGGGTCGAGGACCTCCTCGCAGATCGCAGGCCCGATGTACTTGGATCAAACACAGTCCCTTGCACAACAGGAACCTCCAGACGACCGCTTTGATGCCATTCTGCGTGCTATAGAACGATCTAGGGAGTCAGTGGAGGCCAAAATTGATAAAGTTGCATTGGACCTCACCCTGTTACATGCGGACCATCGGAAGTTGAGTGAAAGAGTGGTCATGGTGGAGCATGATGTTGCAGAACTGAAACCAGTCACCGATTTTTTTGAGAAACAACAAAATGCGCACGAAGCCCGAATACAGTACCTAGAAGAGCGAGTGGAGGATGCGGAGGGTCGCTCCAGAAGAAATAACATACGCCTGATAGGATTGCTGGAAGGGGCGGAGGGGCAGGACGCCGTTGGCTTTTTGGAGCAATGGCTCAAGAAAATCCTGCCCTCCTCCCTGTTCTCCCCGTTCTTCACCATAGAAAGGGCACATCGCATCCCAGGCAGGAAACCGGCACCAGGCGCGGCGGCGCAGCCGCTTATATTCAAAATGTTACACTACAGGGATAGGGATATGATATTGCAGGAAACCAGGAAACTGACGGAGGTCAAAATAGAAAACACAAGGATCCCGTTCTTCCCAGATTACACGATCAAAGTACAAAGACAACAGGGATCTTTCTTGCAGGTCAAACAGAAGTTGTGGCAACTGGACATTTCGTATTCATTGCTCTTTCCAGCAAAACTGTGTGTGGTATTTGCTAGGAAAACTAGATTCTTCATAACGCCTCAAGACGTCTGGGACTGGCTGGAGACCTCAGGCCAATTCTCGGGTCCACGCCCAGCGGGCCTTGCAGGAACCAGAAATGGTGATGCTAGTGGTACTGGGAATTGTCGCCGACGTCCTAGGAGACACCTCCATGGTCTTTTGATAGAACCGAGACCGGATCAAGTTCAACAAGAGGGACGGAAAGCGGTTCAAGTGGCGGAGCAGATGACCGAAGTAGTGGAAGCGGTCAGCAAAGAGGGCACCCCATTACACTCTTCAGAGGATGAAGGCTCGTCTGCAGCTGGACTATCTGATGCTGCGTAATTACTAATCCCTGATGTTACACCACAGACTGCAGACGGTATTGTATGATACTTTGGAGGGGACTGGCTGCACTACAAACACAACTTCAGGACTGCAACGGGTAGACACTCAATATAATTAAACTAGCACTGTTATGGATGCTCTGTGTTAAATATGTGGAGTATTATATTTAAGATAATGGGTGGCATCTGGGGGTTATTTTCCGTCACATGTATCCTTCTACGCATTGTCATGCTTCAATTGGGGATATCGTAATGATTTGCCCCACAGGGCCTTACCGCCCTCCTCTCCTCCCTTGTATAGGGAACCAGTTGGTACACAGACAAGGTGTTTCTTGTCAGGGTTTGGGCAGCGCCTGATGTTGCTGGGAGCCGCTCTTATGATGTTTTTGTTTAGCCCTGTGGCATTCCCATTTTCCCTTTAGTTGCAGGGGTTCGGCTGGGGGAAAAGGTGATAGCTTAAGGCTCCGCTGCCATACACATATGACTGCATGCAATGTTCGGATTCCTCCTTATCGGTGCATAACGTGGTGTTGTGATGGAACATACAATACTTACTTGGAATGTACGAGGTCTTCGTACCCCATCCTGCAGGTATGCAGTCTACTCTTACCTGAAAAGACATAATGTATGTATTGCCCTCTTGCAGGAGACGCATTGGAACAAGAGTGAGATAACCAGGCTTCAGAGAAAATGGAGGGGTAAGGTATATTCCACAGACTATTGCTTGTATGCAAGAGGGGCCTTGATCTGGATCCGACCAGGTACGCCATACACTGTTGAGAAGTCCCTCGTTGATAAGGAAGGGAGATATGTGTTTTTAAAGGGGAGATTGGACGGGCGTCATATATTATTAGGCAATGTATATGCCCCTAATACGGACCAGGGTCAGTTTCTTTGTACACTATCCCTAATACTGACAAAATGGTGTGATATGCTGTGGTTGATTGGGAGGGATTTTAATAGCGTTATAGATACTGGCCTAGATAGATCCTTTCCCCCGCTTAAAGGTACAGCTGCTGTAGCTAACTCCAAAGCACTAAGTGAGTGGTTGCATGGATGGGACTTGACAGATATCTGGAGGCATCGTAACCCCGGAGAGAGGATATATTTCTTCTACTCGGCGCTCCATGATTTGCATTTGAGACTGGATAGATTCTTGGGCTCCTTTTCTTTACTCCCTTACATAACTGGCTCAGATTATCGTGGCCGCACACATTCCGATCACAATCCACACTTTGTTATGGTGGCATGGGAGGGTGGAATACCAGATATTCCTACGTGGCGATTACAACCGGTGATGATGGAGGACCCAGTCTTCCGAGACTCAATCGGGTAAGCCATTAGGGAATTTTTCATGCAAAACACTGGGCCTGCCTCGTCTCTACTAGTGGAGTGAGTAGCTATTAAAGTCACAATACGGGGACGGTGTTTGGGGTTGGGCTGTGGCTTGAAGAGACAGGTAGAAGCAGAATTGACGACTGTGGAAAAAACTTTATTAACGCTTGAAACTCAAGCGCTTGTGGGAATGCCTAATTCCTCTCCATTATTGGAGGCACGGAAGAAGCATGCAGATCTTCTAGAATGTCAACGATGTTTGAACTTTGCTGCCCACTCAGCGCTCACGCATGCTCATGCTGACCGTTCTGGGTCCCTACTGGCCTGGTTGGTCAAACAAGATCATTCCACCGGACCCATTACGGCGCTTCAGTCTTCAGACGGTAGAATCAAGTATACACAGCACGAAATCCATAATGAGTTGACTGGGCATTTTACTCGGTTATACAAAACGGCCCTATATGCCCCAATGATGGAAATTTATGCCTTCCTCGACGGTCTTACTTTTCTTACCCTTACGCCAGAGCAGCATAGAGAATTAGAAACCCCAATAACATTGGAGGAGGTAAAAGGCACCATGAGAGCACTGCCGTCTGGCAAGGTTCCTGGCCCTGACGGCTTCCCTCATGAGTTCTATAAAACTTATGCCGACCTTCTCAGTCCACAATTACATAAGGTATATATGGAAGCACTCAAAACTGGTTCGCTTCCAGCTTCCTTAATGGAGGCTACCTTGATTACCCTCCCAAAACCAGACAGGGATCCTACACTTACAAGCACTTACAGACCTTTGGCATTGCTGAACAGAGATTACAAAATACTAGCAGGGTTTTTAGCAGGAAGACTGGCACCAGTCATTCCTCATCTGGTTCATGCTGACCAGAACGGGTTTGTTCCAGCTCGAAATACCTCCCTTCATATTCGCAGACTCTTCCTGGTTATGGGTAGTGCCACGGGGACCTAGCCAACAGCGGGCTGTTTAGTACTGGATCTGGAAAAAGCCTTCGATACTGTGGAGTGGCCTTTCATGTTTGAGGTATTGAGGCAATTCGGTTTTGGACCTTACTTTTTAAGCCTTGTTAAATTACTTTATGGGGCACCGGCGATTCGTGTTCACTTGGGATCTCTGTTCTCAAGGCCAATACCGATACAGAGGGGTACTAGGCAGGGGTGTCCCCTTTCTCCATTAATTTTTTCATTGGCTATTGAGCCCCTGGCAATGGCACTGCGCCAGTCGGAACAGGGATGGGGCGTGCAGCTAAGGGGAGATTTATATGCCACATCACTTTATGCGGATGATATCCTTCTATACATTAGGGATTTACGGGGCATACCCCTGGTCATTCCTGACACACATAAATTATTTGCTTCGATTTCAGGCCTTGGTGTGAATTGGGGGAAGTCCTGTTCACTGATGGTGCAGAAGATCCCCAGCTAGTGGTGGACGGGGCGGTGGTGACCTGGCAGCCGATCATGTTTCGTTATTTGGGCATTAGAGTGTATCACACTGACCGTGATCTTCTGGAGGGTAATCTCTCACGAACGGTGACGGGTCTAAGATCCCAAATGGAGTTCTGGAAGACATTGAACCTCTCAGTTGCAGGTCGGGTGGCGCTCATTAAAATGATAATGCTGCCCCATCTGTTTTTTTACTTTGCCAACCTCCCGTTATTTCTACCAGCATCCTTTTTTCGATCATTGGAAGGCATGATTTGGGAATTTATATGGAGTAACTTGTGGTGCAGAGTGGCGTTGGTTAAACTATATTTACCACAGGAGCTGGGTGGCCTGGCCCTAACCAACATGGAACATTATTACCTGGCTACCCAAATACAGTGGGTGGCAAAGTGGGTGGCTGAATTGCATCTAGAGGATACAGCAGAGAGTGGGCCCCTGTACACGCTAGACAGATTGCTTTTCACCTTTCATTCATGCACTAAATCGCACATGACGCTTCCCCTCTTGATGTCAATTGCATTGAAGTGCTTTCGTAGAGTCCTCTATCTTACTAGAGTGATAGCACCGTATGCGCCCACTATTCCACTGTTGGGTTTGCCGAGGAGGGGGCCCAGTCAGCATGGCAGAGCTGGTGGACTGCATGCTGCGGACATTCACACACTGGGGGACCTGTATGCAGAGGGCGTGCTACGCCCATTTCTCTCATTGACTGAAGAAGATCGAGTCCCACCGGGACATTTCTTCGCTCACGACTCCTGGTTGGCCATGATGGGGCGTCTTTGGGGTAATGTCTCACAGAAGCCTCCGACACACCCTTTTGATGCAGTATGTGCATGTGATGGGTACAGGGCGGCACCTTATTAAATGGTTCGCAAGTATAATATGGCAGATCTAACGCCCCTGCGGGCTAGATGGGAGGCAGTCATGGACAGATCCTACACGCCCCATGAATGGGCTATGCTGCTGGGGCGCCCAAGGCAGATCCCTAGGAACGCTAGATTTAGGCTGATTCAATTTTACATATTTCACAGGGCATACCGCTCCCCTGATAAAATTAACAGATACTTTACTAGGACAGATGCTTGCTGTCCGCGATGTTATATAGTAGATGCTACCTTTCTACATATGATGTGGTCATGCCCTAGGCTGCAGAGCTACTGGCACAAGGTGACAAAATTACTATCCAAATGCACTGACAGTGCTTTGCAGACAACGTGGGCGGCATGTATCACAGGAATATTCACCAGAAATAAAAAACACAGAGCTTCCTCCAGATTTCTAGACCTGGGTTTAATAGTGGCCAAGAGACTTGTTACACGTCGTTGGAAAGCCATAGATCCCCCATCGGTAAAGGCCTGGACTCAGTCTATGTTGAACTGGGCTAAGCCTGAAGCAATATCACTGGTAAGAGAGGACACGTTGGGTTTACGTAAATATCCCATTGCAGATGCTTGGAACGCAATCCTAAGGGCGCTTTAAGTGGCAATAGCTCTGGAAGATCTTCCTGACACTCCTGATACCACATAAGTAATAATTATTTGGATATTGTACTTGGATATTGTATTAATGAGACCTGGACTATGTAATATACATTATGTACATTAGAATAACAAGGCAACAACATTGAGGCATGCACACTGTGTTTAAATATGGTAATTATGACGTTTCCGGAGCGGAACCGGGCTACCCGCCCCTCATTCGAATTCACCCTGCCTTTTTCCCTTTTCTGTTTTTATAATGTGTTGTGATGCATTTTCTTTTCTTGTGTTTTATAGCTGTTTGATCACTGACCCTGACAATGCGATTTTGATAACATGAGTCACTAAAATTGTATTCAAGGAATGGTCATGTCCAAGTGCTGATTCCCAGTAATTGGGTCACGTACTGAAACGATAATAATGGAGTACCTGTATCATACCGCTTACTGCCGTAAATGTTAAATCTTATATGGATCAGATATGGACTATGTACATGTTTGCTATGCCCATAACACTAAGCGTTTTACGAACATTCTGATTATATGTACCCACTGGTTCCATAGATATAATCTATGCTGATCGATCGTACCATATTTGTAAAACTATAATAAACAGATCAAACAAAAAAAGAAGACCTCTCTTGCTGTCTCAGCATCCATCTTATCAGGAAGTGGCATTCCTTCATTTACCAGCATCCATATGTACAGGAAGTGACAGCACTGTATTTTTTCACTCTCCACGCCTTCAAAGGCCAGTCCCACAGGACATCCCTTGCCTGGGCTTTCCAACCTAAGGGAGGCCAAAACAAAGGCAAACACCTGTTTCGACCTGAAGGACCTAAAATCAGAACCTCCTGCTGTCAAGGTACGTCCACCACCATCATGTGTCTTTCACTAGAATATGCACACCACCCATATAACCTATCTTCAGCTTATGTTCACTAATGCAAAATCATTTAAAAAATAATACCTCAACATCCCCAGCCTCACCACACACCACAAACTACCTCTTTCTCTATTGTACTAGATAAGATCCCTGAGAATAGCTAAACTATTCCATATGTGTCTTCCTGGGACCGCACATGTTTGATCGTAATGTATAATTTTATCGGAATCATCCTCTTATTCCAAAATAGGTTTATGCAGAGATTGTGCTTTTTTGAAAAAATATGATGTATATTCCTCATTTTGTTCAAAATGTTTCACTCGAGTGAAAAATTGTCTCTCTTCCTTTTTCTTCTAACCAACAAATTAATTAGTGTCGTACCTTTTTTATCCGTATAGAAACAACAACCCCAGTGTCTGTTAACTTAGATAACATCACTAACCTATTTTGGAGTGCTGAAAAAACCTTGCATTTCTCTTGTGCTTGTCATTGCCCTTTATCAATAAAAAACAATTTAACACAATGTTTGACACATATTCACCATTCAAAAGCAGTAGCATATATATTTTTGTGTATACGGAGAGTTTGAAACAAGACTCTGAATTCCTTTTGTATAGACGCATCTTCTAATAAAGTAGCATTCAATTTCCATAGGCCTGGTCCTCTTTGTTAGAGAGGATCCAGTTGCGCAAAAACACAGACAGCAAAATGATATGAAAAAGGAGCAGGTAACACTCGTAAGGAATGTAATGTCATTGTTTTAGGAACAAAAATAAAATCAATGAGAGATTTTTCTGACCCTTTGTCAAAGTGCCAGGTAAATTCTGGAATGTTAGGTGTATCATTCTATATGTGTCAATGAAATATAAATCATCCAATAATGAAAAGAGTTTTTTGGCATCACATCCATACCAGATATAGAGGCTGTGCTTTGTCTATTTTGAGGGTTCAAAACATGATTAAAATCTCCGGTTAAAAGAAAGGGAGTTGATCCTGTGAGAAAAGGTTTTATCAGGTCAAACAAGGTCCTCGTTCCGTTTTATCCACAGGGGCATACACAATACAAATTTTAAATTAAAACATCATTCACTAACATGGTTAACAACAAAGCCATTCCAGGACACAACACTTTCTCCGTTAGGAGACACCAGTTTTTATTTTGAAACAAAGTCACTACACCTTCATTCCTATTTCCTCTGCCAGACCAAGCAGAAAGTCCTTGTGACCATAAGTGTTGTAAGCCAGATGTGTCCCTCCATAGTCCAATCCATGTTCTTGTAAACATATCACATCCACACACAGATTTTCACAATAGCATAAAATAGCTACCTGCTGCAATGGTTGAACTATACCATGTCCATTAAGGGTAACCACTGATAAGAGTACCATGACGGGTACAAAAAGTGGTTGTAAACTCTGGAAACTGTTAGCATTCATCTTGGGTATCACAAAGGTGTTGTGCATCTGGAAATTCCTTTGTAAAAGGACTGCTAGTGGAAATCACTGTTTCTGAGGCCGCATAGACTAATAAGTCTGGTGTGGCTTCTAGATCATCAATTTCTCACTTGCCAGACTGAGCTGCCAGTGATTGGGGAAAGGAAGCCTCCTCGGAATCGGAGAGGCTGAGCAGAGGATTAATACTGCTGGCTCCAGTTTTCCTATCCCTTGAAGACTGTCATAGTTTAGGTTTGGATTGGGAAACAGTGATTTTTTTAACCTTCCAGTGCCCTGTCTCAGCCGCCTTTGTATTAGCATCCATCTCCATATCTAGGGCTGTGCCCTCGGCAGCTGGTTGCATCCCAGATGTTTCTGGAGCTGACAAAGCATAAGTAATTTGGATCTCAGGAAGAAAAACTGTACTATTATCCTGAGTGATGTTAACTTCGGCTACAATAATGCTAAACGTGCTGGCAAGAACACTTCAGGCACAATGGATATACTAACTGGAAGGCTTGGATGGGGACGTTCACCCCATCAATCTGACCATTCAGAATGGTCATCACAGAGGTTATCAGCCTCACCGTTATCCTCAGAATCTGGCTAGTATCTGGCGCTGGACAAGCTTCGGGGCCCATGTGGCGGGGCGGCAGCCTCCAGCCCGAACTCCTTCACAAACTTCTCCACTTCCTTGTAGAACCACGGGGTCTCCCAGTTGTACGTGATGGCGCTCACCCACTCAACCCATCCGAGGCGCCTCCACATTGGCAACAGGAAGAATCGTGCCATCAGAAAGCCGACGTGGCTCTCGTCTTCGGTCCTCAGGGTGCTCCTCACGCAGTGGCACACGAAGATTCCCCTCAGGATGGTGGCGATGTCTGGCACTCCCTTGCCTCCCTTGTCGTGGGTCTTGAACATCACCGCCCTCTTCACCCTGTCCATCTTTGATCTCCAGATGAAGTAGAAGATCATTCTCGTGATCGCCTTGGCTGTGCAGGACTGCAGAGGCCACACTTGGGCGACTTCCTGGAGCACTGACAGGGTCTTGTTCCTCAGGACCAAAGATTTCCCTTCGATTGTCAGCTTCCAGAGGCTCCAGAGTCCCAGCTTCTGCTTTGTCATCGCCAGTCTCATTTCCCATGTCTTTTTCACTGCACGTTCTCAGCCGAACCAGACTCCAAGGATCTTCAGGAAGTCCTGCTTGATGGGGAATGGCAGTGGGTCCCGGGTGGGGGTCCAGTGTCCGAAGAGTAGGGTTTACGACTTGGCGCTGTCGATCTTCGCTCCTGACACCTTTCCGAACTCGATACAAGTCAACTTCAGTTCTCTCACAGATGGTCCGTCCGCGCTGAAGACTGAGGCGTTGTTCATGTAGAGGGAACACTTCACTCCTCCATTTCCATTGCGTCCTGGGGCTGTCACTCCACTGACGTTCCTGTTCTGTCTGATGCGTTCGGCAAGGAGTTCAATCACGCAGATAAACAGAAGAGCGGAGAGCGGACAGCCTTGCCTGACGCCTGACCGGACGGGGAAGGGGTCAGTTTTCCAGCCAGTAACCAACGCCGTGCTTGAGATATCTCTATACATTGTGGTCACCACATCATAGAAGAAGTCTCCCAGACCCAGTGCTCTGAGCTTCTGGTCCATGAACTCATGGGAAACGAGTTCAAATGCCTTTTCTTGATCCAGGCTGACCAAGGCCGTCGGAACCATGCAGCTCTTGACATACTCGATCGTGTCCCGGACCAGGGCCAAGCTGTCCACGATTTGCAGACCCGGTATCCCACAAGTCTGGTCTGGGTGGACTAGCTTTGCTATTACCTTATTAAGGCGGTTGGCCATCACCTTCGCAAGAATTTTGTAGTCCGCATTGAGGAGAGAGATGGGCCTCCAGTTCTTGAGGTCTTCTCTCTCTCCCTTCTTCTTGTACAAAAGTGTTATCATACTCTCTCGCAGGGATTGCGGCATACTGCCCTTGACCACCATTTCCTCGTAGAGGTCCAGCAAGTCCGGACTGATCAGGTCCCACAGTTCAACATAAAGTTCCACTGGCAGACCGTCATTTCCAGGCTTCTTGCCTCTCTTGGAGGTCGTAGCGGCCAAGTGCAGCTCTTCCAGGGTGAAGGGCGCGTTCAGGCCCTATCTCTCTTCCGGACCCAGTGTATTCGAGATGCCCTCCAGGAAACTATCCGCCTGGGCTCTCTTTGACGACTTCAGTGAGTAAAGCTCGCCATAAAAGTCGGTTACGACCCTCATGACTTGCTCTTTCTCACCTTGGAGGTTGCCGTCCGAGTCCCGAAGCTCTACCAGTGGTGTGCGGGCTGAGTGAAGTTTCTTGAAGAAGAACCAGTTGCATGTCTCGTCCTTCTTGAGGTTCTTGGTTTTGGTCCGGAAGATGATTTTCCTGGATTCCTCCCTGAAGTGCTCGGTGAGCCCTTTCCCTTTTCGGGTTTCCTCCGGTTCGTCATCCACGTCCCAACCCCCAAGAACAGATGCTACACTTGATCTTAGTCAAAAGCTGAGAAAAGATAGCCTCTTAAGGTGCGAGAATTATCACTGCACGAAGCAGTCTACCTGGTTGACTCGGGCAGGGATCGTCTTTTCCATGACCGTTCACAGTCCTTTTGCCTCTTTTTCCAGCTCATCGCAGGAGCCCAGCAAGTGTCAATGGAAAAGAGGCCCTGGCGTCAGGTTTTTTCCCAGCTCCCAGAGTTCTCAGCAGTCGCCTCATTAAGCATTTATTAGCATACCCACATTGTCCTCTTTCTAGCTTTTGCATGCCCCGCCCCTCCCTGTCCACTGCATCCAACCTGCTGGCCAGAGCGTCTTATATGCAGGGGTTCTGGGCAGGAGACCAGGCAGCCCTGGACAGTGCCCTGACAGCAAGTGTCTGGCACCTCTCCCTCGCTTGCCCAGGTCCTGGGTGCCCTGTAACCAAGGCCTATAGATAAGGCTTGGCCGTACATGGCCGTACGTGGCCATGCGGGGTGGGCAGAAAAGGATTCTGTCTTTTTCTTCTTGCCCAGAGAAGACAAGGACAGTGTCCACTTCATCTGCTCTGCCACTGGCAGCCTATCTCTCTCTTTCTCCCTCTATCTCGCTTTCTCTCTCTCTCTATTTCTCTCTTTTTCTCTCTCTCTCTTTCTCTTTTCCCCCTCATTCTGTCTCTATCTCCCTCCTCCTCACCTGCTATTGCTGAAGATGTTCTTTTTCTGACATTTTTCTCTTCCAAAGTGCAGCCTCGGGACACTGAAAAAAAAGAAAAAAAGGTCCAAAATACGTTAAAAAAAAGTAATAAAGCAAGATTTGGTGGTCGCAAAGTGGTCATTTCCTCAGGGGTGCAGGTTGTTCCACCCCTCACAGTCAGTGCCCAGCTGGCACAATGCAACCACATCAGGGGGGCCCCACAAATCTCTTAGTTCAGCCATGTTGGGCAAGGTGCACCTTATCTACTAGTCCATGAGTCGCCTCCATTTCTCCTTTCTCCATCGAGTGGGTAATCCACCGGCCATGGGTCAGGGTCAGCGGTCTAAGTCGAGGGGCCCCCTTGGAGTGCACCCTCACTGAGTATGGTGGCCAGCGCAAGTTCACAGCTCCAGCAGAGAGTTATATCTCACTCGGTAGTCCCTCAGTCCGCAGACACTTCACGGAGCAACCACATTGCCTCAGAGCATGTCCAGGGGGAGGCTGCAGGGATGGCACGCGAACCCCCACGCTCTGGGGCTCGCCATTTAGCTGCAGCCGCTTGACGCCCTACAGTCTGAAGGGTGCCGTGGCCTCTCTGGCTCCCCACCTCAACCCTCCGTGCAATTTCTGGGTCTGGAGGTGCCCCTGGATCTCCCTGTCATCACCAGCGTGATTGCTGCCCTTGAAAGAACATGGAAGTAGGCAGCAGTGGTTGGAGAACGGGGGCGATAGGGGGATGTGTCTTACTGCTTCACCATCTTTACCACACCCCTCTGCGTCGTATTTTTGAAGGGGAAGAAGGATGATGACATAGTCAGAAAACGTCTGCTCTGTTTTCACCTTTATTGTTTCTTTCATGAAATTTCTCTCCACTACTGCCGAAAGGAGCTGATTTCTTGTTTTTGACTGATGTGAAATTTCTCTCACCTGCTTGGGACATGGGCAAAAAATAGAACTGTTTAGCAGAGAAGCCTCAAGGTCTGCCAGCACTGGCAGAAATTCTGCTTATGAAAGCTCTTCTCAGGGATGATGCGCTTTGTTTGAACAATGTAAAGCAGAAAAATGTCAGCCCTATATGGTAGACTCCAAAACCTGGGCCCAATCTGTGGAAACCTATTACTCCAATTTTGAGCAGAGTTTATTGAAAAGCCTTCTCTACGTTCCAAAGACATTAAGCAATTTGCATTTAGAAAATGACTACACCCATTTAACAGCACCTCTGGATTCACTTCATTGCTACTTGAGCTAGATTTTTCTGTAAAGCCAAGGACCTACCACAGTGAATGGTTTGTGCTCTCATAATGTCCATGCCCTAGTTATGCACTACTTTAAATCTCTTCCAAAATGATACAAAAACGTAGTGATTCAGTGTTGATTGCGGGTGTTTCTAAACCATATTGTATAAATATAAGGAAGGTTAGATAAGCTCTGCTTCTAACTAGTTTCTAGCACTTTTGTTTAGATGACAATGGATATTAGCATAATTGTAATGCCCTACATGTTTAACGGGGGCCATTCACTCAAATGAAGATGCTGTATTGGTTTGGATTAAATCTTAACTCCCCTACTATGACCACTCTCTTCACTCTCTTAGACAACAGAAAATTCTTCCAGTGAGTTCTTGAAATATAATTTAGAAGCATAATACACACTTCTCCTCTTTGGAACCCTAAACTAATGAGCATTCAAGTCATCCTTTATATATGGCCCCGTAGTAAGAGTTGTATCATCACCAACATAATCATCTGATCAGTTTGCAGGTCTATAATTAAGATTTATCTTTTTCAATGGCATGTTTTTCCTGCTTCTATAGTAGATGTCTCTTTTGTGGGGTAATGCTACAGTCCTTTGGTGTAGAGCATCATGCTTCACAATAATGCGTCTCTCTGAGATGTCACATCCATTTTCTTTTGTTAGTAGAACAGATTCATTGTTAAGTATATTTATATTTTATCTTTCCTCCACTGAATGTGTCAGTAACTTGGTTGTACATATTAAAAAGCCCATAATTCTGAAGTTATGACGTCGTTTTATCTTTAGAAATTAACCTGACACCAATACATAAGGCTGAAGTTGTGAAATAGTTTTATCTTTAGAAGATACACTGACACCAATGACAGGCTGGGTCTTGGATCTATCAGTTAATGCTTTCGCCACAGAAATGAAGGACAAATTCCTTAATAGGAGAGGATATAGATTTTCTTGCTGATTGAGATGCAGAAGACTGATAAAGTAGGGCATGTATCTCCTAAAGATTTCTTCCACATCATTATGGACACATGCATTTTGTTGATGACATTTCTTTATCTTTCAGTTGTAACCTTGGGATGCAAAAATATTAGGGTAGTAAAACGTGGCAAACTGAAACACTGGAGACAAAGAAAAAGGAAAGTGAACAGCTAAGTAGAAGGAGGGTGGGCGTACACTGCCTCACATCCCAGCACTCAGTTTGCCCCGATGCATCATAGTAAATGCAGTGCATGATAACACTTAATTCGGTGTCAGGCTTTAGTTTTTCACCCTTGTTGGTGCAGCCAGTGATGTGTATCTCTAGACACGTGAACCACTACAGTTAAAATTCAAGTAAGCAATCACTGTGAACTGTATTTACCACAATACCAAGGGGCGATCTGTGCTGGGAGGTGAGGCAGTGTGCTCCCATCCCCCTTCTGTTTGAAAAGGCTCCCTTGAGCCACTGAGCTGACGAGCTTTTGGAGATGCACCTGTGCGCCAGAGAGAGGTACTGAGATCTGAGAGACTGTGGCAGCCTTTCCAGTAACCACAGAAGGAACTTCGTTTTTTATCTCTACTGATGAAGGATAATATCCATAAACACGTGTCTAGAGAGAATCACTGACTAAATATCGAAGGTCACAATATCGACCTACAAAAATATCGCAGCAAAAATATCGAAGACAAGAATATCGACATCCTATCTACATTAAGGTAAGTACAAAAATATCGAAAACAAAATATCGATGTCAATAATATTGTTGTTAAAAATACCGTTTTTAATTTAAGTTAAAAAAATATTGTAAAATAAAGTAAATAATACATATAATTAAAAGAAACATAGTTAAAAATATTTTAAAATGCTTAAAAGTTATAAGTAGGGGCGTGGCTTCGACTCCGATGGGGTAAGACGCACGCGGCTGGTGCTCCGTCCTCCGGGGCCTATCTAGGGCATTTGGGGAGCGATCCAAGGCACGGGGGCACGTGAGGTGTCCCCCCCCATACGAGCACACGCCCGGGGCTGTCCCGGACCCAAGGTGGGGGCTCCTTGGCTCGTTCGAGCCGGCTGGCGGAGGTGGTGCGGAGAGACCAGCCGCCATCTTATAGACGTTTTGGAGTGGCGATCCGGAGGCTGAGCCGGCACCGGAGGCTAAGACTGCGGGGAGATCGCGGTCGCATAGCCCGCAACAAGCGGAAGACACACCGGGGAGACCCGCGGCTGAGAGGTGAGAGGCCCGGGAAGCTACGGGCGGCTGGCGGCTGGGAGAGCGGGCGGTACGGAGGCTAGACCCGCCATCTTGGGGAGGCGGCGCGGCTGTGCCCGAGAGGCCGATTGACGCCGGTGAAAGAGACAAGCGCTCGAACTTGGCACTCCACAAGTCCCACATAGAGGAGACACTACACCGGCTGGGTGAGGACTGAGTCCCCCGGGACGCTGGAGCTCGACGGCGGCGCACATCGCTGGGGGCCGGGTGTCTGGAGACGGAGACCCGAGAGCTGGGGAGGGCCCTGCGGTGAGAGGTGACGGCCTGCGACACCTGGTGAGTCAGGCGGGGGCGGCCTGCTGGCGGACGGCCGGGGCGGCTGCAGTCCCCCTGGAGAGGCATTGGATTCCCAGAAGGTGAGGTGCGGTGGGTGTAGATCCTGGGGGGAGAACGAGATAACGCTGGGAGGAGTGAAAAGCCCCGGGGATCGTAGAAAAGCCCCAAGGAGGTAAAGGTTGGCCTGCTCGCCCGACCACAAACGAGGAGGTGCAGTTGTTACAGGCAGTGAGCCCTAACGCGCAAGGGGGCACTTGAGGCCTTAAGGGGCGGGAATCACCTGCCTGATAGACCGGGACTTGAATCAAGCTGGGAGCGGGGGAGAAGGCCGTGCTTCTGGGAGTGACCTCCCACCCCATATAATCGCCCTGATGAGCCAGCGCCCCAAAGCCTACGACAACACCCTACTGTGAAGCAGGGGTGAGAGACGACTCCGGGAGGGAGAGGGCACCAGCAGCGAGAGCGGGTTTCTGTGAGCCTGGGGGCCCCCATGGAACAACCCCCAAACTAACCTGTAAATCTGAAAAGAGCCTGGATGGGGATGTGGTTCGGGTGGCGCCCTGTTGAAGAGACCGGGTCAGAGTGAATGCTAATCGACAGCATACCGCTCCTGAGGGAACCCTGCGGCCTACCCACGCGCTGGAAAGGGGACTAGTGCTGGGCTACACGGCGATACAGGCGACGACCGCACTGAGCCAGATACCAACAGCATGACCAGGCCTCGTACGGGGAAGTCTGTAGCGACCCCCGCCACCAAGGACACATCGGTCAAGGATTTGTGGCACAAACGCGCCCCGTCGCCTTCACCAGAGGCCCCTGACATGGCGTCCGCCCTGAAAGACTCCGACCACGGTACTATCACACAGGCAGTGCTGGCCACTTTTCTGCAAGAGATAAAATCGGAGATTTCCTCCCTTAAGACGGAGGTCAAAACGTACTTGACGGATGTACGACGAGATATTACCGAAATTGGCAATCGGGTAGATGATATGGAGCGCACCATAGACTCTCAAACAGAGGACCTGGAAGATCTCCGCCGCAGAGTTCAGGCAATAGAAGAACAGAACGCAGAGCTCCAGATCAAACAGGAAGATTTAGAAAATCGGAGCCGCCGGAACAACGTCCGCATCCGGGGGGGTGCCACGGGGGGCGGAAGGAGCAGACATACTCACATACGTGGCGGACCTACTCCATGCCATCCGAGGTGATGAGGATATCTCCCCCCCGACGCTAGACCGGGCTCACCGAGTGGCTCCCCCACGAGGCAATCCCAACCTGGTCCCTGACATCCTGACCAGAGTCCACTTCTATGCGGAAAAAGAGGCAATCCTCCGGGCCTCCAGGGCGCACGAGAAGCTGGAATACGGGGGCCATAATATCCAGATCTTTCAGGACCTCTCGCCCATCACTCTGCGCCGCCGTCGGGACTTCCGGCCAGTGACGGCCAAACTGAAAGCGTCCAATATTAAATATCAATGGGGTCACCCTTTCGCTATAATTTTCCAATGGGAGGGACGGCGTCGATCCATACGCTCACTGCGAGAGGCACTCCGGCTGCTGCACCTTTCACGGGACTCACAGCCATCCTCGCCCTCCCCTGCTGACTCGGCCTCCCAGATATCGCTGCGCCCGGAGTGGTCCAAGGTACAACGCCACGGCTCGGGATCATCGGTAGCCCACTCGGCTTCTAGCCAAGCTAAGCAAGACATTATACACCACCTGAAAGCTCTAGAAGAACCCCAGCCGCCGTCAGAGAAGAGGTCTGGCCAAGCGCTCCCATCGACCGAGGGACCAGGAAGTGGAGAATGACTTGTGCTCAACACCTGTAAATTTCGTCCTGCCGCGTGGGCCTCTTGAACACGCACGCACCCCTACTCTGGAAGACAAAACATGCCCCTGAGCTGCGACAACCCAGTTCTACTTACAACAGGGGCAATGGAGGAAACACCTATGCACTGTGCACGGGAACTTCTCTGAAGATGGCCCTTGGGGGCCTTGTGGTCCAAGGGGAACACACAGCCTGAACTGGCCTCTCTAGGCAGGACAGACCCCCAAATGATGCTACAGTCAAAGACGAAAAGTGGTCACGTTCACTACGGTATAAATGACCGGCTTTCCTGGACCAGCAAACTGGAGGCGGCGAGACATCTCCCACCAGTAGGCCACAATGTTATGTGTTACCATGTTATAAGTTTGTTATTGCAGGACCTTATCCATTGAGGGATGCTCAGTATAGAGATTAGGTTGACTGAAACCCACTCTGTTGGGGCTTGACTTCACCGAATGTCCCGCCCCCGCCCCATAGTTTAACACTGTGTAAACACTTGTGCCTGCCCCCTTGACACCCTTTCAAGGACATTGACAGCAACAATGACGTACTGTTGGTAGATGTATTGCATCCGTGACTTCTCTCACTACTGGGAGGGTCCGCGGGCGCTCGATCTGCCAGCTGGGGACTGAGATATAACAAAAGTAACACTTTATAGATCTCATCTTAAAACCGGCTACTCATGTGAACACTGGGCCCCCGCACTACTTGGCAGAGGAAGGCCGCACACAACTATTGGGAAGTGGGTGGCACTCAGATGTCCAGGGCGTAGAAGGGGTGGGTGGAGCTCTAGATCACCTTCCAGGTCACCCTATAGCCTAGGTGAAGGGGGCCTTCACGAGTCGACCCTCCTGACGCGGCCCGAGACCTACCACCAACAAGCTTTTGCACTACTAGATAACACGCCTAGGTCAGGCCACTACTTGGCTTTAAGAACACCTTTAGGCGCTCGTTACATCGTGACAGGCCTACCAGGCTCTACTGGGGCCTGTTCCTATACGCCCCATACACTAGATATCCCAAGCTACAACCTTGCCTTTCTACATTGACACCCACACACAATTGGACACGGGACACAAGAGCCCCCAGCTCTCCAAGGTAGGGCACTCGCTCCCTGACATAATATGGGTGAACACCTTGATAGGCTCCCCAACCCCACGACCACAGTTGGATGAACAGATGGCTCCCCGGGGGACGGTAGCTGCCCCGGCTGTCTGGTACCACGTTCCCCCCCACCATGTCCTTAGTCCAAATGAGGAGTGACTTCCTCAGAGCCGCCCTGGTTCACACCACTGGGCCGCTCCAGGGCCGGACTGGTTCTTTATGGCCCAGTTGGCCATCATGTTGCTGGTTATTCTCTATTATTTGGTTTCTCTGTCTTCTTTCCTCTCAATTTTTTCCTTCTCTGCTCGCACAGGCCTGGGAGGATCGGGCATGCATGCGGGATTCCACGCTGATTCGCTGGCCGGACTATTGGGGACAGGCTTGGGCGCCGGGTGTCTATCTAAGAGGAAGGGATTATGGACGTGTGCTACGCTCCCTGCCGAAAGGTGTCCACTTAGCGGGAGAGGGCCCCGGAATGGGGGCGGGAGGCGAAAGGGAGGCCTTGCCGGATCGTGCTCCATCCTACTGGACCAATGGCACAACTTAAATGCATGACCCTAAATGTTCGGGGCCTGAATTCCCCGAACAAGCGAAGACAAATCTGGAGATATCTCCTCCTACGCGACCCTGATATTATCTTCTTACAGGAGACCCACCTCCTCTCGGCGGATGTTTCGCGTATGTCCCACCCTAGATATCCGGTACAGGTATGGGCCCATGCACCAACTAAGACTGCGGGGGTAGCAATCCTTTTCAAAGCTGGCACCCCAATAACAATCAGCCATACTACACGTGATAGAGAAGGTCGATATCTTAAGACGGCAATCTTAGCTCGGGGCAACCCCCTGTTGCTACTTAATATATACGCTCCTAATGAAGCGCAAGATAGCTTTCTCAGGGATCTCCTCCGCTCACAACTATCCCAGGAGGATGGGCCCGCCATCATTGGAGGCGACTTTAATTTAGTATGGGATCCGGGCTTAGATCGCACCGCTTCCTCGTATCAAGGGACCGGAGCTATGTCCGCGACACTTAAGCACGACATACAGGCTCTTGGTCTTGTAGATGCATGGCGATACAGGGAACCTGACACGCGGGATTACTCCTTTTATTCCCATGTCCATCGATCTTACTCCCGCATCGACTACTTTTTTATTTCCCAGACACTTACTAGAGCCTTGGAATCGGCGGACATCTCAGACATATCGGTTTCTGATCACGCCCACGTGGAAATCACCCTGGCGGGAATGGGCAGACCCTCGGGCTCCACTCCACTTTGGCGTCTTCCTCCTCGGGTCTTGCGGGATCCGGTGGACGTAGACGAACTAAAACAAGCCATACAATCCTATTTCATTCATAATGACCTACCGGACACCCCGATTTCTCTCTTAAGGGACGCCTTCAAAGCTACGATTAGGGGCACTATCACCTCTATTTCCATAGCTCGACGAAGGGAGGCTAGACTGGTAGAGGACAACCTCTGTCGCGACATTAAAGCGCTAGAGCGGCAGACTCACATAACGCCCTCTTTACTTGCGAAGAAAAAACTCGCATCACTTCGGGGACAACTAAAGGCCCTAAGAGTAAATAAGGCGGAACACTCCCTTCTCGCCCTAAAGCAGAAATTCTATGGAGGAGGCAACAAAGTGGGCTCCATGCTGGCACGTCGCCTCCGCCTCCAGATATCCCGTAACCACATTGCCAAAATCACTTTGCCGGGCGGGGGGTGGGCTATCGCGGAAAGTGCCAAACAAAAGGAATTCCTCGAGTTCTTTTCTGATCTATACGGGGCTGCGGACACCTGTGTGGACCAGATAGAACCCTTCCTGGACGAGTGCCCCATGCCACCTCTGGACACCCACCGCCAGCAACAGCTAGAGGAGCGCATTACAGCGGAAGAGCTACTACACGCTCTAAAGAGTATGCCGACGGGGAAGTCACCCGGCCCTGATGGCCTGACGCTGGCCTTTTACCGCCTCTTTCTCCCAGAACTTCAAACACCTCTGTTACGCCTTTTTAACTCGTTTACTGACACCGGAGCTGTGACACCGTCAATGGCTGAGGCGGAGATTGTTCTCATTCCAAAGCCCGGGAAAGATCATACTGCATGCGCATCGTTCCGCCCGATCTCGCTCCTAAATGTCGACGCCAAGCTCTATACTAAAATCCTATCCCGTCGCCTGGCTCCTCTCCTCCCGAGCTTAATTGAACCTGATCAAGTAGGCTTCATACAAGAACGACAGGGAGCGGATAACCTACGGAGAATAGCCCATCTAATACAAAAGGTTCAACACCACGACATGCCTGCCTTCTTACTCTCCCTCGACGCCGAGAAGGCCTTTGACCGGGTCGATTGGTCATTCCTTCGGGCGGTTCTCCGCCGCATAGGACTAGGACCTCTCATGATAAACCGCATCATGGCACCGTATGCGGACCCTAAAGCGCGAATTCGGGTGAATGGACTTTTGACCTCTTCTTTTTCCATCCGAAGGGGTACTCGTCAGGGCTGCCCACTATCACCCCTGCTCTTCGCGCTTGCTGTGGAGCCCCTGGCTATTGCTATCCGACGATCGGAGGATGTTAAAGGAGTCCGCATGGGCAGGGTGGACCATAAGATCGCCCTCTTCGCGGATGATCTACTTTTGACACTCACGGAGCCTGCGACCTCCCTCCCGGCGCTCATAGACACCCTTTCCCAATTTGAGTTAGTATCGGGGCTCAGGGTCAATCTTCCCAAATCGCGTGCACTTAATCTCACTCTTCCCCCCCGGCAGTTAGATGAACTCCAGGCAGTCAACCCTTTCCAATGGGCCTCAAAGTCCATCCGTTATCTGGGGATCAATATCACAGCTAATCTTGACACTTGGACGCAGGCTAACTGGCCTGCCTGTAGAACCACTGTGCGAGAGGATCTCCGCCGATGGAAAGCATTACCTCTCTCTTGGCTAGGGCGCCTCAACGCAGTGAAAATGTCCATACTCTCAAAGGTCCTATACATATTTCAAGCGCTCCTGACGCCAATCCCCCATAGAGACATCCTGGGTCTTCAGAGAGAAGTGGTCAACTTCATATGGGGAGGAGGAAGACCGCGGCTGTCTACCAAGGTTTTGATGCTACCGCGAGAACGTGGAGGCCTAGCGTGCCCGGATCTCCTGGCATACTATTGGGCGTCGCATCTAAGGTATATATCGGAGTGGTCGGTGCGGGCAAGTGAAAAACACTGGTTTCACATGGACCGAGCGGTGGCCTGTCGCCCGCTGTGGGACCTAGCTTGGCTAAAAAAAAGCGCTCGACATCCCAGTGCTTATATTGCCACGCCCACGTGCACGGTATTAGAAATATGGGATAGAATCGCAGTACACCAGGGCCTTGCTTCGTTCCCCTCTCCCCTCACTCCGGTGGCACTCAACGCAGACTTTCCCCCAGCCTCCAGCATAAACTCGTTTCGAGCATGGGAAACAGGGGAGTGTCGCATCATTGAACAACTCTTCGAGAACGGGATGTTCAAGTCGTTTGAACAGTGTCGGGCGGACTTCAATCTCCCAGTGAATGCTCGGCTAGAATACTTCCAGATCCGCCACTGGCTTCGGGCCCCATCCAATAGGGAGGGAGCCACGCGACAGCTGACATCATTTGAACTTCTGGTTCGAGCATTTGATGGGTCTAGAGGGCTAATCTCTCGGACCTATAAGGTCCTTCAACAATCTCAGGAGGTCACGCCCCACACCTGCCAGTGGCAGAGGGACATTGGGAGCGAGATTCTCCCTGGCCGGTGGGCTCAGCTCTGGAGGGACATCCGGCGCATACTGCGAAGTACGCCACAACAAGAATCGGCATATAAACTTATGACACGCTGGTACTATACTCCTCTTAGGCTGCAGAGAATGTTCCCTGGAGTAACCCCTAACTGTTGGCGTTGCTTGGCGGCTCAGGGATCCTTCATTCACATCTGGTGGGAGTGCCCACTTATTACTTTGTACTGGTCGGAGGTGCAACAGCACATTAGGGCAGTGGTAGGGTTTCCCCTCCCCAACGATCCGGAGGTTTTCATTTTGGGCCTCCGCCCGACCACACTCAAAGCCATGACACATATGGCCTGGCGCTTGATATTTCAGATGTTTACGGCAGCGAAACAAGTTATCGCATCCCACTGGAAACAGGCCCACACGCCTTCCACAACTTTGTGGTTTACGAGACTCTGGCAGGTCATGGCGATGGAACTCCTTACCCACCGACTGACACACACAGATGCCAAATTTCAGCGCACTTGGCAGCCCTTGATCCAGTACCTGACCCGGTTGGAGCACACTAGAACTATGCCTCCGCGACTTCGCGCCCTTCAACTCTTTGACGACCCAGTTCTCCCCAGAGGGGATACCGACGAATCGGATACAGCCTAAGCGCACGACAGCCCTATATGTCCTCCCGATGCTTGGCGCCCGGGAGCCGGTCCCCGGCCGACCGCGAACTGACCCCGCATGCCTCCGGGTTCCTCTTCCTTGCGGGTCCTTCGACCGGAGAGATGTTAGCCCTCTGACTACCTCCTTAGGCCTCTTTCTCTTTCATCTATTTCTTTCTCTTTTCTAAGTATATTTGTTTTTCTCCTGGTCAATCTTTATTGCAAGGCCGACGAACCAGCATGTCCAGCTGCCCACATACCATCTTCTTGCGCAAGGTGCGACCATTTAACCATAGTGGTGGGCCCGAAAGAACTACAAGGGCAATGCAAACATTTTCTCCGGCGTAACAACCGAGGCGACCCTCTCTCCCTTCGCTCACGGGTTGCAGTGACACGCAGACCGCAAAAAGGCCGCAAACCCAGGGGTCTATGCACTGTGGTAATGGTAAAATGGTGAATTCGACATTACGACAATTGAGATATAGTATAGATAGCGTAGGATGATAGGAAAGCTACTACCCAATAACTGTCGAGAATTAAGCTATATTCGCATACGTTTCTTACCTTACTATCTATAGCTCTCCTGAACGCGGCCGGCCCAATGTGGTTGTAGGCGGCTTGCTGTGTACTTCCCTTACCCAGTCGTAAGAGTTACTGCCTCGATAACTTGCACTGCTGGCCCTGCTGGGGATGTAGGCGGAATGCAGTGGAGATGAACTTTACTCTTTAATAAAGTTGTTTTAAAATAAAAAAAATTAAAAAAAGTTATAAGTAATATATATAATTTAAAAATACATTAAACATATACATATAATATATAATATATATATACTTACTTATTAATATGTTTTAATATTTATTTTAATAACTTATAAATTGTTTAATTAATTTTTTATAAATTATAACTACATCTATACACATAAAACAATAATATAAATAAAAATTAAATACATATATGTAACAAATTAAAAAAATTAAAATTATTTTAAAATAATTATACAGTACTGTAGCTAAAAAAATACAAAATATTAGATAGCGGAGGAAATAAAATTACTATTCCAACTGCAGTAACTGCAACAGTACGAAAAGTGTTGGATAGCGTAGGGGTAAAAATTACTATTCCCACTCCAGTGAGTGCAACAGTAGGGAAAGTGTTGGATAGTGTAGGGGTTAAAATTACTATTCCCACTCCAGTGAGTGCAACAGTAGGGAAAGTGTTGGATAGCGTAGGGGTAAAAATCACTATTCCCACTCCAGTGAGTGCAACAGTAGGGAAAATGTAGGATCGCGTAGGGGTTAAATTAACATACTTTTAAATTATTTTTAAAATAAATAACATATTAATAATTATTTAACAAAATAATTATTAATAAATACCTATTAAATTAAATTAATATTTACTTAAATAACATTAAATTACTTCCCACCCTATTCCCCTATAAACACACATACATAAAAAAATAACACAATTAATTTAATTATCAATTAATCAATTAATAAAAATTAATTACCAATTAATAATTAATTAACAATAAATTAATTAACAATAACAATAAATAAAAAATAATACATTAATTATCATTAATATAATTTTTAATTAACCAACTAATAAAAATTTATTACCAATTAATTATTAATTAACAATAAGTTAATAATCAATAACAATAAATATACACATATTAACTAATTAATTATATTTAAATTACTTCCCACCCTATTCCCCTATAAACCCACAACCCGCTACACATTAAAAATAACATAATGAATTTAATTACCAATTAATCAATGCATTAAAATTAATTACCAATTAATAATTAATTTACAATAAATTAGTTAATAACAATAAATAAAAATTAATAATAAATTAATTATAATTAATATAATTATAAATTAACCAATTGATATAAATTATTTACCAATTAATAATTAATTAACAATAAATTAACAATAAATAACAATAAATAACAATAAATAAAAACATATTAATTAATTAATTATAATTAAATTACTTCCCACCCTATCCCCCTATAAACCCACAACCCGCTCTGATACTAAAACGCAAAATTTCCTTTAAAAAAATTACTAGTCTCTAAACATTTAATACATGTATTTAAAAATAATGAAAAAACTTTAAAAATAATGTTAAACATACATATAAAATACATAACACTAAAAATAAAAACGATATTATTTACAACTATATTTTTGCTAACTATATTAATTACTTCGATATTACTTACTTCGATATTAAAAAAATCGATATTACTTACCTTAAAGTCGATATTCTGGTCAACGATATTCTTGACTTCGATATTCTGTCCCTACGATATTAAAAACTCGATATTAGTGTAGGTCGATATTTAAAATTCGATATTTTGACTGCGCACCGTCTAGAGATTTATAGCACTAACCTGCACCAACTTTGGTGAACCACTACAGCTAAAATTCAAGTAAGCAATCACTGTGAACTGCATTTACCACAATGCTAAGTGGCGAACTGTGCAGGGAGGTGAGGCAGTTTGCTCCCATCCCCCTTCTGTTTAAACAGCTAAGTAACGAAAGGTTAAGGGCTTAAGGTAAACAAGACCATGAATGAGTAAGGCAAGAAAAGAGGGTCCCCCTCATAAATATAAAGTTAATAGACATGCTGGACCTGACATCCTTGGTGTGGTTTTCTCCCAACCTTTTGCCTTCAATTCTCCTTCCTGCTTTTGCTGACATTGTTTTTGCTGGCCATAGAACTATGCACACATTACCACTTCTAACCACTGCTAGAGCGCTTGTGCTGTCTCCATTAAACATGGTAAAATTGGCTTACACCCAATTGGCACATTTAATTTACTAGTTAGTCCCTAGTAAAGTGGTACTACATGTATCCAGGACCTGTAAATTAAATGCTCCTAGTAGGCCTGCAGGAGTGATTTTGCCATCCACTCTAGTAGCCCTTTAAAACATGTCTAAGGCCTGCCACTGCAACCTGTGTGTGCAGTTTTACACTGCCATTTAAGCCTAGCAAAATAAACTTTTTGACAGGCCTAAAACATCCATTTTAATACATATAAGCCACCCCTGGGTTAGGCCCTAAACAGCCCATAGGGCATGATGTATTGTATTTAAAGGTTTGGGCATGTACTTTTCAATTTTACATGTCCTGGTAGTGAAAAACTCTTACATTTGTTTTTCACAACTGCAAGGCCTACCTCTCCCACAGAATAACATTGGGTTATCTAATTTCTTTTAATAAGTGAAAACTTTCAATTGGGAGCAGGAAAAAATGTTGAGTTTGGCCTCCTGATTAGAGCCTCAGAGACAGAAACGGTTCCAACCACCTTGATACCAGCACCTGGACTCTGTCTGCTCTGTTTTGTGCCCCACAAGTGGTGCCACCCCAGTTGTGGACCCTTGGAGGTGAGCCTGAAGGTGCTCTGCCAACCCAGCTGTGATTCAAGCAGAACCAACTTAGGGGCCGATTCCGATTCGGGCCGGAAAACGTACCGACCGACTCGGAGCCGGGATTCATTCCGACTGACACGTACCGGTGCAGCCCGACCCGCAAAGTACGATGAAAAGCGTGCAAAATCCGACCGACTCGTACAGAACACAATACGAATGACCGAACCGCGCGGAAAACAGCTATCCGGCCGGAAAAGCACGCGAATCGAACCGACCGACACGCACCAGGAAGAATCCCGAACGAAACGTACCCGCGAACTCCGACCTGCAAAGTACGATGCAACGCGTGGAAAACACGACCGAGTCGCACGGCGCCCAAGCCGTACGACCGACACGCATACAAAACTGCGAGCCGAAGCAACCCAATACACCGCGACTGACACGTACGCAGCACAGAAAACAGCACAAACACAGCGTGAACGAATCGGAGAAGCTCGCACGAGACAACTGCAGGGTCCGACTCGGTCAGAAGAACGTCTCCTACATGCACAAAAAGTACAAAGGAAAAAACACACAAAAAAAGGCCAAACAAGCAATTACAAAGCCAATAAATACTGGGGGGGGGGGAAACAGGGAATAAAGACACACCCACAACTCCACCCATATAAAGGACACAAATCCCTACCATGATCCTTTGCAAATTCAAATTACCTGCCAGCACTCAACACCAACAGACAGCAACCACACACACACTCACAGCTCATCCATCACACAAGCCACACACCAGCAGCACCTCAACAAATAGCGCCCTCACATACACCCAGCAAAACACACACTCACACACCCTCACTTGCACACCCCCACACACATCACACACCACCACCACCCATCACCATGCCCCCAAAGAAGAATCCAAAGTTCCTAGATAGTGAATTGGAAGTCCTGGTAGATGAGATCCTCAGGGTAGAGCCACAGCTGTTTGGTACACTGGTCCAACAGACCCCCATGTCGCAGAAAACCAAGATGTGGGAGAGTATTGTCGACAGGGTGAACGCACAATCACCATGTTTGCGCACAAAAGAAGACATCCAGAACAGGTGGTATGATGTGCGCAGGAGGGTCAGGGACCTGTTGAAGAAGGACTACCTCTTGAGCCAACACACCGGCAGTGGCCCTCCTGCCAAACCAGTATACCTCAGGCCCTGGGAGGAGAAGGTGCGGGCCATCCTACCACCAGTGAGCGTATATGGACTAGAAAACATCCCAGAGCCTGATGAGTACACAACAAATGTACACAATATTGTGCGACAATACACACACATCACTGTCAAGGGGAGAGTCAAACCATGCACCCTTAGCAAATACACACCAACCAAAACAGAATCATCCCAAGATGTGTATGTCAGTCAGATAAACACAACACATGCCATCTCATAGTGATATGTAACTGTGTCATCACATGTACAAACACAACTACAAATACAGCTAGGCAGTGGCACAAATATAACTAACAAACACATCCAGACATGTAGCCACCAGTACAACACCACCTCACAGTGAAGCCCACTGAAAGGAAGGAATCCTGTGTATGCTGGGCAAGTCAGTGTAGCCAATAGCATCATGGGAGTCGTAGTCACAGATATTGCCCACCCTCACAATGCGCACATCAACACCACCATGAACCATGCTCACATCACAGGGAGTGGAAAACAACTGACAAGATGGCTGACACTGGCTACTGCTGTGGGGAGCACAAGGCCCTGCTGGCAACTGTGCACCAACCAACAGCAGGACACCACTGACTGACATCCTGAAAGCCAACTTGCACTCCCTGCAATGGAAGCACGTTCCATGGTGGGATATCTGGCTCGGTGGGAAGGAGGACTGACAGCACTGACCATAGTTACCAGCAGCTCTACTCACACACACCCCTAACACAAACTCCACACAACTCACCTGGGAGAATGCATTGCCTCACACTCTAATCAAATATCCCACAAAGAACCACAACCCTGGGTCATGCTGTGTGAAGCACAGGGACACACATGGGACTTGTAGCCAAACTAACCCCAGGATAACACTGTCAGCTATCTTGTCAGCACAGGCACACAACCCCACAGGGAAGCAGAGTCAAAAGGAAGGAAGCATGGGCATGCTGGGAAGGGGGGTGGAGGCAATAGCATGATGGGAGTGGTAGTCACAGCCCAACATCCCCCACCCACATGGCCCAGCAAGATCACACCCAAGCATGCACACCTCACAGGGAGTCAAAAGCCACTTCAAAGATGGCTGACACTGGTGCTCAGTCGTGGGGAGCACATGGCCCTGCTGGGAACTGGGCACCAACCAACAGCAGGACACCACTGTCAGCCATCTTGCCATTGCTGTCACACTCACACACAGTGAAGTCCACTCAAAAGGAAGGAAGTCTGGGCATGCTGGGAAGGGCGGTGGAGGCAATAGCATGATGGGAGTGGTAGTCACAGCTCAACATCCCCCACCCGCATGGCCCAGCAAGCTCACACTAAAGCATGCACACCTACCAGGTAGTGAAAAGCCACATCAAAGATGTCTGACACTGGTGCTATGTTGTGGGGAGCACAAGGCCCTGCTGGGAACTGGGCACCAACCAACAGCAGGACACCACTGTCAGCCATCTTGCCATTGCTGTCACACTCACACACAGTGAAGTCCACTCAAAAGGAAGGAAGTATGGGCATGCTGGGAAGGGCGGTGGAGGCAATAGCATGATGGGAGTGGTAGTCACAGCTCAACATCCCCCACCCGCATGGCCCAGCAAGCTCACACTAAAGCATGCACACCTACCAGGTAGTGAAAAGCCATATCAAAGATGTCTGACACTGGTGCTATGTTGTGGGGAGCACAAGGCCCTGCTGGGAACTGGGCACCAACCAACAGCAGGACACCACTGTCAGCCATCTTGCCATTGCTGTCACACTCACACACAGTGAAGTCCACTCAAAAGGAAGGAAGTATGTGCATGCTGGGAAGGGGGGTGGAGGCAATAGCATGATGGGAGTGGTAGTCACAAATATTGTTCACCCTCACAACTGTCCCATCAACACCACCCTGAACAATGAGCACATCACATGGAGTGGCAAAGAACTGACAACATGGCTGACACTGGGTACTGCTGTGGGGAGCACAAGGCCCTGCTGGGAACTGTGCACCAACCAACAGCAGGACACCACTGACTGACATCCTGAAAGACAACTTGCACTCCCTGCAATGGAAGCACGTTCCATGGTGGGATATCTGGCTGGGTGGGAAGGAGGACTGACAGCACTGACCATAGTTACCAGCAGCTCTACTCACACACACCCCTAACACAAACTCCACACAACTCACCTGGGAGAATGCATTGCCTCACACTCTAATCAAATATCCCACAAAGAACCACAACCCTGGGTCATGCTGTGTGAAGCACAGGGACACACATGGGACTTGTAGCCAAACTAACCCCAGGATAACACTGTCAGCCATCTTGTCAGCACAGGCACACAACCCCACAGGGAAGCAGAGTCAAAAGGAAGGAAGCATGGGCATGCTGGGAAGGGGGTTGGAGGCAATAGCATGATGGGAGTGGCAGTCACAGATATTGGTCACCCCCACAACTGTCCCATCAACACCACCCTGAACCATGCACACATCACAGGGAGTGGAAAAGAACTGACAAGATGGCTGACACTGGGTACTGCTGTGGGGAGCACAAGACCCTGCTGGGAACTGGGCACCAACCAACAGCAGGACACCACTCACTGACATCCTGAGAGTCAACCTGAACCCACTGCAAGGGTGGCATGCTTCATGGTGGGATAACTGGGCTGGGGGGAGAAGGAGGGCCGGTTGTCAACCAAATACAACCAATGCAGACCATGTACACACCCCAACATTCAAATTGAAATGCTCAAAGTATGCAGGACAATGTGCTACACCAATATCAACCTCTGACTGTGACAACTTAGGACAATGCAATGTACAGGCCCGCATCCAGAGGTACAGTCACAACTGTCAGGTGTGTCAACCATTGATGCCTGCAGAAACATAACATACATTGTGTGTGTCTCGCAAAAACAGGTGATGATGGGGACACAGCAGCAGACGCTGAGGAGTCCCTGTCCCAGGATCCAGGGGAAACGGAGCTCACTGGTGTTGAACAGCCTCTGCCCTCCTCGGATGACGAAGACCTACCTGGCACCTCCGGAGCGAGTCATCATGCAGCACCAGCAGGACCACCAGCTGCACCCCCTGCACCCACCCCTCCAACGACTGACAACACACAAACCACCCCTGCCGACACGGACAGACCAAGGACCACCACCACCACCAGCACACGGACCCTGGCCCAATGTGGGGCTATGGACACCAACACCACCAACAACCCCCAAGGGGGCCCAGGGTCACCTGTGCATGCCACCTCAGGTACTGCACGTGTCGCCAGGGGTGGTGGGAGGGGTGGTAGACATAGGTCGCTGCTCGCAGAGGGGTCTGGACTGCATGATGACCCACAACTGGTACGCATAGCCGATGCGTACCAGACCAGCACCGGAGAGCTCAGCCAGGTAGTGGGGATCCTCAGGGACATACGTCAGCAGCAGGCTGCCCATCATGCCCGCTTGGACTTACACATGTCCCGCATGGAGTCCAAGTGGGACACACTGCAAGAGATGACGGCGGTGCATAGGGACATATTACAATGCCTCCGCCAGATGAGCAGCAACATGTCAACACCTCCCTGTGTGCCCACAACATCTGGTGCTGAAACAACTGCAACTGCCACAGGGAGGGAGGATGACTCTGGCGGAGAGTCCCCTGCACCGCAGCAGCCTGCACTTGAGGGTCCCCCCCAAAGAAGAGGGGTCGTCCGAGGAAGGGCAACTGAGAGGCCGATGGCCATGCGCAACCCCCAGGAAGCCAAAACCTGTTCTGGATAATCACCTTTGTGCGCAAATTGTTCACCCTGTTGAATGCAACACTACTCCCCCACATGACATGGGGAGTACAAGTTGGACCAATGTATCAGATGACTGTGGACTTTACTCAGGACATTTCTGCTACCAGGACTTCTAAATCATCTAGGAACTTTGGATTACAATCACAATGTACAGCACCCACCATCCTGTGCACTATACTCACACATGTATGACAATAAACACACTAATACACCATACCTGCCTCTGTTGTGATTCCAACGTGGTTTCTGTCATGGAGATGATGACCTGCGAAATTACACTGTGCATGCTAACTGCTACAGCAAGTACAACACAGGCATGTGAGTCATGGCAACGTGACACATATGAGGGAGACACACCACCAGGGCTACACAACATATACACACCAATGCCACCTGACTCATCGCCTACACTGATGTTGCCAGGAAATACGGTGCAATGCACAGACACAACACCTATTCACAGTCTTTGTCAACTAGCCCACTGGTGCATTAAGCAAATGTCAGTCAGATGTGTGACCACAGACAACGCACATCACAAAGTGAAGCACAGGTTTATTACACATTTGCAACATGTTGTAACCACTACAGATGCAAGGTAATCCCACCTGGCAGTGGGCACACAGTCAACAAGTGTAGAAGGAAGGAAGTCCATGGGTGTGGCGCACATCACCTGTAGGGACACGACAGCTACCACCCTGGAAGTTTAATCACGGTGTCGGAGGATCACAGTTGAACAAACAACTCTGAAAGTACCCTGTGAAGGACAGAAATGACACACAGTCAAAAGCACTGAAGAACAGGACAGAACTGCAATACTCATGCCCAATACATGTCACAAGATACCCACCCAGAACAAAGTTAGCATGTCAACACTGTTGGGGAGTACAGACTACCTGTAAGGACACATTGCTACACGCATACAGTCATGTAGCACATGGCCACACTCAAACAGCACCAGAGCCCCACCAACACATATCATGCATACTCACATCATTGACATGACATCTCCGGATACTCACATTCAGCTGAAGAAGTTGGTGATGAGCTGTGTGCGGACATCACCATCATCATCATCACTGGCATTGTGGTCCAGGCCAGGATCCTCCACAGGTGGCGGATGTTGGTCATCGTCATCCAGGATGAGAGGCAACTCCTTCCGCACAGCCAGGTTGTGTAGCATGCAGCAGACGATGACAATCTTGCACACCTTTGCTGGGGCATATGGGAGGGCCCCTCCTGTCTTGTCCAGGCAGCGGAAGCGGCTCTTCAGGAGACCAAATGTCTGCTCAATCACTCTCCTGGTCCGACCATGTGCCTCATTGTAGCGCATCTGGGCTGGTGTCACAGGGTTCCTGAGGGGCGTCAGCAACCACGGCATGTTGGGGTATCCGGAGTCACCTACATATGGACAATTGCACATTAGCTGATTTGGAAAAGAGGGTGGAATACTACATCGCAGAACACACACAATGGTACAAAGTCAGTACACACCGACAAGCCAGGCACGCTGGTTCCGCATCTGTGACATCATCCTCGGGATGCGACTACTCCTCATCACGTAGGCATTGTGTGCAGAACCGGGGAAACGGGCACACACGTGTGAGATGCTCATATCAGCAAGACATACCACCAGTGCATTGACCGAATGGTAATGTTTGCGGTTCCTGTATGCCTGCTCATGTGCCTGTGGTGGTATCAAAGCCACATGTGTCCCATCAATGGAGCCAATGACATGCGGCATCCTCCCCAGGGCATAGAAGTCACTCTTTACGTCAGTGAGTTGTTGAGGTCTAGGGAAATAGATGTACTGGTTCAGGTATCTCAACATAGCCTCCAAAACATCGCGTAGCACACGGCTGAACATGGTCTGTGACATCCCACCAGCAGACGCCACAGTGTGTTGAAAGGTACTGGTGGCAAAGAAGTGTAGGGCTGCCATCACCTTCACCTTGGGGGTCAGCGCTGTGGGGTATGTCCGGCCAGGTTGCAAATGTTGGGCCAAGCGCACCGTCAATTCCTCAATCAGCGGCCTGGTGAAGCGGTACCGTCGGATGCAGTCCCGTTCCACCATGGATGCAAGGTCAGGGAATGGTCTATGGACAGCTGGTGCCCTGCAGTGCATAGGTGAAGAAAGAAAGATTGTCAGTCACCCCACATATGTGGCATTGACCATACACAATATCACATGATACATCATTATGAGACACAAGTACATGATGTGTGCAGTTCCGTAAGGACATGTATGGCACCTACATGGCCAACATCTAACATCACAGTTCAACAAGTGGCATCAACAAGTCCCATGTTGTGCCATGGGATATCTTGAGGCCGTGTCACAGTTCCCATCTACTGCTGCCATGTTCCAAACACACCCCACAGTGACATGTGTGGACAGATTTGCCCCAGGCATCACAGCTCATCGACAGGTAGATTCCCAGGGACCCTGTATTGCCACATGGACACTGGCATGACATGGTGCATCATGAATACACCACAGCAAAACAACCATGACCCCCACAGGTAGTGGTCCCGGTTGCCTCAGCAGGACAGACATGGACGTCTGTGACACACACACGCACAACATCAAAGTTCATGCACAAACAACATGGATGTGGAGACTGTCTCCCATTGTGCACATGGAATCAGAGACATTGTAAACACAACATGCACACAGACTGTGGAGGACCATCACTATTGTGCCAATGGGTCACCCTGGGACGTACATACCGTCCCACATGGGACTCAGGGGGTATGTGACATGACATACACATACACCACCGTGAAATGTGACCATGCCACATGCTCAGGAATGAACAGTTGCACATCACAGTGGTCATGTGCACGACACACAAAGGATTCTGTCCCCATGAACACGTGCACAGCCTGGGAGTGGCTGCCCCGAAGTGACACCCACAGAACAACATGTTCACCCCCATACACGGAATAGGTAATGCAGCCTTACATGCCTTAGGATACAGTGTGGACAGGCTGTGGTGTTGTAGGTGTGCCCCTCACTCCCTGGGAAGTATATGTGGCTGGCATATGTTCACCTGTGACAGGCATGGTGACATATGCCAGTGACTTGTCCAGGGACGCGTTGGACAGCAATGGACCGATCGGTGCGCACACATTGGCCATTGCATTCAATGTGAGCGGGTACGCGTTGTAGAGCAATGGACCGATCGGTGTGCCCGGCCGGCCCATTGCATTGAATGTGAGCGGGTACGCGTTGTATCGCGGGTACGCGTTGAACTGCAATGGACCGATCGGTGTGCCTGGCCGGCCCATTGCATTCAATGTGAGCGGGTACGCGTTGTATCGCGGGTACGCCTTGTACAGCAATGGACCAATCGGTGCGCACACATTGGCTGGGGCCTGGCATGGCAACGGACGCGTTTTCGAAGCTCCAACGAGTCTGATGCAGTGAATTCAGTTGGCCAGCCACAACAATGTTGCAAAATCATGGGTGTCATGAAGTTGAAGATTTGAAGGATGCTGTGGGCGTGTATTAGTGCTGCTATACCATGGATTGGTCAGATTTAGAAGATGCAAACGACTTGGACCTATCACTTTGGACACATGGGACAGTATCTGCCTCTGCAGCACACATATAATGCTGGCTGTTCCCCTGAGAGCTCACTTGCCTGCACTACATGCTCCAGGACGACATCTGCCACCAACACTGCTGCTGTTTATGCATCCTCTGGCTCCTGCAATGGCACGTACTGTGGAGAGAGCCCCAGCCTTCAGCCTTGAGGAGAACCAGGCCCTGCTGGACAGCCTCCTTCCACAGTACAGCAAGCTGTATGGGAAACCAGGGGAGCAGGTGAGTGTGCTGTCCACTGCATCACTAATTGTGCATGTTGTCTGACTAGCAGGACTTTCAGTGTGCACACCACTGGCTAGCATGCCCACTGAGTAGTTGTCACACCCCAAAGTGTGTAGTTACATGCACTGAACTGGTACAGTGCAGTAACAGTGCATTCCAAATAGGTTTACTTCCCATGCAATGATACCATGTAGTGACTGCTGGCAAACTGTTCATAGCCATTGTTGCACTGCCTGTGTACATCATATGCCCCTGTAATTGAGACATGTATATCCAACTGTGTGATGCACGTATATGTTGCATGTGTAGTAATGGCCTTTTCACTTTGTCATCCTCACAGGTTGATGCCCACCAGAAGCAGGACATCTGGCTGACCATCGCCCGGAAAGTAAGATCCGTGGGGGTCTACAGGCGCAGGATCCGCAACTGCCAAAAGAGGTGGCAGGACCTTCGTGGCTGGACCCGGAGGATCGCAAGGGTCCAGCAGAAGCTGTCGCCTCCTCGCAGGAGGGGCGGACACCGGACACTGACCCCCACATGCTCCGGATCCTGGCGGTGGTCTTCCCTGACCTGGATGGGCAGCTGAGGGACAGACAGCAGCAAGGAGGGGGTGAGTCCATGACTGCACTGTGCACTTTGTCTGACATGCTATGTGCCCTCCTCTGGCCTGGTTAAACTTCCACAGTACATCAGTCATGTGGTCCAGGACACATGTCCCTCATTTGTTACATGCCCACTTCTCCTCTGATACGCATATGTGTGGCCCTTATAGTCAGGAAATTGTGTCATTTGGGGACTGTGTCATTGCATTTTGCTTTGCTCAAGGTGGGGGACAGCATTTGTTCCCGTGACTATGTTGTGCGATTCATGGGTGGGTCAATTGCCTACACAATGCCTAAGTTCTGACATGTGATCTGCGTGTAACTTTGATATGTGGTCCGCTTGCTGCTCTGACTCACCACATGTCCCTGGGGAATGTGGCACACACCCATGCTGCTGGTGGGAACAATATTTGGGCCTCAGGAGTATGTGTATCCAGTGTGTCACACATGCTTAGCCACCTGCCTACTGTCCAGGACTCATCCCTCTTACAGGTGGAGCTGGACAGTCATGCCTACTCCAGTGCATACAATACACTCTGTACTCCCACTCCCGTGTATCATCTGGCATGTTGTGATCAGTGAAATGTACCCTCAGGTGTCTGCCTCTGTCTCATTGTGCTGTGTCTTCGTTGTCAGGACTACTGGTATGTTCATCGTTTGGGGCTCAGCATGCCATCTGAGATGTGACCATGATAGACGATACTTCTGTGACTTATAGGTGTCTGATCACTTGACTGTGCACACAGGTGTTTGCGACTGTGACTTTCAGGCAGCTGTATTTTCATTCACAGCACACTGTGAGGTGCTCATGTTCAGGGAGTTGTGTTTCATGTCCCCCATATGTCCAGTTGGTATGACATGGACAAATAGTAGTACAGATGATATGGTTTTTGGGGGATGGACATGTGCACTTGTCAGTCACATAACTTGCATTCCCCATGCCCTTGGATGGTGACACAGTGCAGACTGTTGTTGGCTGGCTGCCATGGCCATGTGACTTGAGACAGTAATGTATGACTTTGCACGCATTCCTGTGTCATGGCATTAAACTTCCTGGGACTGATCCTGCAGGGGAGTGACATGTGCAACATGCACCCCATTGTGGCATTGACTATCCGGACATGGGTCCATCATGGTGTCTGGTGCTGGTATGCATCACATGCATTTCTAATTAGAATCTGGCCATCCCTTTATCCGGACACCTGCACTGACTCAGTGGCAAGAGAT
Organism: Calotriton arnoldi; assembly: GCA_963921515.1. Classification (NCBI taxonomy): domain Eukaryota; kingdom Metazoa; phylum Chordata; class Amphibia; order Caudata; family Salamandridae; genus Calotriton; species Calotriton arnoldi. Next base: position 2,020,071 of record CAWUFW010002608.1, read on the forward strand.
GTGATGTGTGCATGTTCACATGCTTCACCGTGTTCCCTGCAATGTCCAACAACTGTGTAGGTGGTGCATGTGTCCACACTGGGGTCTTACCATCAGACAGGCACCAGACAGATGGGTGCAAGGGCAGGAGGGGTGTGAGTCCCATGGTTGACCATCAGACTGACAATTGGCTTCCCCGAATCTGTGCGAGGACTTTAGGCAATGTTCAACTAAGGATGCCAGGGCTTGCTCTGTAATGTGCTGTACTTACTGTGGTGTGTGCGGTCAGTGCAGGTGACTGATGTTTGTCTGTTTCCCTAATTGTTTGCAGATACATCCACGGCCACAGGAGGGGACAGCTCCACGGACCAGGAGGAGCAGCGGAGCCAGACTGGGTCAGCATCGGACGAGTGGTCAGAGGGACCCAGTGTCACGGAGGGCGAGGGGAGCCACACCGAGGAGTCCTCAGCACCATCCACCTCAGCTGGGGACCACAGCAGCTCGGAGGATGACTCCCTTGTGGAGGCGGGTCTCGGCAGCCACCAAAGGCCAGCTAGTCTGTCTGGCCCCGCCACCACCACCACCGCCCTCCCATCGGCTCCCATTCCTGAGGTCCGTGAAGGCTCCCGTGCTCGGGAGCGTGTCTCCTTCGTGCCAGGCACCGCACCCCCTGCCCCTGTGTCCCCTGCTGCCCTGAGTGAGGAGTCTGTGTACCTCCTTCGGCAGCTCCATGTAGGGCAGACAGCAATGCTGAGTGTCCTCCATGCACACACCACTCTGTTGACACAGCTGGTGTCGTTCATGGAGGGCATCTCAACGGGTATGTCTGCCCTACAGAGGAGCAATAGGTCCATGGACTCCTCCCTGATGGCAGCAGTGTCCCTCCTCCAACAGTCCCTCACCCCTCCCGCCTCTGCCCCATCCACACTTCCTGCCCCCCTACCTGTCCAAAGCACATGCACACCTGCACAGTCATCCAAACACACAGACACAAGCAGCACAGACACACCCAAGAGTAAGGCAAGACGTGCACACAAGCATCCTCAGGGGACTGATACCACAGACACAGGGGATGGGGAACACACACACACACAGGCATCCACATTCACTACGCAGTCCTTCAAATCCTCTCCCTCCAAGACCCCTTCCCTTGCCTCGCCTGCTACCCCACATACACAGCAGGTCTTCCTGTGTGACCTCGGCCTCTTCCCCACCATTCCTGCTGACCCAGCACACCAGGGGAAGAGGAAGTCCACCCACACAGAGAGGAGTGCCCCTCGCCCCCGGACACCCTCCCCCAGGCGCAGGCAGACACAGGAGCCCATTCCGAAGTCCCCCCGGAGCAGGAAGAGCAAGACCCCACCACCACCACCATGCAGCTCCAGCGCCCAGTCTCTCTCCTCCATCCCCCAGGCCACTACTGCACAGGTTCCCCCGCCACACCCTGTCCCAGGTTCCCCCACACACCGATACCGCATCCCCAGACTGCTTAGGCCCTCCCCCTGCCACTTGCTCTTCCACCCCCAACCCAGACGCTCTGCCTGTTAGTGGCACTGTTGTGGGGACCGGGTCCCCCCTCTGTCCTGCCCACCTCATCTGCCCACCCTTCCACTCCCTTGGAGTCATGCACTGCAGTGGAGTCCACAACCACCACGTCTGACTCGGGCACTGCAGTGGGTACCCAGTCCACTACATCAGTCCAGCCCACTGCAGTGGTTGCGGCACCCACACCAACTGACTTGTGTACCACGGTGGTGCCGGCCCCCCCTGAGTCAGACACCTCCACTGCAGTTGCCGGTGACACTCCTGCACCCACCACCCCTACACTGCCTCACTCTGCCATCCCCTGATCCTGTCCCTGCGGTGCCTGGCCTGCCCCTTGTATGCCCCTCCAAGGGTGATGTCCCCCAACCGTACCAGTGCAGGCAAGCAATGTGTGACCAGTTGTCACTTCTCACCCCGTTGGTACTGTTATTTTGGACTGGCCATTGGCCTTAGTTTCTTTTGGACTTCCGTTTTTACCCTGACATTTGCTGAATAAAGCCTCTTTTTGTTTACTTTTGGGTTTTCTTTTGATGTACATGATGTGGATGAGTAGCATCCTGCATTTGCAGTTGTAATAGTGTTCACATCAGGACGATGAAGTGTTGCAGTGATGGACTCCATGTGGTCCATGGGATATGTGTCCTGTTGTATTCTGGATCTATGGCATCCTTTGCTACAGTCTGAGGGTGTAATGTTCAGCATTTGACACAGGGATGTCCTTTTTGCATTTGTAAATGAACATCTTTGTCTTACACTGATGCACATCTGGTGGGCTTACCACTGTTCAATGTTCCGATTTCCCTGACTGTGTGCCCAGCTCCACTGGACATGCAGTTTTGCACATCAATGTCGAAGGACTCATCTGTGTATACAGTGCAACTTGCTTGACACGTGTTTGGTGTGTGTGCAGATGACTGACGTGACACCCCCGTACCCAGGCTGATGTGAGCAGAGCCTTCTGTGTGTTGTGGTTGTTGACTCACTGACGGAGTGTTCTGCTGACATGTTTGGGTCATGCACAGACAAGGTTTGGCACAGCGGACCTTCCACAGGAGTGGTGTGCCCTCATGGCAGTGTGTAATCTGGTGACATTGCGTGGGCCTGTGTTGTGTAAGCATGTCTGTGCGTGTTCCCTTCCCTTTTCCTACACAGGCTGTGTCCCTAGGGATGTTCCTGTTTGTGATGCTTGCTGAGTTGTTCTGTGTTCATCCAGCATCTTGGACCTGGTTTCTCTGTGATGTGGGTGCATGGCAAACTAATGTTCATGAGGTTGTCATCCCAGGTTGTATTTGTTGTCAGTGCTGGGGATGTGGGCAAACGCAGATGGGACACATTCAGGATTCCCCTTGGCACTTGTTGTTTACACGAGTAATGTGATTTACAGTTTGTGTTAGCTTACAGTGATTGTGACACGTTGTGTGTGTGACTGCTGCCACTCCTCAGGGTCAGAGCTGCAATGTTGGTAGTTGTGTACGTGTGTTCTTCGTGTGTCACCTTGGCTTCTTCATTGGTGTGTGACTATGGCCAGGATCCCATTGATTGTGGTGGATTTCACATCATGCCCATGTACAGCATACTGTGCTGTGTGTCAGACATTGACAAGTCTTGTTGACAGGCCATGTGTGATGGGTTTCTGCACCTTGGTTCCCACCACCACCCCTGGTATTGTCATGGGTGCATGTGCAATGTCACCAGTCCATGTGAGCTTCACTGCTGCACATTGGTGGAGATCAGGGTGTGTGGTGTTGAGTGTGTGCAAAAGTGAGTTGTTGCACGGCCAGACCCCTACCTCCATATTGGCCTTGGCTGGCAGGCCGTGCTGATTGATTGGAGCTTGTGTAGGTGTGATGGTAGTTAGTTGCTCAGGACACATGGCTGGGTTTCACAGTGTGAACGACATCTGACATTGTCATCACAGTGGGATTATCATGCAGGCTAGTGTCAGCACAATATGGGGTCCCTGGGGGTAGTGCTGTGGTGGGTCTGTCTCTTGCTGTGTTAGTTGCTGTTCCTACAAGCTTGTGTGACATGTGTAATTTGTGCTCCCTCTCATCTAACAATGCCTGATTGCCCACATAGGGGATTTGGATCCATGAGTTACTTTTGTGTGGCACTGTATGTGCATCTGTGTAATTGGTATTCAGGCCTCATCATGTGTTGTGTGGTTGCCTGGGGACACTGGCACCCCCTCACCTGTTGTGTTTGTTGTGCAGTGTGGGTCTGCCTGTTTGTGCATCTGCACCACTGCATTGGCATATCTTTAGTGTGCTATTGGCTGTATGTTGTTTGGTGGGTTTCACCTGCTGTCCCTGGGACTCCTAGGTCATCAGTCAGCACAATGATCATTGTTTGTGTGTCCCATTGCTGCCATGGTATGTTATTTGTTCACCTCACATCTACAGTCTCCACAGGGTATCTACATTTGTGTGCCCATTGGTGCGAATATGTGGGTCTGCATTATGATGGTCACTTCTGTCATTGTGTCATTGATGGATGTTGACAGTGTCAGCCCCCATGGGTGATGTTTGTCTGCACATGGCCAAAGGTATGTCTTATTTGCACTGCACTGTTTGCCTCACCCAATCTATGTTGCTATGGGACACAAGCGCTACTTTGCCACTGATGTGTTTGTTGTTCTGTGACCAGGAATCATCCATGCAGTTTGGCAGTTGCAGCTTTTTCAATGTCAACACTTACATTTTGGTCACTGTGATGCTGGGGGTTGGACCCCATTGCCACAATGTTCAAAATGTGCTTCAGCTATGGTCCTACACTTACCTTTTGGTCACTGCGATGATGGGGGCTTAGACCCCATTGCCACAATGTTCAAAATGTGCTTCAGCTATGGACCCCACACTTACCTTTTGGTCACTGTGATGATGGGGGTTTAGACCCCATTGCCACAATGTGCAAAATGTGCTTCAGCTATGGACCCCACACTTACCTTTTGGTCACTGTGATGATGGAGGTTTAGACTCCATTGCCACAATGTTCAAAATGTGCTTCAGCTATGGACCCCACACTTACCTTTTGGTCACTGTGATGATGGGGGTTTAGACCCCATTGCCACAATGTGCAAAATGTGCTTCAGCTATGGACCCCACACTTACCTTTTGGTCACTGTGATGATGGGGGTTTAGACCCCATTGCCACAGTGGTCATGGTCTGCTTGCATTGTGGGGGCCACACACATTTATGTGTGACACATGTGATAGGGGGTCACATTGTATGTTCAAAGTCATGTTCAGTGTTATAGGCATTTGACACAGTCTACACACGCTTATCATGGTGTTGGGGGGGATGTCTTTTTGTTGCATTCCTTATGTTGGTGTGTGCTTGTTGTGTCATGCATTAGCCATCCTGTGAGTGGGGGTGTTGTTGGTGGTAGGCATCCTGCCCCCCATGGGTAGAGGTGGTAGTAGTGGTAGGCATCTGGCACCCCCTGAGTAGGGGTGGTAGTGGTGGTGGGCATCCAGCCCCCCATGGGTAGAGGTGGTAGTAGTGACAGGCATCCAGCCCCCATGGGTAGAGGTGGTAGTAGTGACAGGCATCCAGCCCCCCATGGGTAGAGGTGGTAGTAGTGGTAGGCATCTGGCACCCCCTGAGTAGGGGTGGTAGTGGTGGTTGGCATCCAGCCCCCATGGGTAGAGGTGTAGTAGTGACAGGCATCCAGCCCCCCATGGGTAGAGGTGGTAGTAGTGACAGGCATCCAGCCCCCCATGGGTAGAGGTGGTAGTAGTGACAGGCATCCTGCCCCCCATGGGTAGAGGTGGTAGTAGTGGTAGGCATCTGGCACACCCTGAGTAGGGGTGGTAGTGGTGGTGGGCATCCAGCCCCCATGGGTAGAGGTGGTAGTAGTGACAGGCATCCAGCCCCCATGGGTAGAGGTGGTAGTAGTGACAGGCATCCAGCCCCCCATGGGTAGAGGTGGTAGTAGTGGTAGGCATCTGGCACCCCCTGAGTAGGGGTGGTAGTGGTGGTGGGCATCCAGCCCCCCATGGGTAGAGGTGGTAGTAGTGACAGGCATCCATTCCCCATGGGTAGAGGTGGTAGTAGTGACAGGCATCCAGCCCTCCATGGGTAGAGGTGGTAGTAGTGACAGGCATCCTGCCCCCCATGGGTAGAGGTGGTAGTAGTGGTAGGCATCTGGCACCCCCTGAGTAGGGGTGGTAGTGGTGGTGGGCATCCAGCCCCCCATGGGTAGAGGTGGTAGTAGTGACAGGCATCCAGCCCCCAATGGGTAGAGGTGGTACTAGTGACAGGCATCCAGCCCCCATGGGTAGAGGTGGTAGTAGTGGTGGGCATCCAGCCCCCATGGGTAGAGGTGGTAGTAGTGACAGGCATCCAGCCCCCATGGGTAGAGGTGGTAGTAGTGACAGGCATCCAGCCCCCCATGGGTAGAGGTGGTAGTAGTGGTAGGCATCTGGCACCCCTGAGTAGGGGTGGTAGTGGTGGTGGGCATCCAGCCCCCCATGGGTAGAGGTGGTAGTAGTGACAGGCATCCAGCCCCCATGGGTAGAGGTGGTAGTAGTGACAGGCATCCAGCCCCCATGGGTAGAGGTGGTAGTAGTGGTAGGCATCTGGCACCCCCTGAGTAGGGGTGGTAGTGGTGGTGGGCATCCAGCCCCCATGGGTAGAGGTGGTAGTAGTGACAGGCATCCAGCCCCCCATGGGTAGAGGTGGTAGTAGTGGTAGGCATCTAGCACCCCCTGGGTAGGGGTGGTGTTAGTTGTTGGCATCCAGGCCCCTATGTGTATATGTGCCATTGGTGATGGCCATCCCGCCCCTATGGTGCTGCTGTTGCTGGTGTAAGTAATTTCTGCATCCCTCTGTGTGTGTGTGATATGTCAGGTACGTGTAGTTTGTTTTTGTGGTTGGTGACGGATTTACCTTCTGCGCCGTACGCGTCCGTGCCTGTTCCGGTAATAGATGTAGAATATTGGTAGGATCGGCACGATGGGATTCATGGTTGGTTCGTCTCGTTCGTCTTTCTCTTTGCTTCGCCTCGTCCTCGTCGCTGGCGTGTTCGTCTCGTAGCCGTGGATCGTGTTGTGGCGCGAATCGGAGCTTATGTGCGCCTCTCCCGGATGCTTTGACGTGCCGTGCGTAGCGACGGGTTCGGCGCGTACGGAAAGCGCATCGTACTTGTCTGGCCGGACGGGGCTGCATTTTGGCTTCCGTGCGACTCGATTCTGCGTTTCCGGATCCGCATCGGTCGGAGAACTGGACCTGTATTGGGTGAGTACGACTGGGTCGGGATTTGGGCAGTTGTGCGCATCGTACTTGCTCGTTCGGACGTATGTGCGAATCGGTCGGGAAACAGGCATTCGCCTGGCTTTTTTCCCGGCCGAATGGTATTAGGTGCGCCTCCGACCGGGATCGGAATCGACCCCTTAGTGTGAAGCATCGCCTCACAGCTTCCCATCGGAACCACTGCTGTATGTTGCATCCCTTACGGAAAAGAAAAGAGCACCAGTCAGGTTCACTCAGGCAATGACTGATATTCTGTAAAATACGTTAAATGTGTTGAGCCTCTCACTATAGCCATGTTGGCTTGCCATTTTGTGTGGGCATGCAACTTCTAAATACTTATTTTTCACGAGGACAGAGCTTGAGCTTGCTGAGAAGTATGAGCTCGGACCACAGTGCTTAGAAGCTCCCCATACTGAAGGCTCTACAACTCATTCATTGTAGCTGCCAGCACAGTTTCAAGAGCCTTAAGACAAGGGATAAAATGAAAGCAAGGAGAATGCACTGAATGAAATAAGCAAATCATGACTGCATAAATAAACAACAAAACCACGAAGCTTGAAAATAATGCACAGTACTCATTAAGACAGAGAAATGCGTAAATGCAGTTATGCTGGTTGGTGGAAGTTCTCTAAACTTGAGGTGCATATTACTGCTGGTTGTTAAGGCTACTTGATCATCGCTTAACTTCTCTCCAGTGGGCTGCTGGGATGTCTAGAAATTGTTCAGCTGTGGCTGCTACTGGATTAAATGATGGCAAGGCGGAAACACAACAAAAGCCTCAGGACACGCCATAACGTTTGTGGCATATGGTGCATTCTGAAGCATAATTGTGAAATTTTGATATGATTAAAGGCATATTTACAGGTAGGTTTGGGATCCTTCTGTGTGATTTTTTAAAACACTCAGGTTATAATGAATAACTCAGGATTTTAAAACCTTGTTTTGTGCATACATTAAGGGCCTGATTCTGATGCGGTTAGGAAAGCATTACCACCTAGGGCCTGATTCTGATGCGGTTAGGAAGGCCTCCTAAAGGCATTTGCTCCTTCCAAATCGGATTGGGAACGTGTCTTCCCGACCCAGGGCCCAATTATGATGCGGTTAGGAACATATGCTCCCATTGAAGTCAATGGGAGTCCAACCAAATCGTATCTGGAAGCATCCGGATGCATCGTACTCCGTCGGTCGGACTCTCCCGATCCGAGTGGGTCGGAAACCATTTCCAAACCGATTCGGTCGGGGAGCTTTCCAACCCGCATCAGAATCAGGCCCTAAGTGTAAATAATGTATTTTAGTTAAACACTCTCAGAGACCCCCATGTAAAGTATATCCAATACTGGTCTTAAATTTGCATTCTAGTACTTGCAGTCCTGCGCTTATAGTGAGAATTAGAACATTGGAATGTTGAGAGCTCTTTTGAAGACAATGAAGTGGCTCTGGCTTATAATGGCTGGTAGAAACCTTCCACAGTTTGTCTTTATGATTTTTCCCTTCCCTTTTTAATTTAGAACGTTCTACCCTTAATGGGTGGAATGTTCTAATAGCCTTATAGTCCTTCTTCTTCAGGCTATACCAGTTGTTAAAGGCTCTCTTCCTCACTATACCTCGGGTTCAGAGCCATTAACAACCGGTATAGCCCTGCAGCGGGCTATAACACTATAATAACAAATTACCTTGTCCATCTGCTTTCTCCCAGTCCTTACTGTTGGAGAAATTGGTTTGATTTGGCAGACATTGTCTATCCAAGCATAAACATTAAAAACTATAAATATGGTTTCCTTCTTCTTCTTCTTCTTCCTCCTCCTGTATAAAGATGAAGAAGTCATCTGTTACTTTCTTTTTCATTTTCTGCTTGTGTTTTTACTCATCCAAGAGAAGGAGGTAAGATGAATATGTATAAAATGTTTTTGGAGTGATTCAAAATATGCTATAGCAGGCCAGTATATTTAAGTGAAAAAGAAGCTCACACCCATTATTAGGTTTTGTTGAGCAGACTGGAGCAAGTGTGTTGGCACAACCCTAAAGACCTGCTCTAGTGGTCCGGGCCAAGGTGCACATGTTTACCACCATTTAAATGTTGCACGCCTCACCATCATAGTGTATTGCAAGCCGGCATCAGCAGCTGGGAAAGCCGTCATATTTTAATGTAAGCCGCTGTCACCCTGGGGGATTTTTTGATGGCAGTCTCTCAAGAGTAAGCAGGACAACATTGTTTGGCTGCCCTGCTGTGCCACACATGTCAATTCAGACGGTAGACTCCCCATTTTTTAAACCAAAATTGACTTTACTTTAGCTGTCTCCTGACTGAAATTGCCTCAGTTTCAATAAAAGTTAATGGGGAATATACATTTCCCGATTTTTTCTCTCAAAATCTCCCACTTTCTTGTTCTCAAATGTTGGCATTTATGCAATGATATAAATTGGGAAGCTTTGTTGGATACCAAAAAACAATCACAGAAATGCGGAATGGGGAAAAGGCACCATACTGAAAGTGCCTCCTCACTTCTGCTTGCCTGAGGCTGTGAGCAGAAGGTACAGGCAGCTCCAGAAAATAGAATTATGCTTGGCTCAATCTGGCTAATAATTGGACAAGAAGTGATGGCTGTCTTTATGGTAAGTGAGAGGCCACCTATTCCAGAGGTATCAAAAATTATTATGACCTGAAAGGATATCTTAGATGATCCAGAAGACAAAGTCATTCAGGGTCACCTCATAAAAGGAAGTCAGATGTGCTGCAGCACTTGAGGGACAACATTGTTTTCCTGGTACTTTAGAGAATCCTGATGGGGAACTGATTCCTATTGAAGTGCTACCCATTACAGGAGTTTGCCGAGGAGTTTCCACCTGTGTTCAAGGTAGATTAGATGACATACATGTCTTCCGAAAAGAACCATAATATTGGAAGAAGCAACTCCAGAGGACACTGTAGTTAAGAAAGTGGCGTCTGCAGCGAAGAGAGCATTTGCTTAATCAAATTTTGTGGTTAGAGCAAGTATATAGTTTAATTATACAATTCACTCACTACTAAAGGATGTCCAACTCCTTGCATATCAGATTCGGCAAGGCAACAATATTTATGCAACATTGTTGATAATCTAGGACCAAGTGCGCTTTTGATACAATATGTGATTTGACTCTTTGGGTGGGTGCAGCAGAAGCAGCAGTTTCAGGTGTAGTCACCACAGCCAGGAGGTATGTATGGATGAGATCCTGGAAAGTAGATGCATCCCAGAAACCCAAGCTCCTGCCTTTTTTAGGGTCCAAAATGTTTGGCCACCATTTAGAAGAAATGATTAAACATTCTGCAGAGGACAGAAAACTGCGTGCTCTAGTGGAAGACATTTTTTATCCAAAAGACCCTTTGGTCCTGTAAGAGGGGCCAAAGGAGGTAACCAGCTCCATTGAATTAGAGCTCGTGGCCGGGGTCCCTCAAGTCACAACCTTATGAACCATTGCATTCAGTTGATCTGAAGTTTTTGAACTTAAGGTTCTGCTTCTATTAGTAATTTGCTCATGCAGACAGATTGGGTAATTGGATGCACTCTTAAGTACTGAACCTTTTTTCAGAACAGGTGATTCTGAGGCTGAACACTATATTTTCCCCAAAGGTTCCATTGACATATCATGTGCCACAGGAATTGGTTCTGCCTGTTTTTATCCTTCCCCCTCCAGAAGAAGAGGTCCTGTTTATGTTGAGTGTCCATAGGGCCTTGACTATATACTTGGATAAATCTTCTGTTTTTGGAAAGGTTGAATCATTGTTTGTGTCGTTTGGTTTGGCAGGGCAAGGACTGTGCTCTTCTACAGCAACTTTAGGTGGCTGAAAGACACAATCTTGATGGCCTATGTGAACCAGTGCAAAAAGTGGCAGGTTAAGTAAAAAGAAGGTCTACCATGGAAATTGCAGCTTCCCGGGCAATCTTAAAAGGAGCTTCAATGAAATACATTTGTTTGGCTCTAACTTGGGTAACTCTATGTATGTACCTTTATGACTCACTATCACCTACAGCTGGGAGGTGGTGCATCTACTAACTTTGGAGAGCAAGTTTGTGATGCAATTATAGTTGACGGGTAAATTATAGGATTTGCTGTTAAACACAGAGGATTACATTACCTAGTGTGACGTATTTTTTTTATTGGCCATTAATATATGCCTATCCTATGCTACAGTAAGGACTGGGACGAGGAAGATGGACACAGAGGTAATGACCCTCTTCATTACTCCGAGTCCAAGACTCTCTCGTCTGAGTCCAAATTTGCCTTTCCCTCCCTACTATGATTGAGGGAGCATACAACTGGAAAGGTTTAGAATGTGTTACGCATGGTTTATACAGGAGGTAATAGATGAGCCTTTTTCTTTATTCAGGAACTGAAAGACGAAAAAAAGACGTGTGGTTTTTAGTGTTTATGCTTGGAAAGGTAAAGATTGTCTGTCAGTAAACACTGATTTCTCCTACAGTAAAGACTAGGATAATGAAAACTTGAACTCAGAGAAATAATGGTTACCGATGAGTAACCAGGTCAAACACAAGCAGCAGAATGCAACGTGAAAACCAGAACTGGATGATAGATGTACACCTGAGGTGGGGAGATCTCCAGTTTCTAGTATTGTACTTCACTGGGAACAAAATAGTGAAACCCCATGCATGCTCATTCATATCTTTCTAGAAGCACATAGTGAGAAAGACATTTTCATATGTCAGGTTTCCATCATCTACCCAGTACATTAATAGGCACACTTGAAGGAGAGAAACCGCAAGGCATATATCATGTGGAATATGAAATTTCAAACAAGTTTCTGGTTTGGGGTTTTGTGAAATAACCTAGTTATATAGAATACGAGCTGCTGTTGCTGAAGAGTGCAGCTGCTTACATCAATCCATGCAGGTCCTCAATTTAAGAAGGCAAACTGTGTTAGCAATAAGTTACTATTCAAAGCAAAATGAGAAAGGTCTCACTATTCCATGCTCCCATCAGTGGCTTGAATGTATAATAGCCATAGGCATTCTGGCACAGAATTGCATAGGAAATGATCTAGGTGTTGATCCTAGGTCAGCAAAAGACAGTGTAACGTTCGGAGCAGCCTGGGCGCCAAAGCTTAACTCCTTTCTTCTGTTGATGGTTCACACTGTGCTTCAAAGAAGACATCGAAGTGAAAAAAGATGCTTTGCAGTAAACTCTCGAGACTGCAAGAGGTGTTACCTTGAGTCTGGAGAACTAATTGCAGTTAACCTAAGCTCAAAGCAGAGCAGAAATCGATCAGAAAAAACAATTCTCTGCTGAACTTAAACTCGCATTTGTTTGGACATTTTTATGTGCGAGGTCTGGAACAAACTGACCTGGCTGCCCCTCCATTGGTGTTTGGGAAACCATTATTGGTCACCATCTTTCATTCTTCTCAAGGTTAGAGAAGAGCTACATGACACAATAGAATATGGGGAGAGTGGCAGAATGTAGGTTTCTAATTGAGGGTTTCCAGCCATTCATCCATAGTTGTAAGAAGGATCAGAAATGGGGGCCACTGGATTGTCACATTGCAGGCAACTCTTACAACTTACAGTAAATCCCCCAAAATATTTGAATTCCACTAGGTTCTCCAGGTCAATACATGAGCCTCATGCCTTATGTGCTTCTCTTTAAAAACCTAATACTTCTCCTCATGTGCACAGCCACTGGTAATAGATGTGAGGCCTAACTCAAGTCAGACCCACTGATGAGTGCATAATGACTTAGATTTTATAGAAAATGCACCAATTTAAATGGACTGATGCAATAGAGCTAGCAGCTCCTGCAGAACAAGGTGCTAATTTGACAAATAAATTTCTTTCAGACTACAAGGCCAGGTCTGTCCAAAAATGTGGCTCTCACAGACTGAACTAACCACCAAGATCGAACACAACCTCAGGTGGCAGACACAGGGGAACCTGAAGGATCATTTTTGGCTTGTGTCATCACCATCTCTTCTCCCCTATATTTGGTTTCTGCTGTAACTCCCAATCTCCATTGCTTCCACTGGAGCGTGTAGCATGAGTGGTGAGGATGCATGCAGGGAAGTGGCATGGGGGAGCTTTGTCAATTAGCCCATTCAAGCTGATCTCGACAGATCATCAGTTTCATCATGGATGTTCGAGAACCTCAGGAGATCAGTAGACTGGTAGGTTGGGGATCATTAGAGACATGCTGAAACAATTGTAGTAACTGGAGCTGGTGAGCCCCAGGCTTCATGCACCAATGTCAGGATTTGTTTTAAGGATTAAGACCTCAAGGGATATAGCCAACAGCCTCAATTATCCAGTTGTTCCAATCAAGATACTGAATAGCAATACCTTATTTTAGAACCAAGGAAAAACTGGGGGAACAGATAGACACGGGCTGAGAATGGTGACAATAGCAGCCTCAGACCACCAAAATACTACTGCTCTGTAATCTTGGCAAAAGAAATACAGCACAAAGACTTTAGAACATATGTGAATAAACCATAAAACAATGAATCAATAATATTAGCAATTTACCTCTCATTCGGCACAGAAAGACTGTAAATAGTCCTGGTTAAACCAAGATAGAGGACTAGAGCCAAACGTATGCAGAGGAGAGCAGAGCTGTGAAGGTGGAGTAGAGTCTACAGAAGGTCTAAAGAGCACGTAAGGAGATGTGAGAACGAGGTAGGTGAGTCTTGCAGAATCTGTACTCACAGAGTCACTGAGTTAACTGGAGTTCTGAAGAAATGAAGGAACAGAGGAAATAGAGACAGGAAAAGGAGAAAAAAACAAAGTGTAGTGACGCTATACCATGTGATGAACTTTTTAGGAAGTGAAAAGTCAAACAGTACAGCTCCCTGATACAGGTCCTTGTGCACCACTTTCCGTATGTATGTCTGTATGTATGTATGTGTGTATGTATGTATGTATGTGGTATAGCTATAGTGCAAACATAGCCAAAAGGCAGCGGGGCCCTGCATATGGTGAAAGACAAGCATAACATCAATGAGTAAAAGGAGAGGAAGCTGGGTTGGGATTGGTTAATGCACTGTGATGTAGTTAGTGTTCTTTAAAGAGGTGAGTCTTAAACCCTTGTCAAATTAGAGCAGCATTGGTGCGATTCTAATGGATACTGGGGAGAGTGTCCCGGAGCCTGGATGAAACTTGAAAAAAACCTGCTGCATTGGTTTCTTTTCTTTTCAAAGTTCTTAGTCTGCATTTTGATGGTGTCCTGACTGCGAGTGAGCCGAGCTCCACCAGAGATGGTGAGCTTGTCTTCAAGATAAGTGGGAGTACTGGTTATGATAGCTTTGTAAATGATGCAGCTGGTTTTGAAGATGGTGGGGCTTGCAAGCAAGGCCAAATTGGGAACCCAAAGCAGCCCTGGCAATTTTCTTAGACAAGCCCCTGGGGAAGCAGTGCCTCGCCCCAGGAGGCTGGAAATGCTTGCTTGCAGCTTTTGATACTGGGGCCCCCTATTGCAGCACTACTGCAAAACCAGCTCCCAGTAACAAAACCAGTCTCCACTGCTGCAAAACCGTCCCCCACCTTCCAGCCAGCCGGGGGAAACGCCTGATGCCTGATACGGCCAGTTCGGCCCTGCTTGCAATGTGAGCCAGTGGAGTTCCATCAGGATAACTGTGGTGTGATGATATTTCTTTAGGTCCTGAATGCATGCTGCAGTGTGTGGGGTGACCTAAGGAATGCCAGTGTAGAGTCTGGAAGGCTACACAGTAGGGCATTACCACCACCCAGATGCTAAATACCAGGGCTTAAACAGCAATTTTAAGGTCGCTTTCTGGAAGAAATAGTTTTACTTTCTTTAGAAGAAAGAGCTGGTTCCAGGCCATTTTTGTATTTTTTGGCAATGTGTTCCTTGATGGTGATGTTGGTGTTCCCATGCTCTTCCTTCTCATTGTTCCTTACTGTCCCTCACAACCAACTTTCCAGTGCAGCCAGTAAGTGCGCTCATGACTTATTTCTGCATAACCTTCCCTCTCCCATCTGATTTCCTCTTCCTACCCTGAGTTCCCACAGGCCACATGGTTAAATCCCAACAAACACTAAGAATACCTTCAGTGTCCATTGCATTTAAGTTGTAATCTTGCTAAAGGAGTACAGTACTGTTGTTTCACGCACAGATGACGCTTTATGACATCTGAGTGACATCCTTAGTCATAATGATAGGATCCCTCCAACTTCTCCTCCAGCTAGTTGCATCCTCACTTCTACTGTTTCCGGTTGGCGCTGTCTTTTCTGGGGCTGCTACTTCTGGTGATGCTTTTCCCTCTGGTGATGTATTTCTCTTTGATAGTGTCCCAGTTTTTGACTTTCTTCTCATACAGTGACCCCTTGTGCCATAGTGAGGGTCTTTTTAAAGTCTCTTCTTTCTCCTTCCATTTTACCAAATTGACTTCTGGGTTACCTGGGCTGCCAGAAACCTCTGGTTGCAGTTCTTAGAAGCATTGGAGCTCTTTCAGGGAAGTATCTGGTGTATTTTTGTCCTTGCCTAGGAAAATGGGAAGGCCAGGCGAGTTCTGCCACAGGGCTATTTTAAAAATGCAAAAACAAATGTAGCTGCCACATTTATCATATGAACCCATTAACATGGTACTTTATTGTACTTTATAGCCTTCTCTCTAAAGTGCCTTGGATCTCCGGTATGCCCATCAATATTCAGTCACTACCATCTCCCTTCCCTTCTTTATTAGTTACTTTGGCCTTCCCTGCTCCACCTAAAGAAGTGATTTGCAGATAATGATCAAACTGAAAGCCCTACTTGCTTTTAACATCACTATGCTGTGACATTATCTTCTCACAGTTGAATATTGAATTACCAGAAATCACCTAACACTGAAAACCATTAAGCCTGAAGTCATGACATGATGCGCTCAGCTTCATTCCCAATGAGTCCTCATATGGCCATCTTCTGGACCTTCAATTACCTCTCGAAATCTGTGAATAACCTCAAAGTCTGATATGCTGGCATTAACTTACTATGACTGGCCAATTCAGTAGTCAAATCCATTTTCCATGTTACATACTCAGAGTACTTCTACTGTTATTCCATAACTTTGGATTTGTGCTTCCACTGCAAGCCACCGTATTGTCTATACTCTCTTGTCAGACCTATGCAAGTAGAATGTTTTTTAGTGTACTTGAATAGCTTTTGCACTGCAGAGGGTTAAGGATTCTGCTGTGAGACTCGTTCATTTTCTCCATTGATGGAATCACATCTCACTTGCCTTACAACTCCTTTGGCTGCCATAGGCTTTGTGAGTCTCTTTCAATGTCCTCTGTGTTGCTCATTTAGCTGTCCATGGAAGTGAACAAGTATTCCTCCAGTGGATGTTATACTGCCACTGGCCTACATGCAGTTTTCTCTCAAATACATAGCTCTGAATTGAGAACCCCAAAGTCTACAAATCCCTTGATTCTACAAATGACACTTGCAAAGCATTTTATTCTCAGTATGACTCGCAAAACTATAAAACTCCTTACAAGTCCCCATCTAAATACCTCAATGCCATGTCCTATTCCCAAAGGTTCTTCATACTCAGCAGTTCCATGCCTCCAGTGCTTGATATATCACCAGTGACCTTCTTGCTTCAAATATCACCATGCCCATCACAGTGATCTTCCTAATCTAACCAGAGCTGTACAAGAACCTTCTTAGAGATCAATCTGTAAATGATTCAAGGGCTTATTGATGTACGGGCTATGAATGTTCACCATCACATGCACAAATAGCTGCTGTCGCATAATTGCAGCTTTTTAAACAGAGGATTTCCTAGGTCCTCAATATCAACAATAAATTCTTAATATTTATGAGTTACTCCATTCTGAGTGCTTAAAACCATACATGACAATTCCGGCCTGCAATTAATTAGTCAAGGCAACATTAGTAACAGACCAAACTATGCCCCATGTCAGGAGTTCCTTCTCTCACAATTTATCAAGGCTTAAACTTTCCTCTGTAGACAGCAAACTGCAGGTAACTCCCATGCCCATTTCTTGTACTACTTATGACCAATTCTCTTGCTGTGCCTTGACTCAGTAGTCCCACTAAACCCAATTCAATAGTTAGCCTGCTCCATAGTACTCAGCAGAATTATATGTAAATCCAGCTGTATTTCAATGCGTAATAAATATGCACTAACAGACTTAGCAGCACGAGTACTGTGAGGATGCCTTTCACATCTTTAGCTTTGTCAGAATATAATAAGTACACAAAGCATTTGTGGCTTTCAGAAATAATTTTATAAACTCCCAAATTAATATTTCCTTGAAGAAACAGAAATGTTCTTTCCTCTAGAGCCCGCTATATTAGCTACAGCCTCTCAATCACTCCCTGAGGATCATGCAGATAGATAGAGATAGTTTGGCTCAGCTCTGCTGATACAGTTCTGACCCATCTCCTTTAAGCACTCGACCTAATTCGTCACAAAACCAAATGTTGATCACCTCTGGCACTATGCATAATAGGCACTTTGAAAATAATCTCTACATTTATAGTCCCTTCCATTGGAAAGGAATAATCCTGCCCCTTTCTCTGGGAAGTGGTCTAGAGTGGGCACTCCCCTAATGCAGAATTATGTAGAAGTCAAAACTTTTCTGGACTACTTTCAGGCACATTTTTGGGCTCAAAGGGGGATGCACTTGCTTTTGCATGAAAAACTTGAAGACCTCCCCAAAAATTTACTAACAGTTTGTGCCAGGTTTGCGTTACTTTCCTAATGCAAACTCAGCACAAATGGCATATTTACAATAGAAGTGGCGGAGTGCGGCGTTAGCCTCCTTGGCTTAACGCGGCGCTCTGCCACTTCTGAAAGGCAGGGCTGCACAATATTAAAACAGTATGGTGCAGGCCTGCGTTTCCCCCTGTGCTGGCGCTAAATTTAGCTGCCTGGCGCCAACGCAGGCACCCTTGCACCATAGTGCGTTGCAGGGGAAGATTGTTTATGTGTAGGAAGGAGTCCCTAATGTGTGCCTCATGCAGCGCACATAGAAGTTGCAAAACTTCATTATTTTAAATTATTGTTTATGTGCAGGAAGGGACAATTTCCTGCACATAAACAATCAATGGTGTGTTGCTGTTTCCATGTGGAAACAGAAAAAACAAGAAGAAATTAAACATTTCTCCTTGTTGCGCCAGGGTAAGACCATGTTTTCCCTGGTCTTAGTTTTGGTGCTGCCCCATATTTACGCCACCCTTGTAAATATGGGGCAATGTCAAAATCAATGGGTGTTGCGGTGGAACGCCCACCGCAGCACCCATTCCCCTCCCATTTCACACTAAGTATATCGTGAAAGGGTGCCTTATTTACAAGACAGCGTTAAGCCACGTTAAGTGGCTAAACGCTGCCTTGTAAATAAGGCGAAGCTCCTATCGCCACCACAACGGCATGAAAAGTGACGTTGTGGTGGCGATAGGGGCTTGTAAATATGCCCCAAAGTGTTTTGCTGGGGGCAGATTTACTAACTGTTCATGCAGCGCAGCTACTAAAGTTGCTGTGCTGCATTGCATGAAAGACAGAGCAGAACAGGACTATATCTACTAAGATATGGCCAACTTTACAATGTAAATCCTGATTTGCATTAGAAAGTAGATACCACCACAACGCTTTTCGCCGGGTTTATGTTGCAAATGTGGTACATAGTGTTTTTAAATTTACTTTCCAACTCAAATCAGTAATGCAAAGTGCTTTGCATAAAGGCCTCATGTAGAAGTTGCACCAAAGGTGATGTTACACCTCAATGAATTGTCAACTAAATGTGGGTTTACTGAACCAGTATTAAAACCATAAATACTGTGATACCAAAATATTGTATATAGAATATTGATCACAAAAATATATTTTTTATACATATAATGGTAAGTACAAAAATATCAAGAAAAACACTTGTTTTACACTAATATCGAAAAATATGTACAAAAATATCATTTTTTACTATATATTAAAACTCATAAACTTTATCATATAACATTAAAAATGTATATAAATATTTATTAATTTAACAAAAACACATATATATCGCGTTCCAATCTTCTCGTTATGAGGACAATAATCCAGCACTCCATAGAGGTTTATCTTCACACAACTTTATTAGTGCGTTGATGGCATTTCGGCCGCCACACGCAGCCTTGATCACGATACATATATATATATATACAATACATACAAATAAAGAATAAAAAGGACAACATATAAACTGCAAACATTTTTTAACTATTTTCGATTTAAGTATACATAAAAAGTAAACTATATACAAGAAATACATTTCACTAAAAATATCTTAATATTGCATACATTTGTATATATCAACATGTAACATTAAAAACATGAACACATAATAATGTATATATATTTTTTTTTAAACATCTTTTTATTGTAAACAACAACGTAAATGCTTTCCATCCCAATTATCAATTATTCAGCAGTGGGTCAGCAGTTCCAAGAACAAAAGGTAAATCAAAACGTACATTCCCTTAGACCTCCCTGTAACCCCCCTCCAGCCCCGGATCCCACCCTAAACTAGTATATATTCCCTTCAATCTGACCATAAATCCCCCTATACCCCATCCAAGCCCCCAAATCTTTTCCCATTTGCGCGGGCAACCTCTGCTCTGATACACCACCCGCTCCGCACGTTGGCACCAATCGAGATCTTTTTTCCATCCTCCCACAGAAGGCACCTCTCTCGCACCCCATAGTCTGGCTATATTTCGCTTTGCCACTATACCCGCTAGTGCGAGCCAAATTGTCTCCCACTTGGGCCAGACCACCTCCCCGGTCACTCCCAGGACAAACCACCTGGCATCCAGCGGGACCGTGGACCCCACCACCTCCGACATGACCTGGGCAACTTTCGTCCAATAGTTCTGTATCAAGGGGCATTCCCACATAATATGAAAGAACGTCCCAATCTCATTACACCCCCGCAGACACTTATCAGATTCACAGTAACCAATACGATGTTGTACAGTTCGCGGTACATAAGAGCGGTGCAGGATGCGGAGCTGGACCAGTCGAAATCGGGCCCTGATTGCTATCTCCCTTGGACTTTGTAGGGCCTCTAACCAGTCATCGTCCTCGAGTATGCCCACATCTGACTCCCAGGCTTCCCGCAGTGGCCCCAGGGGATCCGGCGCGTTGTTCATAAGTTTTTTATAGGTAAGCGAAATAGCCTTGTCGATCATGGGGTCGAGTAGCAGTCTATCCTCCAGCGGGGTGTATTCGGCCAGTCTCTCCCCCTCCTGCACATGGCACCGCAAAGCATGCCGGACCTGAAGGTATCGGAAGTATTCCCCCTCCCCCATCTGATATTCCGCCTGCATGGTGGCGAAGGTAATCATCTCGCCATTTTTCCAGATATCACCCAGTAGATCTATGCCAATATTACTCCAGCCGTGAAGACCTCGCAGGTTCGCAACCTCCGAGAGAAAATCCCCGTGCCACAGCGGTGTCTGTTCAGTGTGTCTGGCCTCCCACCCCGTCATCCTGGTCGCCTTACGCCATATGCCTATCACTGTCTCTGTATGAGGCGGGCGTGCAGACACTCCCCTCCTCCTGGAATAGAGGGCTGCGAGATACCCGCCCTTCCCCAGCGCCATCCGATCCACCCGATACGCCGGCTCCTCAGTGGGGGAGAAAACCCACCCATTAATATTTACAAGTTGCGCGGCCCAGTAGTACCTTCGCAGGTCTGGCACAGCCAGTCCCCCCTCATATATCCCCCGTTGTAGCTTTCTCAGGGCAATTCTGGGGCTCCCACCTCCCCACAACAATGTACGCTGCTCCGCCTCTGTAGAACGAAAGAACCTCTCCGGTACCAGGAAAGGAGTATTCTGCAGTACATACAGGAGGCGCGGGAGGGCCATCATTTTAAACAATACAGCGCGCCCCATAAGCGAGACCGGCAGCCCGCGCCAGTGTAGGACATCTTCCTTCACCCTATCTAACTGTGAGAGGACATTAAGACGCATGAAGGCGGCCTCAGATTTCGTGATCCAGATACCCAAGTATTTGAATTCCATTTTACACGTCAGGTCCCTACATTCCGACGTCAGCGTCGGGGGCTCGCCCGTTAGCACAAACACCAGGGACTTACCCCAAATAATACGGTAGCCCGAGTAGTCTCCAAAAGATCTCAGAATGTGCAGGAGTCTATGGAAAGTCTGCCGGGGGCGATGTGCATATAGCAAGACGTCATCGGCATAGAGGGAGATACGCTCCTCCCATCCTTCCCCAAAATCAATGCCCCTAACCACCGGATCTCCCCTCACCCAAGACGCTAGTGGTTCCAGCGCAAGCGCAAAAAGGATCGGGGAAAGAGGGCAGCCCTGTCGCGTGCCACTGTGCAGCCCAAAAATCCTGGAAACGGACCCGTTCACCCTCACTCGCGCCCTCGGCCCCGTGTAAAGGAGCCGAACCCATGCCCGGAATTTCGACCCAAAGCCAAACTTATCCAGGACCGCAAATAGGTAGTCCCACTCCATACTATCGAAGGCCATGTGAGCATCGAGGGACAGGAGGGCGGCCGGCGTATCAGGGCACTGCGATACCATGTGCATGACACCATAGAGGCGACGAAGATTCAGCCGAGTGCTCCTATGGGGCATAAAGCCGGATTGGTCCGGATGTATTAGCTCCAGGAGGTGCGGGCCCAGCCGATTGGCCAATATCTTTGCCAGTACTTTGGTCTCAAAGTTCATCAGGGATATCGGTCGGTATGAACTGCATAAGTCCCGCGGTTTGCCCTCTTTAGGGATCACAACGATGGTCGCAATTCTAAGATCCTCCGGCAGTTGGCCGGCCAGCAGCGCCTCGTTAAACATCTTTAGCATGTACGGTGCAACCGTTCCCGTCACGCACTTAAAACTCTCCGCTGGAAACCCGTTAGGGCCCGCCGCTTTCCCGGCCTGCAGATCCCTCATGGCACCCTCAACTTCTTCTACCGTCAAGTCTAGGTCCGCTGCATCTCGCTCACTTTGGCCAAGGACTGGTACCTCTATGTCTCTTAGAAACTCCCGGCACTCCTCCTCCCTGCGGTCAGTCCGTGACTGGTAGATCTCTTCGTAATATTGCGCAAAAGCCTCCACAATCTCCTCCCCAGCCAATGTTACTGTACCCTCTCTAGGTTGAATGCCTGCGACCCAGTTCCTACACTTGTCCCTCTTCTCAAGCCACGCGATAACCTTATTGGCTTTGTCCCCCAAATCGTACATACGTCTCTGCGTCGCTTTGGCATATGCGCATGCAGCGTTCTCACTAGTATCCCTGAGCTCCTGCTGTTTAAGCTGGAAGGCATGACTACGTCCCGTCCCACCTCCAGATCCTGGGTCCGCTCCCAATTCTAGCTGAGTTATCTCTCGCTCTAGGTCATCACATTGCGCCCTTCTCTCCTTACGTCTAATCCCCACCTCAGCTTGCACAAAATCCCTCGCCACCGTCTTGTACGCCTCCCATAACACACAGTGAGATCTCACCGTCCCAACGTTTTCTTCAAAATATTGTTTCGTCCTCTCCTGATATCGTCCCTGAAAGTCATGATCCCTGAACAAATAGGGGTCTAAGCGTGGGGGCACCGTCCAGTCTTTCTCCGGGCCCCATAACCACACCTCCACAGGAGAATGGTCTGATATGCCCCTGGCCCTATGACTGCTTGCTCTGAATAGCCCAGCCGACGTCGTGTGTGTAAAAATGTAATCTAGGCGAGCACCACTGCCATGTGCCGCCGAGATATGGGTAAAGTGTTGAGTGTCTGGGTTATGCGCCCTCCACAGGTCCACCAACCCCATCGCATTCACAAAGGCTGTCAGTGGGCGCGCCCCCTGAGCTCTATGTGCGGGCGAGTCTCGGTCAAGGTCGTGTGACATAATCTCATTCATATCGCCCCCCATAATCAAGGTCCCATTGGGCATGTCCAGCAGTAATGCACTAAGATCGGGAAAAGTCGCCCCATGCAACCTTGGTGGTATATATACCGAGCATACATTCAAGGTGAGACCCTCCCATATCCCCGTGAGTGCAACATAGCGGCCCAGCGGGTCGCACCATGTGCGATTGGGCACCAATGGCAGGGATTTCTTAGCCAGGATCGCTGTTCCCCTGGAGCCCGAAGTAAACCCCGCGTGAGCCAACAGGGTATAGCCAAATCAATTCAGAGCCAGATAGTTATTTCCTTTCAAATGTGTCTCCTGGAGGAGAACTATATCCGGGGTGTGTCGATGGAGATATTGAAGTACCATGGTTCTCTTAATCCTATCTCTGAGGCCATTCACATTCCAAGATAAGATCTTGAGTCGTTTAGCCCGCTGGGTAGCCATCAGGGAAATGCACCTCGCCTCCCCTCCCGTCCTTAACCCACCCAGGCCACCCCCCACCGCCCCTCCCATCCTTGCAAATATTGGAAAGCATTGAACACATTATGAACCCCAAACTAAACCCCTCTACTCTCCCTCCCCCCTGTCCTACCCAACAACTATATCCTACCCCCCTCCCTGCAACCCTGCTCCGTGGGCTTAAAACCACCCACATCCCCAACTAGCAGAGCGCCTGTCGCCCACAAAAACAAAGAAAAACTAGAAATTGGGGATATGTATCGTAGCCCATCAATAGCTCCGTAAGGCCACGTTTAGCCCCAGATTTTAAACTAAGCAGCTGAGAATAGTCAATAAGTCCAAAAAACAAAGTTCTCTAGGCGTGCAGCGGGCACCGGCCACCCCTATAATAAACATTGCACCCATTTATAAGATACCAAACTCAGGCAGTGGCAGGCAGTGTCCTCGTTACTGTCAACCTCCAGGGCCCCCAGAGGACGCCAGACTCTGTGACCTGGATCGTCGGAGGCGTTGATCTCGCCCACTCCCTCCTTCATGCCCACTGGTGGATGCCGGAGACCGATCTCGAGTGTCTCTCCATCCCCCCTCCGCTCTTGCAGGATCCGACTGTGACCGTGGCCTGTCCAACCACGACTGGACCTCCGCCGGGGACGTGAAGAACCAGGATTTGCCCCCTGCGATGATCTTGAGTTTCGCCGGGAAGAACATCATGTATTTGATGCCCCTGTCTCTCAGTGTCCGTTTCACCCCATCGAATGTCCTCCTCTCCTGCTGTACCTTCAGCGTGAAGTCCGGGAAAAACCGCACCGTCACGTTCTCATATTGAAGATCTCCCTGCTGCCGGGCCGCCTGCAGGATAGCATCGCGGTTCCGATAGTTCGTGCGATGATCGTTCTAGGGGGCGCCCCCGGTTTCGGCGGAGGGACCGGCGCTCTGTGCGCCCTTTCCACCGTGAATAGGGCAGAGAGTCGTTTAGGCTTCAAGTGTTGCAGTATGAGCTCTTCCAGGAATAGGTCCATGCTGGGCCCTTCCACTCCTTCCGGGACCCCCACTACCCGAACGTTGTTCCTGCGGGCCCTTCCTTCCTGATCCTCCATCTTCAGAGCCATCTGTTGATGTTGTTTAATCAGCTGCTGGACCTTCTCCTCTAAGCCCCTGGTAGAGGACTGCAGATCTACAATGTGCGTTTCAGCGGCCTTGACCTTCTCTGACGTCTTATTCATATCTGCACGCAGGAGGTTCATCTCAATGGAGACCTTATCTATCTTGGTCTCCAGTGTCGTGCCCAGTGTCTGTATTGCCGCCATGATGGAGCTTAAGGATGGTTCGGGGGCCGGGGCCTGTCCCCCCGCACTTTCGTCGTCCGTGGCTTCGAAACCGCATACCGATCCAATTTGTTTGTCTGGACCGGCGCCCCCCCTTCGGCTTCATTGTGTGGGTCAAGAAGTACCACTCGGCGATCTGTCGCCGCTATCCTGTCCCTCCGTGCCGGTCGCTGCGACGATCTCCCACACCGTGTGGCTGTCCTGGTGGGTGTGTATTCTCCGGTCCCCCAAACGCCAACTCACCCCTGGGGGACCCCGAGTGTTCCCGATGTCTGGGGTGTTACTCCGGTGCGTCACCCAGCCTCCTCCACGTCTCCGCACCCCCTTCGGCGTGCCACACAAGCCAGGCGCAATGATCCACAAGGCTTCCCCTATACGCCAGGCTCTCAGAGTACCCCACACAGTCCCGGCGCTAACCCACCTCTTAGCGGGGCACGCTCCCGGCCTCCAATAGTGGGCACCCGCACTGCTTGTTTGCTCTGGCAGGTAGATCGCTCCCGGTCCCACCAATGCTGGCTCGCCTCCGCGAGAACTCAACTCGTGCCAATGCCCTGGGCCGCTTCGCAGCGCACTCACTTCACTCCCCTCGGGCCGGCTGCCTCAGCTCATCGAGTCACCGCCGGGCGTCGGGGTCCCCGCAGGCCGCAGACTGTCTTTGCACTAAGCCGCCGCCCCCCCAGCAGCTCCTGCTTCACTGGGCCCTGCCGCTCGCTTCCATGTTGGGCGCTCCTCCGTCAATCCTCGCGCCGGAAGACTCGCAACGCCAATCGGCGCTCTCCCCCGCCTGCCGGCCCTGTCCGGATATATTCCCTGTCGCCGGACCACAGTCACTCACTGCGCCGCGGGCCCCGAGCTCTCTCACCTCGGGAGCCCACCAGGATATCCTCCACTTCGTTCCGCGCGGTTCCGAAGGCTCCTCCTCTCCGCTCTGGCGCTCAGGAGCTCCGGCGCCGATGCTGACCCCTTTCTTCTCTCGGTCGGCGATCGGCAGCCGCTGGTCGCTTCTACTCTCCGGACCCCGCAATCAACGGCCGCACCCCTGCCGCACCGCTGCACCGCTTTCCCCCTTGTCAGCTGCCGGATAAATATCGGATTTCCCGGGCTTATGTCCCGGCCTCAGCGGAGCTCACAGCTCACACCGCCATCTTGTCCGCTGCCAGGCCACGCCCCCCCATAATAATGTATATTTAAACAATATTAATAAAAAAATTAAACTATTTAAATAATAAATATACCATTCCCACTCCAATTTATACAACAGTAGAGAAAGTGTTAAACTCATGAGGGGAAAATGTACTATTCCCACTGCAGTCAGTGCAACAGTAGGGAAAGCGTTAGACTAATGAGGGGTAAAATTTACTATTCCTACTCCAATCAGTGCAACAGTAGGGAATGCGTTGGGCTCAGGATGGGTAAAATTTACTATTCCCACTCCAGTGGGTGAAACAGTAGGGAAAGCGTTGGACTCAGGAGGGGTAAAATCTACTATTCCCACTCCAGTCAGTGCAACAGTAGGGAAAGCGTTGAACTCAGGAGCGGTAAAATGTACTATTCCCACTCCATTCTGTACAACAGTAGGGAAAGATTTGGACTCAGGAGGGGTAAAATTTACTACTCCCTCTCCTGTCTGTTCAACAATAGGGAAAGCGTTGTACTCAGGAGGGGTTAAAATTTACTTTTCCCACTCCAGTCGGTGCAACAGTAGGGAAAGCGGTGTAAAATTTTCTAGTCCCACTCCTGTTAGTGCAACAGTAGGGAAAGCGTTGGACTCAGGAGGTGTAAAATCTTCTATTACTGCTCCAGTCGGTGCAACAGTAGGGAAAGCGTTGGATTCAGGAGGGGTAAAATTTGCTATTCCCACTCCAGTCTGTGCAACAGTAGGGAAAGTGTTGGACTCAGGAGGGGGAAAATGTATTATTCCCACTCCATTGTGTGCAATAGTAGGGAAAGCGTTGAACTCAGGAGGGGGAAAATGTACTACTTCCTCTCCAGTCTGTGCAACAGTAGGGAAATTGTTGGACTCAGGAGGGGTACAATTTACTATTTCCACTCCAGTCTGTGCAGCAGTAAAGAGAGCGTTTGACTCAGGAGGGGTAAAATTTACTATTCTCACTCCAGTTGGTGCAGCAGTAGAGAGAGAGTAGTATACTTCAAACAAATAACATATTTTGACAACACTATTAAATAACAAAAATTTGAAATATTTAAATTTAAAAATTATATGGCTTAATTTTAACAAAAGTTAAACAAATTACATAATTATTACATTTTTTTAAATAATTATTATCAATGAAAACAAATAATATTAATTTAATTAAAATACCACACTATATTCTCATAATCATAACAGGCAACAATTAAAATGTAATTGAAATTAAAAAGCTTATCACAATTAGCATATTACGTAATAAATAATCAAATTTTTAAATAAATAAATGCATCATTTTAGATTACTTAAATAACTTTCCACTCTATACCTCTACAAACTAAACTACACACACCAAAAATATACCTTAACAAATATGATATTTTCGCAATTTACATAATGATCAACTAAATAATTAATACAAAAATGAATAATTAATTATCAGTAAATTATTTCTCAATTAACTTCCCACCCTTTACCCCTACAAACCCAACAACCCGCACCTGAAATATACCTTAAAAAATATCTTAATTGCACAATTTACATAATTAATTAGCAATCAAATACTTATTATTAATTACCATTAATTGTTCATTAATTATAAATAATTACCTTCCCACCCTTTACCCCTTCAAACGCCGCAACCAACACCAAAATAAAAATAGAAAATTACATTAGTTACACAATTTACATAATTAATCATCAATTGAATTATTAATATTAATTTGCAATTAATTAATTATAATTAATTTACTTCCCACCCTGTACCCCTACAAACCACACAAGCCGCTACAACACTAAAAAGTACGATTACCAACAAAATTAAATTTAAAAACAACTACAAATTTACAAACTATATTTAAAAACATGAACAATACTTATGCAAACAATATATAACATATACAATTAAAACATATACTAAAATACATAAAGATAATTTAAAAAATGATATTCTGTACAACAATATTTTTATAAATGATATTAAGAACAGAGATATTTTTGTAAAGAATATTAACAACATAGATAATTTTGGAAATTATATTTACAACATAGATATTTTTAACATCGAAATTACTTACCTTAGAAAATTGATATTCTTGTCAACAATATTCCTGCATCACGATATTTGCGTATCACGATATTAGAAATTCGATATTTGTGTGCCTTGATATTTTTTACTCAATATTTTGTCTGAATACCCTAAAGGTGATGTGCTTTTGCTTGGCATCTTTTACAACTGCCAGAACATCTTACAACTGCATTTTCTCTACCTAACAAGTGATATCTAATTTCTGCATAATGCACCTGTCCTAAACCTAATTTGCTTCTCAACATTATTTGTATCATGTTAGTTTGGTTACCAAACTTAAGCTTAAACAGTCACTAATACAACAATCTAATATTAAGCTCCACTAAAACTGACCCACTCATTTTTCCAAAGGGCAAACTATCCTGGACAGGTACACTATGGTTTTTCTTCTCAGTCTCATAGAACACAAGAATCCTATTATGGGAGGAAACTCAGGTTTCACATCTGTTTCATGAAATGAGGGAAGGCTTGCACTACTCCTGGGAAATCAACCTCTGTATCATCACCATATTATTTTCTAACCTGAATGACCTCAAAAGCATTTAACATAGCTAGGAATGCTGACACCACGCCTACCATCTCTACTGACCATGACACCTCTAAACCTTTCTCTTCAAGCCCTTCCTCCTCCTATCTCCTCATTACCACCTACACACCTTCCAGGAATCAAATCAGGTGGCTTAATGGTAGCAGAAAACCATGATAGTCAGGACCATAACTTAGAAAAAAACACTCCTATGCTAACACAGACCAAAATACCATCAATGACAAAACCCGCAGCCCTCCGTTAGCCACATTTGCCTTTCAGTACAGCTCCCCTTCAGGAGTCAACTTTCCATTCCATTCCAGCTACACCAAAACAACAGTATGCAAACTGACTTTCTTCAAAAGAATGTAAACCTCTTCAGTCATGAGTCAGATGAGAACTTTGACTACTTGCCTTATACTTCATTACAGTCATTCACTACTGGCATCAATATTAATCTGTATCACCTGCATGAGATGATATAGTGGCTTCAAACCACACTCTGCATTTCTCTCTTCCACAAGCACTCTCCAGTCAGGAACTATTCTACCCTGTTACACCTCACTCAACACACCTTCTCCTGATGTCTTGCTTTCTCTTCAGAACACGTGAGCAAAACTTCAAACCACCAGGATACAAGGTGAACACTGTTCAAAATAGGACTCTACACCCCTTTAGAGTACCAAAATACAACATAATCAAAAACCCAATGCTCATTTGTAAAGTAAAAAGGAATATTTACTACGGCAAGTTCCCATATATCAAATAGCAATATTGCACATGTTAAATAAATGCATATAGTAAATGTAGATACACAAGAATAAATGCATAGAAAGATAACCGCATGTACACAAGAATAAATGCATAGAAAGATAACTACATGTACACAAGATTAAGGTAATTAAAACTTGGAATACATCACCGGTTGCCTGTCTTTGATCATTCTGTCTGCGCCACTGGGAAACCCGTTGACACTCTCTGCAGAAGCTCTTCAACCGGGAAAGGTCTTTAGGTGGTGCGTCCACCCCTAAAGACAGTTTCTGACAAAACACCAAGAGGTCTCCGTCTTTATACTCTTACTAACACAGAGAGAGGCATCTAGAATCTCCTCCTCCCTTCATCTGCACCGTAGGTGCTGGCTGCACTCTTTGCATCAAGGTCACTCAACAGAGCCGGCCAGGCTCCAATGAGAGCTGAGGCAGAATTCTTCACTTTCTCATCCTTGGGCTACGCAGCCCACACTGTATATTCTAGCAGCTTATGTGAAGTGAAAAACATAAACATTTATTTGTGTGCCCAAGTAACTAGGAGCCTGCCTGCGATCGCAGCTGAAAAGCAGGGTCAGACAGAAACAAGAAGAAACTGTCCTCACAAAAATGCAATTAAAGCAACATCGAGTCAATGGTCAACACATGATCTCACGATATATAATTACCTATAGCATTACACCTGAATAGCCCAAAACTGGACACCACCCACAACACTTTGAAGCATTCCTTCAAATACATAACCTCTAATGCACCCCACCTAGCCAAGTAGTCTACAATCAGAGAACCCACAACAAATCTTATTCCCACTGTCTCCAGAGCTAGAAGTCCTAAGAACAATCCAAGTCAACGATAAGGACAAATTTGATATCAAATTGTATTAACACATCTGAAATCATTTTTATATCTGCTTAAAACACTACCAAGTGAGAACTGCAGATTTAGTGTAATCAGCTCTCTACTGTACCCCACTGTATCTTTTTCTCAAGGGCTTCTCATATTCTTCCTATGAGAAAAGCTAGACACCTACTCATTAGTGTCTATCTTGAGTTTGTGTTTAATCATGTGTTCTTTTCTCCACTCACTGCATAGAAGAAAATGTATAAAAGTAGAACAAAAAAGTACAAAGTATGTGCTCCAATGGATCAGCTGGCAAAGCACTGATCTGTTGACACTGCAAATAACAATTAGAACATTTTGGGTGCTAGTTATTATTTGAATTAAACATGTATGAGACGGGGGCGTGGCTTGAGCGCCGAGGCAAGATGGCGGACTTCGAGTGAGCTCCGATCGGACGCGGAAGCTCCGGGATCCGTTGGTGCCTCAAAATCTACCAATTTCATACGCAGATGGTGGGTTTCATGTAAGAATGCGGCGGTGAGTCCAATGACCGCTTTTTACCAATTCCCACATGCACGCTGAGCCTGGAGGCGGCGGCGGTGAACTTCTCCTCATGAAGTCGCGGGCGCCATTTTGAAATGAGGCGCTCGCGTTTTTGAGTTGTAAACTGCCAATACCACCACAGACCGGGAGGAGTGAAATGCCGGCTGCTAGGGGTTATTGCTAAAGGAAAAAAAAAGTTTATATTGCTCAGTTAGTGCCCACAGAATGTCTGCAGTGCTGGGTAATGGCGGTAAGGAGAGGTGCAGTGCTCAATTGAAGTGAGGAAGGCTATTGAGGTCATTATATTTATGTGACTACAAGCAGGCATAAATATATTTGGACTTTTTTGTCTGGTCATCATTCACCATGAGTTGCAGAGCTATTGAAGTGGAGGGTGTACCCATGGATGTCATCATCATAGGATCTCATTAAAAAAACGTCCTCTTACATACCACAGTGGTGTTTTTGCTGGATATCCTTCTTATGTAAACAGAGCGCTTCTGCTTACCATCCATCATCAATGAATGACATATTATTTCCCGCGCACACTGCCGTCGCTGTGTTGGGTAGTCCCTACTGAAACGCATCTTGCCGAGAAAGTCAGTGGTGCCTTTGTTTGCCAACGAGTGTATGCGTGTCTTTAAATAATGTGTGGGGAAATGATCTAAATGATGGAGCAGGATGGAGGTCTTTGAGTGAGCTTCGCTCGAACGCAGAAGTCCTAAGACCTGTTCGTGCCTCAAACAATACCAATTTTGAGCACAG
The DNA here is from genome assembly GCA_963921515.1 of Calotriton arnoldi. Classification (NCBI taxonomy): domain Eukaryota; kingdom Metazoa; phylum Chordata; class Amphibia; order Caudata; family Salamandridae; genus Calotriton; species Calotriton arnoldi. The sequence goes on from CAWUFW010002608.1 coordinate 2,051,173, forward strand.
GTAGTGGTCTTGATAAAGGGAAGTTGTGTGCCTGCATACTCTTGTGCCGTGACTGGGTTAAATACTTACAAACTGGATTCTGACTTTTGATAATGTTCCATCTCTATAATCTGTGGCAGATATGTATATTGTGTCAGAGGAAGAATTCTCTATATAATTTATCTTGCACGGCCACCTTCTTTGTCTTTTTGGACTGGGGTCTATGGGGCGCATTCGTCCACTGTTAATTACTACAACTCGTTCCATTCCAAAAACCACAATGGCGACTGATCAACACTCCTTGTCTCGATCTTCTTCTTCAGGTGCCAAACCAAAGAGGCATAAAAATGACCCACCCTCTCCTATTCATATCTCACAAAACCCTGTTCTGGACTCCATCTTAGAGGAGGTTCGTGGTCTACAGCCTTTCATGGTAGCTACTAACGAAAAGTTAAAGCAAATTGAGGACCGCGGGATAATTATGGAAGGCAAAGTACTGGAACTTGAACAACGTGTTGGTGATCTTCAGGATATTTCTACTAGAATTCCTTTATTAGAACAAGAAATACAAAAACTCAAACTTCACACCGAAGACTTGGAAAATCGCAATCGCAGGAACAATCTCCGCCTGTATGGCCGACCAGAAAATATTGAAGGTTCAGACATGGTATCCTTTCTCAAAAAATTTCTTCCGGAACTCTTAGACCTTCAATCTTCAACTCCTCTAAACATACAAAGGGCTCATCACTTGGGTCGTCTTCAACAGAATTCTAACAAACCACGGGGCATCGTCATGCTCTTTTTAGAATTCACTGAATTGATGGATGTCCTGAAAGCTGTTAAAATTAAACGACGCCTCACATGGTCAGGCCATAATATCTTCATTTCTCAAGATGTCTCCACTGCAACAAACGCGCGCCGTAAAGAATTTCTGGCTCTTCGCCCCCAGATGAGACAATTGAACATTCAATATGGCATTTTGCATCCTTGCTTGTGCAAAGTCACGTATGAAGGGAGATCGCGGTCATTTGATGAGCATGCTAAACTGAGTCTCTTTCTTAATAGTATCTCTACTAGAAATATGGAAAACTAATGTTTCACTTTTTTTCTTCAGTCACTAGTTAACCTGCTTTATAGATCCATATGTGTAGCTCTGTATTTCTCCTTGCTTATTTTTATTCATAATATCATTCCTTTTTTACTCTTTATCTTTCAGTAATGTTACCCACTATTCAGTATTGAGGTTTACCATTTTTTATTCTTCCCTTTTTTCTTCGTTAACTTGTTCCGCTGTTCTTGCTGTTGTCGCCAATATGCTCCCCGCATTTTGGTTTCTTGCTTCTCTGCAGATCTGGGTTCTTTCCCTTGATCTGTTTACTTTCTTTTCTTCTCTGTTCTTCTCTTCCTTCTCTTCTTTATTCAATTTGTTTTTTCCTACTCCTTCCTTATTGTTTTCAATGGTGCTGTTTCTATATTTAAATTTCGTCTATATGATCGTTTATTGTACATTTTGGTCTCTGTCTTTATCTAATGAATGGTGTTTTTTACTTTCAGTTGTCCTCCTGAAGTGTATCATATTCATTTATGTCTTGCTCCTCCCTCCTTCCAATATGTGTAATGTTGTCACGTGGAATGTTCGTGGTCTTGGTAATCCCGTCAAAAGACAAAAGGTACTTTCTCATTTGTCTAAATTAAGCTCTCATATTGCATTTATTCAAGAAACGCATTGCAATGATGTCGAATCACTTAAATTAAAAAGACAATGGGTGGGTCAAATTGTTTACTCTCCAGCTTCTAATCGGAAGAGAGGTGTGGCTATCTTATTTCACAAGTCTATTCATGCACAAATTTATCTACACAATGTGACAGTGATGGACGCTGGGTAATGGCTAAGGTTGCTATACAGAATAAAGTTCTTGTCCTATTGAATATTTATGGTCCTGTCAAACCTGACCCAGATTTTTGGAAAAATATTAAAATATTACTATCTTCCATTGACAGTCCAAATATTATTGTTGGGGGAGACTTCAATCAATGGCTCGACCCATATTCGGATAGGCAATCCAAATGCAAATTTAACCCTGATAAAACCCATAAATCATTTCAATCTGCCATTGCCTCTCGTTCATTATATGATGTGTGGAAGATATGTAACCCTGATTCCCTTGAATTTACTTTTTTTTCGAATGTTCACCATACTCGATCTAGAATTGATTATATTTTAGTCAGTAAACCCCTACTCCCATCCATTCAATCCTCTAAGATTGGTTCTATTTTTATCTCCGATCACGCCCCTGTCTCCTCTTCCCTAGATCTCTCCCTGGGCTCCCCGAAATTTGGGCGTTGGAAACTTAATAATTTTTTGTTATCTGACAATACTTTTGTAACTGAAGCCACCACCTTCATTAATGAATTTTTTACTTTCAATAATCCCATACACACTTCCATTACTAATAACTGGGATGCTTTTAAAGCTTCTTTCCGTGCTTTTGTTGTCTCCTACTCGGCAAGAAAGAAGAAAGCGGCTAAAGCCAAATATGACGTATTATTACAGCAACTTAAATTATTAGAGCATAATTACTTTACTTCGTCTGAATCCCCATCTGCTCTCCATGAATTGATCAGGGCCAAATCTGCTCTTGTTAAAATTGCCACGAATGATGCATGCAATGTTCTTCTTAAAATTAAATCTAAATACCATGGTGGTCAAAATAAAGCTGGCAAGATGCTGGCCAATTATTTAAAAATTAAATCTGAACGTAAAAATATAGGCCCTATCCTTAATGAAGCCACTAATAATCTAGTGTCGTCGGATGAAGACATTGCTTCTGTATTTCATGATTATTACCAATCATTATACTCTGATGATACAAACCCCTCTGATCAGAACCTTCATACCTTTTTTTCTGGTCTTCCTGGCCCCCCTTCGCTTCCTGATAAATTTGAATTATTAGAAAATCCGGTTACTTCACAGGAGATAATGGAGGCTATTAAATCCTTAAAGAAAGCTAAAGCACCGGGGCCGTATGGCCTCCCTGTTGAATTTTTTTCTACCTTTTCATCTATTTTTGTGCCCAAACTTTTGGACCTTTTTAACTCATTTATTGTTGACGCCAAAGCCTCTGGCTCATTTATGGAGGCCTTAATCGTCCTCATTCCCAAACCCGATAAGGATCATTCCCTTTGCAAAAATTATCGTGCCATCTCCCTAATTAACTATGACTGCAAGATATTCGCCAAAATTCTCGCCACTCGACTTGAGAACATTGTCCCATTATTGGTTAAAACAGATCAGGTTGGCTTTGTCAAGGGCAGATTGGCTTCGGATAACGCTCGCATGTTTGCTAATGTTATCTCCTTTGGTAAAAAATATAAAACTCCACTAGCGGCTTTATCTTTGGATGCTGAGAAGGCCTTCGACCGCATAAATTGGCAATATATGTATAGTACACTAAAATGGTTTGGTTTTGGGTCAAATTTTATTTCCTATGTCAAATTGTTATATTCTGTCCCCCGAGCTAGTATTTTTGTTAATAATCATTTTTCTAAGTCTTTTGTGTTATCTAGAGGCACACGCCAAGGATGTCCCTTATCCCCATTGTTATTTGTACTGTGTCTTGAACCTTTCCTGGAACGGATTCGAATTAATCCAGATATTTCTGGATTTTCACACAATTCCATAGAAACCAAATTGTCAGCATATGCTGATGATATCTTAGTATACATGTCTAATCCTAACTCCTCCCTCCCCCCATTTTTGGATGAAGTTCGATTATATTCCAGTATTTCTGGTTATAAGTTGAACTTTTCTAAAACGGAAGTTTTACCCTTAAACTCTACCTGTTATCAATATATGTTTAACAATACTAAATTTACTTGGTGTCCCGCAAAGATTAAATATCTAGGTATATGGTTTTCATCTACATTATCTAAAACAATTAATTATACGTTTAATGCCTTGATTACCAAAATACAATCGCTTCTTCTTTCCTGGTCCCCCTTTTTTTGTCCTGGTGGGGTAGATTGGACACTATCAAAATGATGATTGTACCTCATATCCTATTTACATTGTCCATGATACCTTTTCGAATTCCTGCTTCATATTTTTCACAGATTGACTCTATTTGTACAAAATTTTTGTGGAACAATAAACATCCCCGCATTGCTCTTCGGAAACTTAAACGTCCTAAGATGGAGGGGGGTGTTCGTTTCCCAGACTTTAAATCATATCATTCTGCATTTTTAATTCGTCAAAGTTTTGCTTTAAGTTATGATTTTGTTGATATCCCTATCCCTCGTTGGATTATTTTCGAACGTTCCCTGCTAAAAGAGTTTTCTTTTTGGGATATAATGTATATGTCTAATTGCTCCTTTATAACAGACAACCCTATTTTAAAATATTCCCGACAATTATTATATAATACCCTCTCTGATGGTTTAGACCCATATCGGTGTTTTCTGTCCTCCACCATTTGGTATAACAAATTTATTAAATATAAATGTAAATCATTTTACTACAAGCATTGGAAGGAGAAGGGAATTATCTTTATCCATCAATTTATTCAACATGATTCTATTCTCCCCTTCCAGGAACTACAATCCCAATATAACTTACCTGACTCTTTTCTTGATAACTATCATTTAATAGCAACTGCCCTGCAGTCTTTTTTATCCTCCAACAATTACCCTTTAGCTCCTACATTGCTTACATCCCCTCGCCTTTACATAACATTCCTCATGACCATACGCCTAAGGCTGCTTTTATTTATAAGCTGTTGTTATCTCATATTTCTGAGAGACCTAAATCCCGGTTGAATTACTTTGGGAATCAGACTTATCTTTATCATTACCTATTCCCTTCTGGGACAAATTATGGCTAAAGCTCTTTAAAACCTCTGTTGCAGCTCGTATAACCCAATCCCTGTACTTCATTTATAGTAGAGTTGTTATTACCCCTGTTCACATAGCTAAGTTTTCCCCTACTTCCTCTTCAATGTGTTGGTCTTGTTCTGTAAATACGGGGACTTTACTTCACCAACTTTATGAATGTTCAAATGTTTTTAAATTTTGGCAATCTATTTGGTCTAAATGTATGAGAATATTCCAATGTAATATTCCGTTAACAATGCAAAATGTTTTCCTAGGTTCCTCCTCACCTGCTTTTGATGTATATAATAATATTACTTTGTTGTTTGACTTATTTATCGCTTTAGCATTTAAAGTGATTTTGTCCTGTTGGAAAGATAATTCTAAAATATCTTTATTAACTTGGTGGAACTTTGTTTGCGATGAACATAGAATTACTACTGTTTCCTCTCTTACCTTGTCTCAGAAAATTAAATCTGATCTACTTTGGCTACCCTTTACTTCTTATCTCTCTGCACATGCACCTACACCTTAATCTCTAATTCTTTTCTAATCTCTAAAATTCTTTATTCCCCTTCTCTTTCTTTTCTTTTCTTTTTTCTCTTCTCTTCTTTATCTTTCTTTCTTCACTTCTCTTCTTTCTTGTTTCCTCTATCACTCATACCTTTCTCTTACAATTTTTCATTGTAATTTATTTATAATGTGTTTATTGGATTATTATATGTTCTCTTTTTCTGAAAACTTAATAAAAAATTATTGAACAAAAAAAACATGTATGAGACGTCTTTTAGCTTTGCTAAGTGTCAGTTTCCTTTCAAACCCATCTCCTACACCTCACATGAATGCTACCCTCCTGACCCATATGTCTGTGATTTCTAATATACCTTCTGTATCTGCGTTCATTTAAGATAATCATTTTGACAATGTTGCACTGACTGTTTATCCTCCATAAAACAATTTCATCTTATCCTACCACTCATATGCATCGTCCACCTTAACAACCCTAGTCTGCAAAGAACCACTTGAATCCAAACCGATGAACCGCATAAAATCATCCTCCTTCTAGTGCCTCACTGTGCATCCATGGCGCTCAGACCAATCACAACGCTGCCTTGCAGCGTTGTGATTGGCTGTGGGGAGGCTGGGTGCCGGGTGCTTCCTGCTGCCAGGACTGCAGGAAGAAGGAAGCTAAAGACGATAGAGGAGAGGCGGCGGGCGGCAAAAAGGTAAGTGTTTTTATTTTTTAGATTTCTCTGGAAGATGGGCTGATCATGAGACTTGACAAATTGATCCCTCCCTAGAGACTCATGATGACAATACTGGAAAGTGCACCTGAAGGACATTTGGGGGCTACTTTAACCAAACGCAGGATGCAGACCACATTTGGTTGCTTCAAATTGACAGGGAAATTGATCTTCTGGTCAAAGAATGTGTTGGATGTTCGAGCAGTGACAAAACTTTGAGAATATCTACCCCTCCCGTTGACTCCAATTGAATGTCTTGCAGGGCCATGGTTAAAACTTGGCATTGATTTGATGGGACTGTTTAACACTCTTCCCAGCCATTCCTGTTAGGCCCTAGTACTCATTGATTATTATTCCAAGTGGCCAGAGTTAAATTTATTTGAGAATCAGATTCCAAGTCTGTGCTGAATTTCCTAAAAGATGTTTTCATGATAGAAGGTTGCCCGGAAATCCTGGTTTCTGACAATGGGGTTCTATTTGTTTTGGTCAGCTTAAGAAGAATTTCTCGAGATGAGTAGTATCAGACATGTCAAGAGCTCTCTCTATCACCCTCAAACCAATGGCTTCGTTCAGCGTTTTAATAGAGTTTTGGGGGAATGTGTAAAGTGTGCTCTGTTGAATAGGTGTGTGGTGACCACTGCAGTCTGAACCATGTTGTGGTCCTACAGGACCCCACCTCAGTCATCCACCAACGTTTCTCCATTCGAGTTGCTGAGGGGAAGAAAGCCCACAACTGAATTTAAGCCTGCTTGGATGTCAAGATGTTTGAATTAGAATGTGCCCATTCAGGACCTTGACTCATTTGTAAGGCACAATATTACCAATGCACAATGTAAACAAATAGACTACTGTGATGTGAAGAAGGGTGCCTGTGTTAAACCTGTTGCCGCCGGAGTCTACGTTCATATAAAAAAAAAAAAAACTTTTGTTAAGAAAGGGGATTCCAAGTTCTCTGAACCACTTGTGGTTGATAAAGCGTGTGGCAGTGCTGTTTGTGTTGATGGGCGTTATTGATGAAATGTGGCTAAAGTGTTCAGGGTTGCTCCCAGACAGAATGAGATGTAATGTTCCATTCAAGAGAAATGTGAAGTGTCCCCATAAAGTAATTCTGAACAGGGAAGTAGTTCTCTTGGAAAAGATGTGAGTGTTCCTAAGTTACAAGCAATTTGGAGGAGTGTGAGGGAATGTAAGTTGCCAGTCAGATTTAGGTAACTCAATTGTGGGTTAGAGCTGTCCCAGCTATAGTCTTTTCATATGTTATTTTTTTATTTCTAAAACGCAACACCTATCTCCAAAGGGATATCACGGTGCTTAAAGGCCCATTACGATACCCGGCGTAAAAAATCCGCCAGGCATGAAAGCGGCAAAAATCCGCCCGCACACACCGTCTGAACACCGACCACGCCATTACGATGACACAAACCGAAAACCGCCATCGGCGGAAAAATCACACAAGATACCGCCCGCCCTCGTCCGAGTCGGAGTCAAACCGCCCGCCACGGACGGAAACACGCACGACAACACAAAACCGCCCGCCCTCACGGCCGACACACCGCACGTGAAATTACGATCGCACCGCCATGAGCGCGGCAAACCTACAAATATACCGCCCGCCAGCGCAAACAACGCCGATGAAAATTGACACGGCAGAAGCCATGGCGGCCACGTCCCTGCACAGAAACCATCCGCTGACAAAAACAATCGCACACAACATGGCCAACAAGTCCACACAGCAAGGCACGCACAAATACACAAGCACAGTACACATCCCGAAAACACCCCCCTGGACAAACAAAAACTACAAAGGCCAGAACACCAGACACAACACACCTGAAAACAACAGACCATGAGGACACACCCACATAGGTAAGTACAAAAGCAGCACTCCCACAGACCACAACCCCTTGCAACATTGCAAACCAGAGAGGAGAGGAGAGGACACAGTGACACAGCAAGGACAGCAGCACACCACAGAAACGCACACATCACAACCACCACCACCACCACCAAACACCGGCACCACAAACCCCCTGCACATTACACAACACACACCGCACCAGCACCACAAACACCATGGCACCACAAAGAATGCCCAAGTTCACGCCCATGGAGCTGACGGTCATGGTCGACGAGATTATCAAGGTGCACCCACAAATCTATGGGAACCTGGTCCAGCACACACCACTAGCCACCAGAAACAGAATGTGGAACCGGATCGTAGACCAGGTCAATGCAGTCGGGACCCTGCCCAGGAACAGAGTAGAAATTAACAAATGGTGGAATGACGTCAAAAGCCTGGTCAAGAAGAAGGAGGGCAAAAACAGAGAGCTGGCTGCCGTCACTGGCGGAGGGAATCCCGCGCTGTTCAAGACCTTCAAAGCGTGGGAGAAGGTGCGAGTCATCATACATCCGGAGATCCTCACCGGATTACCAGGGGGAGTGGAGGCTGGTAAGTACAAACTAATGTATACCAGCACACCGCTATGTACTCACATGCACTACCACCATGCCACAGCTCCCAGGGACGAACACCCCCATGTCCAGCACACAATACACAACACATCACACACACATGCAACAGACACCACCACACACAGCCCAAACCTAACAACTGTAAGATACGTGGGGGCATGTGTACACTCAGCCAGCCACGTAACCACCAACAGGTCCCCAAGTATGCCAGAAGCGCCACAACGAGCACCCACCACACCCATGTGTCCGCCATAGCTGCACTAACCGACAAGTAACAGGTAAGTGGCAGGAACACAAAGTGCAGTGGGTGGGAGGGTGGACAGCTCAAGTACAACATACACCAGGCCCCTAGTCCCACAGCACAGCAAGGAGGAGCATCCCCCACACCCCACAGCCACGTGTCAGCCACCGCAGTGCACACCGACAGCCGAAAGGTAGACATCACGGTCCACAACAATCGGTGTCAGTGGGTGTCCAGCCATCACCACGACCCACAACACCGCCCCCACCCCCACAGACCTGCAACATGGAGCACCCCCGCTTAGAACCATGTGGCATCCAGTACAGTGCACGCACGAACAACCTGCAGGTGGGAAACTGGACAGGGCTGGATTACTGGAGGCATGAGGACCGTAACACAACCAACACATGGGACATGTCACGTAGCAGACGAACACGCAGCACCGCCCACTGTCACGAACAAGTGAACAATGTGCACACGGACATGAACCACAGACTCACACCCCACATGACCCATCACAGACACAGCAACACCCAAGGAGCCACGTCTGCATGCACAAGCCACACTGAATATAGTACCACACGGCAGCCACTGTGCAACCCATCACACACAACTGAAACACCATTGAAGTCCTGTCCATGTAGCCCCTACTGCCTGTCAACCACACACCCCACAACTACGCCTATGTAAGACAAACAACACTAGACGCAACAGAGCGGAACAACATAAATGCACACGAACACCACTGAACCCATCAAACACACAGACACACCATGCACATACAACATACCATCCATCCCATCCGTCAGCCCCAGTCTCATGAAAGGCATGTCATCCGAACAGCTGCCACACATACAGCAGTCACGCTAAGATACATGCCCATGACCAACCATGTGCCAGAAGTCAATGAAGCGCACGCCACACTGTGAGCAACAACACACAACATGGGCCACACCCCCCGAGCACTGCAGTGATGCACATGGCACAGGGCAGCACGCACACCAAGGAGATGGGACAACTGCAATACGTCGGGTGGCACACAACCATCACTCACTCATAACGATGCGTCCAATGCCATGTCCAGTAATCACAACAGACAGCAAATATGCAGGGCATGTCAGGCATGCACACACCTCAGACCATGCACTGTCATGCTGCCACAACACAAGTCACGTTCGGCACCCATGGCTCACAGCATGTACCCCAAAAGCATATTCCATCCCAAATGCGTTTCTGGGGCTTGACCCCCATGTTGCCATATGCGTTCCTAAGCATTCCATTTGAACCCCAAAAGCATATTCCATCCCAAATGCGTTTCTGGGGCATGACCCCCATGTTGCCATATGCGTTCCTAAGCGTTCCATTTGAACCCCAAAAGCATATTCCATCCCAAATGCGTTTCTGGGGCATGATCCCCATGTTGCCATATGCGTTCCTAAGCGTTCCATTTGAACCCCAAAAGCATATTCCATCCCAAATGCATTTCTGGGGCATGACCCCCATGTTGCCATATGCGTTCCTAAGTGTTCCATTTGAACCCCAAAAGCATATTCCATCCCAAATGCGTTTCTGGGGCATGACCCCCATGTTGCCATATGCGTTCCTAAGCGTTCCATATGCACCCCAAAAGCAAAGTACAAACCAGACCCAGGATGGGCCTGGAGCCCGCATACACCAGAGTCACAATAAGTAGGAGCACAGCAACACACCCATCGGCATAGCCAATCCGTCCCATGCCACATGTGCACAGCACACAGTCCCATTGCCAAGCACACACAACAACAGATTGTACAGCCACACACCCGCCTCCGGGACACACGTGCACGAGAGTGCACGAACGGAGAATGTCAGACAACCAATACAGACTTCGCCAGGTGCAACACAATAACAAATCTCATTCTCTCCACAGGTGACGAACTGCTGGATGCTGGGGATGGAGACAGCAGCCAGCACAGCCAGCCTACAAGCCCCCAACGAGGACACACGGATGTGGAGGATCTGTTCTCCTCTTCGGACACGGACCACCAAGCAGGCCCATCTAGTGTGGCAGGGCCCAGCCGCTCCCCAGGACCCCTCCTACCCACCAACCCATCATCCAGGGCTGCTGAACATTCCCAGCCCCCTGCTGCCACTGTCGTTGCGGCCACACCCACGGTCATTGCGGCCACACCCACGGTCATTGCGGCCTCTACCACTGCCGCAACCGCTACCACGTCTTCGCTGGCCCCAGCACCAGCGCAGGTGGTGGCCCGGCCGACTGGATCCACCCTGGGAGCCAGGACGAGGACCGTGGTGAGCAATGTGGCTAGTGGGCAGGCCGGTGGCAGCAGGACTGGTAGGAGGAGCAGGGTCAGGGAAACGCCAGCCTCCCCTGGGAACCATGCCCTGCCTCAATTTGCCAGGGTCCTTGGGGCCTATGAAGAGGCCCAAGGACAATGGGCCAGGTCTGCTACAGACACGCGTGAGGTGCTGGGGGTGCTGAGGTCCATGGACGCCCGTATGGGCCAACTCGTGGACCTCATGGGCCAGCTGGTGGTGGCGGTGAGGTCACATCCAGGGACAGCAGCTCCCCTCCGCCACCACCTGCCGGGGCGCAGGGTCGAGCAGCAGTGTCCAGTTCCCCTGCGTCCACAGCCAGTGAGCACACCTCAACCACCAGCAGGTCGCAAGCAGGCACCCCCCCTCGCAAACGTGGAAGGGGCCGTCCGAAGTGGAAACAGATCTCCCGGGAGGACTACGCACGCTCCAAACGCAAGTGAGGCAGCCAGCCAGCCTTCCTTGACCACCCACTGCATTGACTTGGACTACGATCCCACTCCACACAGCCATCTGGTTGGCATGTGTGTGTTGGACTATGGACATAGAACCAGTGGGTACACCCTGAGCATCTCGCAGCCATGACCGACAGCTCATTGTCACTGCACGCACCACTTTTGTCATCACCTTACACACAATCACATGTCACAGTTTGAAATAAATGCACCTCTTCCACAAACTGCTGTCTGTGCCCTGTGTTTTAATTGTACGGAATACAACGGCCACCTTGAGCGGAACGGCACCTGATGCGTGTCATGGCAATGGAACCGGAGGGCCTGTAGGGACCTAGGGGTGGGAGACAGAACAGGAGCACATTCAATGAGTGTGTCACACACCCATCACACAGTACATGTCAACAACTACAAGCAATGTACACACATCGCACAGAGCAATAGGGCACAATGCCACAGCCACCAACAGTGGCATACTTACCTGGCCATGGAGCGTTGACACACAGCACGCAGTGAACAAAAGGCCACCCTGACACAGCACACACACACCTGCACAGATACAGCCACATCAGCCGTCGTACATGGACACTCACCGTCAAGTGAAGTAGCGGGCGATGAGCTGCTGACGCACATTCACAGCTTCATCCTCTCCGCTGTCCTCCTCACTCGAGCTGTCCTGGTCTGCGGGCTGGGGCCCTGGTTGATCTCCGTCATCCACGATGAGGGGGATCTGCTTCCGAATGGCCAGATTGTGCAGCATGCAGCACGCCACCACTATCTGGCACACCTTCTGTGGGGAGTACGCCAGCGCACCCCCGGTGCGGTCCAGGCACCTGAACCTGGACTTGAGGAGGCCAAAGGTACGCTCGACCACACGTCTGGTCCTCCCATGTGCCTCATTGTAGCGATCGTCTGCTGGGGTGCGAGGATTCCTCAATGGACTGAGCAGCCATGCCCCATTCGGGTACGCAGAGTCACCTGGGTGTGAGGGACACAGAGAACCATTGCTATTCCAACTGGACAGGGGACAGCATCGCACAGCCAGCACGCTACACCACTCCACATACTCACCGACAATACAGCCACGATCCTGTTGCAGATTGGACATCAGTCGTGGCAAGATGCTGTTGCGCATTATGTGTGCGTCATGGGCCGAGCCTGGGAACTTTGCACACACGTGGGTTATCACCATGTCCGCAAGGCACACCACTTGCACATTCAGGGAGTGCGTGTGCTTCCTGTTGCGGTACAGGTGCTCAGTGGCCTGTGGTGGAACAAGGCCAACATGTGTGCAATCAATGGCACCAACGACGTGTGGGATCCTGCCAAGGGCATAGAATGCACCCTTCACTGCCGCCAATTCACGAGCCCTGGGGAATCTGATGTACCTGTTTCGGTACAGCATCATGGCTGCCAGTACATCCCTCAGCACCTTGCTGAACATGGGCTGGGACATCCCTCCTCCACTGCCCACTGTGTGCTGGAATGACCCAGTGGCGAAGAAATGCATGGCGGCCATCACCTTAGCCGTGGGGGTGAATGCTGTCGGATACACCCTGCGGGGACGGAGATGGGGTTCCAACATGGCACACAGTCGATGCAGGGTTGGCCTGTCCAGCCGAAACTTCCTTATGACCTCAGTATCCTCCATGTCCGCCAGCAATTGGTATGGGCGGTCAATGTTCGGTCTCCGCCTAGGGAAGATGGCAGTGGACACATGTCAAAGCAACACAACACATAGCAATTTCGCATTCACATCACTGACATGACTGAGCAAGCACATGAGTCACAGCCCAGCTGTCAAGCAGGGACGGCACGGCAACATGAATGTCTGCTGAGCATGGCACTGCTTCCGAGGCTGGATGAGTATGGCACACGACGACGACGATGTAGGCACAGGCTGAGCGGCCAAAACAAGTGGGACCTGTGGCACGAGGGGATATGAGACAGTAGAAGGTGTCAGCACTGCACCCTATGTACAGCACTGTACGGATCACACCTCCCGAAACATTGACAGGTGTCCACATTGACAGCCCCATGCCAAGACGGCTGTGTGCTTGCAGTCACACGTCACAGGTGAGAGGTTACATTGCACGTGCCAGGTGGCAGACGTACATAGTGGGAGCTGGCATGTGTGTGCATGTGTCTCCTGTTCAGGATCCACCAGATGGGCGCTGACTCTGTACTGACCATTGGACACAGCATGTTCCGTGGAAGGCTTGTGTGTGTGGGATGGTGGCACTGGATGTGCCTCCGTTGGGTGGGGGGCCATGCACAGGGCGGGTACGTCGATGATTGCGCATTGTTGGTCACGGTTGGTGCACCCACTAAGATGTGTTGCCCTGTGTTCAATTCCTATGTCCGCATGATGATGGACTGTAGATGTGGGCAGACTACACATTGGTCGATGTGCTGTCAATATGCATGTGCCTTCACACCAGGCACAGCTGCCCCTGCACATGTGACCCCTGCTGGACTCGCTGCTGGGTCTGTGGAGCTGATGCACCTTCTGTGCGTGGGGCGGACAGCTCTCCTCACTTCCCTCATTGCGCATGTCATGACTTTGCCGCAGGTGACATGGATCATGGAGGGCCCACATGTACGCGTGAGTAGGCTACACATGATTGTTCACTGGTCGCCACCCCCAGTCAGTGTTTCGAATGGGAAGGTTGTTGTGCTGGTGGTATATTCGATGTGGCGGATGGGCGGGCCTAGGTGCGGGCTTACATTCCGGACATGGGGGGTAGTTGGATTGGCGACTAGTTGCAGTACACACGGGACACGTCTCTTCCTTTCCACATCTGGGTCATCCCTTGTACTCACTGACAGTGATACAGTCATCTTCGCCCCAGCCCTCATGTCCTCCCCTCGCTCCCCCAATATGCATGTGCACCTGCGAGGCTAGCGCTTGCACAGGCAGCCACAAGCTCGCACCAGAGAGGGCAAGGAGTGTATGTGTGGGTCCAGTTGCACGAGTGGGCTGTCTCAGGGTATGATGTGTGGCGGGACGCCGTCCACCTGCGTGGTGCCCCAAATGGTGACCCAGCCTGCATGGACTATGCATCACAGTCTTCGCCTTCCGGATCCGCCACCTGCGACACCCAGTGGCTGTGGCTGCCCTTGCGGCCAGGCCGCGTCCGTCTGTAGCTGATGGCCCACACATTCCCTCTTTGGCCTCTCTGGGGAGGGCTCGGGGGTGGTGGCGCACGCGCTTGCACTTTGTCGCAATGGCATGTGGCGTGGTTGGAATAATGGGCAATGGATGGGATGGTGCGAGCCACCTCCCGTGACGTCAGTGCTGCTCGTGCTGTGGTGCGTCCCCCTACACTTCCATTTGACTTGTGCCATGCTACACGTTGAGGTTCTATTGCCTGCGTGATATGACCAGGATGAGCGCGAGGAGACCTCTCACACACCATGCTCCACTGCCATCCCGTGCCCTGTATCGCCTGTGCGGATTGACTATGTTGGGGTTACACCTGGTCGACTGGGGCTGTGTGTGCCTTGTCAAGGGGCATGGCGGGCGCACAACAGGATCCAGCTTGTCCACAGAGGGTGGGCTGACGTGTGCGCCTGGTACTGCATTGTTCGTGTGCCCGGCTGCTGTGCACACACGTGTTCACTTCCCCCCGACAGGTGTCCTCTCACAATGCCCAGGGAAGCGGTGGTGTACTGTTCATGACCCCTCCCAACACGGCGTGCTCCAACTTGGCATGTGCGCATCTACCCGTCACACCCACCCACCTGAGCACTGCGTCCATACGACTTCACACGACACATGTGTGTCTTCCACAGTTGTGCTACTCATTTGCGTTGACATCCAATACCAGTGGACTACATGGTCATGTCACGACTGCCGTGTACTTCACATACTCTCATCCTCTCTCATTCGTACTTGTGAAATGAGTCAGCGGAGACAGTTTTGGTTTCAAACATTATATTGAGTCTTCTGTCCTCTGTGATGCAGTATAGTGGACACTACTGGCAGCGGAATACATGTTGAGGATATACTGAGCATGATTACAAATGGGATAGGGTGTGGGGTTACATGTGATTGGCTGTTGCATGTGGGATGTGGGCTTCAGAGTTACATCTGCTTGGCCAAGGCTGTGCTAATGTACATTTACGTATAGCTGCGGAGCTGCGGACTTTGACACAGACGGTATACAAGTAGCCTACCAGACCGCTTGGCATCATGGGCACAGTCCATCTCAGTTCCATGTGACAGGTTTGCTGCGGTTGTTCCTCATGCACGCGTGCATGTGAGATGACATCAGGGCATGTGCTTGCGTGCATGCAGCGGCGTGCCACTTGTTGTTGCAATGTGGTGGTTACTGGACATGTCACAGTCACTGGGGTCGTGTTGTTGTTGTATGCACTTGTCGTCCATGCAAAGGTCCTGGTATGGGATTCCCGGGCGGGGGTGGGAGGGGTGCAGCACCCACAGACTCCAGGCGACCTATTCATGTCCACTGAGCGGTGTGTGTGTCCATGGGCGCTGGATCCATGTCGTGTCCTGGTTGTTCGTGCAGTTCCGTCCATGTGGGTGCGATACACAGACCCCATGCCACTGCCTCCCACGATGCATGCGGTGTTCCTGGATGTGATGGGGAACAGTGTGCATGTCCCGGTCATATCCGATGTCATGGCGATGTCGTTGATGGTGTGGTAATTGTTGCCAGTCGTTTGGTATGGCTGTTGTGGTGGTGACTGGCCAGTCCGTGTGGAAGCTAAGCATGGGTGCGGGGTTGGACATCATAGGTCAATTGGGGAACTTGCGTTGGGGTCCGACGAATTTACAGGTTGTCAGGTATGCGATGCCGTCCAGCAGGGCTTCCATGTCATTGGTGGTATACATGTTTGCCAGCCAATGTAGCGGATGGTGGCTGTCAAGGTGTTGTTCGTAAGTTGTCCCTTGGAGGAGCATGATGGGGCATGCTGGGTGACATTCGATGTAGCTGTGCTCGATGATCCGTCGTGTGGAGGCACAGTGGTCCCATTTCAGTGCGGGTCCGATGTTGGCCACATACGCCATGCCCCCATAGGCAGAGCAGGCCCTGTCGTGTGCGTCCAGAGGGAGGAGTAGTGGTAGCAGGTCCGCCTTTAGACATGCCGGGTTGGAGAGACACATCTCCACGGGATGCTGGTAGGGACACCTCCGACAGTAGAAGACGGGTATGACGCAGCTGAACAATGTGATGCGGTAAGTTAGTCGGTAACTTACGTTCAGCAGGGACAGGAGTTCGCATCCCAATATATGTATCAGGTTGGTTTTGTACAGCTTGACCTGTCCGGCGTAGTTGGGTAGGTGTGTTGCGAGTGCCATTTTGCAGCGGTGCGTTGTGGTGGCGTGCTCCGGCTGTGTGTGCAGTCTGCAATGTGCACGCTCCGAGGTTGCTGTGAGCTCTGTGTAGTCGTAGGGAGACAGGACTTGTGTTCTGTTGGCTTGTGCGGAGGACACGGGCCCTCATCCCACATGCTTCTCAGACAGTTCAAGGTCAGTGATGTGTGACTCCTTCCAAATAACTTGCATGGGGCCGACATGGGGGAGTGTTTTCTTTTTCTTTCCCGTCCGTAGTGTTCTTCTGTGATATGCGCTATCTGCCCTGTGGTCGGTCTCCTCTGCATGCCTGTGTTGGTCTTTTATTGGACAATGGCTGTATTCACCGGCTTCTTTCGTAGGGCTGTGGTTTCGGAGTTGGAATGGAAGGTCATTCAGTGCTGTCTGCTCTCCCTTGTGTGGGCGGCAGGCTGCCTTTCCGCTCTGCGTTGGGCCTTGTGTGTGAATGTTATTATTGGGCCACCTGTTGTCGGTCCCCGGGCTCTTTGGTGTTCCGTTTTGTATGTCTTGTTCATGTGTGCAGGGTGGTATGGGTGTTTCAGTGTGGTACTGGCGTTCCTCTTCCCGAAGGGGCCCTGCTTCTCCTAGTTGGTGTTGCCGCCGCTGTGTGCTTCGCCATGTTTGTTACACTGGGGTGTGTCCTGCTGTTGCGTGACTTCACTGACATGTGTGCGTCGGTTGTGTGACGTTGGGTGTTGACCGTGAATTGGGCGTTGGGGACATGTCTGTGGCAGGCCTGTCACGTGTCATGTGCGTTCGGGGTGGGGCTGGTGTGTGTGCTGCTTGGTTGTGTCCCTGTGTCTGTGTGCGACGCATGCATGGCGCTGCGGTTGGCCTCTGCGTTGTGCGCATGTGTGGCAGCGTCATCGCCGCTTTGGGGCCGTGACGGGGTCGTTGGTTCCTAGTCCCAGGTGGTGTGTACACATGTGTTACGAGATGTTACAATTTGGCCTGTGTGTCATATGTGGATGCTATGGTAGATGTGTCGTGTACACGCGGGGGTGGGGGGTTGTCCGCTTTTTCCGCCCTTGCACTGTGTGCGCTTTTGCGTGCACTTGTTGTGTGTGTGCCTACCTGCGTCTTCGCGGTACGTTGCGTCCTTGGTGGTGCATCAGATAGAGCATAGGGAGGGCCTGCAGTGCTGGATTCATGCTCGGGGGTGCCGCTTCTTCGGTGTCCGTGCTCGGCGTTCGTGTTACCGCTTCGGTTTGACGTACGGTGTCTCTTAGCCGTGGGATCAGTTTGTTTGCGGCATCGTAATTTGTACGCCGGGCGGTACGTGTTTCGTCGGACGGTGTGTGTCAATTGGGCTGCGCCGCTACGTGTACGGGCGCACTTTGATGGCGGACGGTGTCGCTGGCTTGCCGGCGGTGTTTGGCTGACTTTTCGCATCGTAATCGGGCGGGCGTGTGGACTGCTGCGCGCCGACGGTAACTGGTGGTTTTTGCATCCGCCAGCACGGCGGTAGTGCTTCTGCCCGACATCCTAATGGGCCCCTTAGTTGTTGCCTAACCTAGCCACGGGGAGATTACATTAAACAAGATACATCTTAACATCCATTAGCCGGGAGAGAGTCAAGTTTCAATTTCTTTCTAAACCAGGTATAGTTCTTAATAAGTCAAATCTCCAAAGGCAGCGAATTCCATTGGGCAGCAGCCAAATTCAAAAAGGATCGGCCCCCGGTTCTCACTTTCCTAATTCGCTTGATTTTATCTAGGGTCTTATTACGAGATCTTAAGTCCCGGGTGGGTTGATAAAATTCCACTATGGCTTGTAATATCTCAGGGCCTTCATTGTGCAAAACTTTATGCGCATAGCATAATAGTTTAAATACTTGAATTTAGGAGGACAGCAGTGTAGGCTTAAATGGCTGCACCAGTATATTAGTTCTCAAGTATATTTAGATTTGGAATGCTCAACTTTCCGTAACCCCACTGCTCTAGAAGTCACACTGTACGAGAAAAGATTTCTCTTCAAATAATGAAATAATGAAAAGGAGCATGTAGTAAAATATAATCTAGGGGTCGTCATTGATGACAAACTTTTCATGCAAGAGTAAGGCAGTAAAGGCGTTGGCACTCTTAAGCTGCTGAGAAGAATGTTTAAATGGATTCCAATAGCTTGGCAAAAAACATAGTCCAGGCCATAATCACAAGTAGACTGGACTATGGCAATGCATTATTTGCTGGAATGGATGATTACCTCTTCACAAGATTGCAAGTGATTCAAAATACCGCAGCCAACTTAATCTGCAATACGGACATGTTTGGTTCTGCTTCAGCCTGCCTAGCCTCTTTGCACTCGCTGCCGATGTGAAAGCGGGCACATTTTAAACTATTATGAGGAAATAATGAAAAGGAGCATGTAGTAAAATATAATACATTTATCAATTATAAACAGTCCCTTCAGATCCACGCAGTTCACACCAAATTATAGTACAAGGAGTCTTGAAATCTCTTTTCTTCAATTAATCTTTATTTTCATTTTCAATCAAATGCATCAGCCCAGCCAATGCGTTTCGTCCAAACATGGACTTCATCAGGGCTGTAAAAACAGTTAAATAAACACCATTTAGTTATCAATTATAGTCAAAAGGTTTAGAAAACCTAAATTACAAAGGCCAGATAGACATAAACATAGTACAAAGGAAAAAAAGCAGTTCAACCTTTAGTGACAAAAATTCTAAAAAGAAAGCACTTGTTCTCCTATAATATAAGACTACCTGCCTATATCCATTCTTAACACATTATACCAATAACAAACAATTCATATGAAACAGCAGCCTTCGTGCAATCAATGAATTCAGTAAATATAGCCAAATTATTTGTATCTTTGTTACAAGAAAAAAGCCTCATGTTATTCTAGACACTCAATTTTATCATGACTTGTGTGTTAAAAAAGGGAAATACCCCTATTAATCAAGGTCCAAATACCTGTGAGTGAATGCAGCTTGTCTGCATAAGAATAGTAGTAAGTTGAGTCTCCAAGAAAGTTTTTTTTTTTTTTATAAACAAATTTTTATTGATTTCACAAAAAGCACCAGCCAATCATTAAGATCCCAGGATAACAGAGAAATATATGATGTGATCAGGACAACCCGACGGCCAAAGGCATATAAGATCAAAAGGACAAGTTTTGGAGCATCCCCAACGAGATTATACCATTCCCCCCAACCACTTCCCCCAGACCCTACGAAACTTCTTGGGGCAGCCACGCGCTGCATACATAGTCTTCTCCTGCGTGGCGCACCAGTCAACGCCGGCCCGCCATTTCCCAACGATGGGAGGATCAGGGCATTTCCATGCAGTCGCTATGTCCCTTTTAGCCACCACCATTGCCGTTGTGTAGAGTAGTTTTTCGTTTCTGGACCCATCCAGCCCATCTGTGATGCCCAAGAGCCCGTGCTTCGGGTCATGCGGGATCTCCCACCCCAATACCTCAGTCAATTCCTCCTCAATGTCCCCCCAGAATCACGCCAGGAGAGGACACGTCCATACCATATGGAGAAAGTCGGCTGGCTCATAGCCACATCTCGCGCAGGCAGGGGTCGGCCGGAGCCCAGCACGGTGTAAGCGCGCCGGAGTCAGGTATGCGGTGTGTAAAAAATAGAGCTGTATCATGCGCAATCTGGCGGAGGCAGTGATGGTCCTGGGGGCCATAAGGGCATCACGCCAGTCCTCCTCCTCCAAGGTGCCCACCCACTCCTCCCATTGAGTCCGTAACTGACCGAGTGATGTTGGGGTGTTATTAATAGTGTCCGATAGATACGGGAGATGCCCCCCCTCCCCAGATCCCCCAGCATGATTTGAGCCTCAGGAGGGCTGTGGTCCTGGAGTCGCGTGCCGGTCGTGAGGTGCGCATGAAGGGCATGGCGCAGCTGTAAATATCTATAGAACTGCGAGGAATGTAGGGAATATCTAGCTTGAAGGTCCTGAAAGGAGCGCATGTGATCACCCACCCAAACGTCGCATAGTTGGGAAATACCTATAAGGTCCCAAGACCGAAAGCCCTGAAGCCCATTGACCTCCTGGAGCCAGGTACCCTGCCACAGGGGTGTGCACTGGGTCAGTGTGTGAGTCCATTTGGTGTGACGCAACGTGGCCCGCCAGGCCAAGAACACAGAGCGCGTCAGTTCCGGCAGATGGGATGGGACAGGTGCCCCATACAGCATCGATTGGCTATTGGACAGGCCCAACTCGCTGAGTTCCAGCCGATACGCCGGATCAGACCATCCTCCGTTAAACCAATCATGCAGGGAGAGCAAACGAGTGGCCAGGTAATAAAGATATAAGTGGGTCATCCCTAGGCCCCCGTCGAAAGAATGGATCCGGCAAACGTTTAGGGCCAGTCGGGACCTTCCCTTCCCCCATAGGAATTTGGAGGCCAGGCTGTCTAGCTCCCGCAACCACGCTCTCGGGAAGTTGAGGGGGGTATTCTGAAGTATGTAGAGGAATCTGGGAAGAATCATCATTTTAAAAAGAGCGACTCTTCCCATGGGATTCAGAGGCAGGGATTGCCATTTCGACAGATCCTCCCTAGCTCGCTTCACCAGGGGAGTGACATTAAGAGCCCAGCTGAGTTCAGGGAGTAAAGACACCCATATCCCTAGATACTTAAAAGATAGCCGGCGGAGCGGTATGGTGGACTGCCAGTCGAAGCAGTCTCTGGACATGTGAAGGGGGACCAAGACCGATTTCTTGGGGTTAAGCCGGCGGCCTGTTCAAAAGACCGGAGGATCCGGAGGCAGTGAGGGCCCGATTTCACAGGATCCGCCAAGTAAATCATGACGTCGTCCGCATAGAGAGCGATTTTGTCAGTTTCTGTATTGGGCCACTCCCAACCCCGCACCTGCCCACTTGAGCGTATCAGGGCTGCTACGGGCTCCATCACCAGTGCAAAGAGCAGGGGAGAGAGAGGGCACCCCTGCCTCGTTCCCCTGCAGATCGGAAAGGGCTCTGATAGGACCCCATTCACCAGGACTCGTGCTCTTGGATGAGCGTACAGGACGCGGATGAAACCCTGGAAGCGGGGTCCGAAACCCATCTCGGCCAGGACGTCCTCCAAGAACCCCCAATCTACCGAATCGAAAGCTTTCTCGAAATCAACCAGGAGGAGTGCGAGGTAGGGGGTGATCAAATGTCGGTGGGCCAAGGCTGAATGGAGCCTCCGCAGACAATGTCCGGTACCGCGCAATGGCATGAACCCACATTGGTCTGGGTGGACCAGCGTGTGTAAGTGGGGTTTAAGGCGCTGAGCAAGTATCGTTGCGTATAATTTTACCTCCGTGTTTATGAGGGAGATGGAACGGTAGTCCGCGCATTGGGATGAAGGTGGCTGGGATTTAGGAAGGACCACGATAGTGGCCATATCGGTCTCGAAAGGAAAGGAGCCCTTCTCAACTGCCTCACGAAATAGCTGAGCGAGGTATGGAGTGAGCGTCTCGCGGTACAGGGCATAATATTCCTGAGGAAGACCGTCAGGACCCGGCGTCTTGCCAGACGAGGTAAGGGTAATCGCTTCCCCAATTTCTTCTTGGGTGATGGGACGGTCCAAGTCTTTCTGAACAGTTGAGTCCAAATGAGGGAGTTGACTGGGTCCAGCCCTCAAC
Source organism: Calotriton arnoldi (assembly GCA_963921515.1). Lineage (NCBI taxonomy): Eukaryota > Metazoa > Chordata > Amphibia > Caudata > Salamandridae > Calotriton > Calotriton arnoldi. Next base: position 2,073,692 of record CAWUFW010002608.1, read on the forward strand.
ATACTTGTAAGAGACAGGGAGGGACTCCCAGCCGTGTATAGCTGGCGATAATACATAGCAAAGGCCTGAGACATCGCGGCTGAGGAGTTACATACCGACCCGTCCCGAGCGACGATCTCAGGTATTATGCGGTTCGCCCTGGGATAGGTGGCCAGTCTATGGAGGAGAGAACCATTCTTGTCCCCCCATCCATACACCCTGGCGACGGAGGAGCGCCAGAGGAGTTTAGCCGCGTCCATCGACAATTGTCGAATCTCTTCACGGATGTGCACCAGGAGCCTCACTTCTGAGGCGTCGGGAATCAAGGCGGTGGACCGTTCAATGCGCAAGGCCTGCGCCTCGCGTGAGGTGATCTGGTCTAGCTGCGCGCGCCGCTGGATTTTGAGCTGTCCCTTGGCGACTCCGCGAATCGTGGCCTTGCCAGCCTCCCACAGGACACCCGGCGACGACACCGACCCTGCATTAATCTGGAAGTAATGTTGGAGTTCCCGCCCCACCACTTTACGGAAGTCCTTGTCTTGGAGGAACCACGTGTTCAGTCTCCATGTCTGACGCAGTGAGGCAGGAGGGGCACCCACAGTGAGCATAACCGGAGAATGAACTGATATACCCAGCGGGAGGATAGCGACGTCTTGGAGCCTAAGGCAGTCAGTCGAGGGAATGTATATGGCGTCAATGCACGCTTGTGTATGGTGTGCTGCCGAAGTGTGGGTAAACTGCCTTGAGCGCGGGTGCCACGTGCGCCACACATCACAAAGACCTAAGGATTCAGCCCAATTCGTGAGATGTTTCGCATGCGCCAGTCTGCTGTGGGAAGGGGGCCCAGTCATGTCCAGAGCAGGGGAAGAGACCGCATTGAAGTCACCCCCCAGGAAGGTAGAACCCATGGGCAGGGAAGCCATGAGCTCGACAGAGGCGGCTAGGGTCGCGGTCAGCCGCCATGTGGGAGAATACAATGACACCAAATTAAGGGGAGCGCCATTCAGGGTGCCGGACAGGGCCAGAAAGGCACCCTGATCGTCCTGAACGACTCGCGTTGCCACGAAAGGAAGGGAGCGCTGTACCAGGATCGCCACCCCACGGGATCTGCGCGTGAAGCCCGAGTGCCAGACCCTGTCGTAGCCATATCGCGCTAGAAAGGGGCAGTGATTACCTAGTAAGTGTGTCTCCTGCAACAGTAGGACCTCCACCCCAAGGCGCTGCGCGTAGCGTAGAACCGCCGTACGCTTGAGACGGTCAAGGAGACCGTTGACGTTCCAGGACATAAGGCGCAAGAATACACTTGGTTGCGGTGTGTCAGCCATCTGGAAAAGTTGTCCCGGGGAAGGGGGGAGGCCCTGGAGGGGAGCTCGGCCAGGGGCGGGGACGCCGGGATGCGTGACTGGTAGCCCAGATATTAGCTACCATGCCCTGTGATGCCTGAAGTGGGACGTCTTGTGAGCACGGGTGAAATGAAACAAGGAAGAGTGCTGGTGCAACAGAACTAAAAGACAAAGAAAACGAAACTAAAGATAAAACTCGGGACAACGGTCCCCCCCATCCCCACCCCCACCCTACACTTCAGAAACGGAAGCATCTGTCGCCCTAACAATAAACCAGCGAAAGAACAACCAAACTAAAACGCTTGTGATTGGGAAGCGTGTAGGACCCCTCCTCATGTCAGGATGTGCGTAAATGAGTCCATCAGGAGAAAAAGGAATACTTTGAGACCGAGTACGGCCTCCGACTGCGGAGCTTAGCCCGGCAGGGAGAGACAAATTCAAGCAGGGTCTTTCAGAAGCATCGGGCTGTGAGAGAGGTCCGTATCCAGAAGATCAAGCAGTAAAGGTCGGGGGGAAGTACCCCCATGGTCCAAGTGATCGGATGAGCCTGAGCGCCTCCCAGCAGGGGGTCCAACAGAGAGCAGTATTGGCTGTCGGGAGCGACTCGGCGGGGAATCCGACTGGGCCCGTCTCTGCCCGCGGCGCCTGCGGGACCGGTCGCGCTGAGGCTGAGGAGCAAAAGGTGTGGGGCGAACCGGTCCACCCCCGCCCCCTCCAGGAGTGGAGTTTGGTCTTCAACACGCAAGGGGCGCTCCTCCGTTGCCCAGGTCCAGGCCTCTGATGGAGTGTCAAAGAACAAAGTCTTGTTAGCGAACACCACCCGCAGGCGTGCCGGGAAAAGGAGGCGATACTGGATGTTGAGCGCCCTCAGTTTCTGTTTAACTTCACCAAAATAACGGCGTTGACTCTGGACCTCGTGGGTGTAGTCCGGAAAGATCATGATTGCGCGGTTTTCGTAGAGGAGCCATTGCCGTTTGCGTGCTTTAGACAGGATGGCATCCCGGTCCTTGAAGTTAAGGACCCACATTATGACTGGCTGGGGGGCCGCACCCGGCGGCGGCCTCGGGGCCAGGGACCGATGGGCCCGCTCAATTGCGAACCACGGAGACAGAGAGCCCTCGGGTACCCACGATCGCAGCCATTTGTCCAGAAAGTCCACCGTGCGGCCCTGCTCCACCCCCTCCGGGAAGCCCACCAGGCGGAGATTGTTGCGCCGGGACCTGTTTTCCGCATCCTCCGCCCGGCGGTGCAGCTCCTGGGTATGCGACTGAAGTCGGGCCACCTGCCCCTTAAGTTGTTGTACGTCATCCTCCACAGTGGAGATTCGGGTCTCAGTCTCCTTAATCCGGGGCGTGGCGTTCCGGAGATCCTGCCGGATGAGAGTCATGTCCACTCGCACCTCCGCGATCTTGCCCTCGACTGAGGTCTGTGAGGCATGGATGGCTTGCAGGATAGTGGACAAGTCTGCAGGTGGCGGGGGCCCCTGCTCCGCGGCCCCCCTGCTCCACGCCCACGTCCGAGGTGGTGAAACGGTCCATCCTGGTCTGAGTGGCAGGAGCCTTTGTCGATCTGTCTGTTCTGCCCATGATGGCACCCGGAGGAGCCGCAGCGCCCGGAATCCCCCGCAGTGGGGGACCAGCAGACCCCTATGAGCGGATTAAAATCTGACAGGGGAAGCAACCAGTGCGAAAGTGTGACCCAGGCCAGCTCGCCGCCGCCCGATGTGTGTGGCCGACTCCACCGCCCTAGACAAGACGGTCCCGCAGGAGCGAGGGAGGGGACGAGGAGAGGAAGAAGGAGGGGGAGAGTCCAGAGCCTGGGCCGCGGGTCGGCCCCCGTCCGCCAGAGTCGCGAAACTCCCAGCCCAGGCGGCAGTAGAGGAGGCAGCAGGAGGCCTCACCCCGGAGGCCGCAACTCCAGAGCGTGATGGCATGGAAAGGGGGCCGCCGCTCCAGACCCACAGTCCAGCGCGGGGAACTTGGGGACAGGAGAGACACCAAACGGGGCCCCCGGCGGAGGCCCTCGCACTCAGGCGGGTGCCGCTCGATGCGCGTGGCCGAGAGCCCCTAGCAGTTGAGGTGACCAGAGGGAAAACCAGGATGTAAGGCACGGGCCGGGGACCCCTCCTCCGCACCACTCCAGCGCAGACCTCGGGTTGAGTACAGCCGCCCGGTGGCCAAAAAAGGATTTATGCGGCCGAGGATCCGCTCAGGGTAAATCCCAGCCCGGGACCCACCCCGCAGCCGGCCGCGTCTTCTCAAGGCCTTCACAGGGCCCGGGGGGGAGGCAGCGCAGGCAGCGTGTGACCCAGGAGGGGGATGGGAGATCTGGTCGGACCGGACGGTGAGCAGGGCAACTCAGGGAAGAGCCCCCATTGCAGCCAATCTCCCGCGCGCATGGGGGGCCCCCAAACAACCGTCCCTGGACCCCCACCGCTGCCAGGACTCACCGGCTCCGCCGCTCACCACACCGCGGTCGCAGAGTTGTAGGCCTCTCCTCTCTGCGCATCAGAACCTGCAGTCAGAATCCCCGGCCCCTGCCACCCGATATGGCAGCCGGTCTCGCGGCCGCCGCCGGGTCGGGTCACGGGCGGACCCACTGCCGCTGGGAAGCACTCGCCCCGCCGCTCACCACTCCGTGGCCCTGGGCTCCACAGCGGTACTCCTCGATGCGCGGGGGTGATAACCACAATATACAGTCTTCCCGCTGCCCGATATGACAGCCGGTGTCGCGGCCGTGCTCCGGAGGGGGCCGAGGCCCGGGCAGGCACTCGTCGCCGAGAAGGGCCTCCGGATCACGTTACTCCGGGCCCACCACCTCCAGCGCCGGGGACGGGAACCAGGAGACGGGGAGAAGGAGCCCTGCACTTCCTCGAGCCGCCCGCCGCCCGGAACGGGCGCCGCCTCCAAGGAGCCTCCCCGCTCACGCCAAGAACCAGAGGCAGGGTCCGGCAGGGCACATCAAGGATTGCTGGCGCCGCGTTCAGGGGAAGGGAGCCTCCATTTTGTCAGAAAGATACGGCGGGCCGGGCCACAGCAGCGGGACGATGGGAAACGGAGCTCTGCACTCCCGGGTGCTCCGCCTGGGATACTGCGCCGGTTGAGTTGCAAAAATCAGCACATGATGGCCCGTTTGAGGTAAGGATTACGGGCAAATGGCGGAGGGGTCCTGGAGCACTCTCAAAGTGCGTCCACCATCTTGGCCCGGCAAGCCACTCCAAGAAAGGTTTTTATATAACATATGTATTGGTGGGTGCACAAAAGTACTAAAGATGGGCAATTCACAGTACCATACAATGAGCGCCTAAACTCAGCACAGCACTCACTAAGGGATATATCCAGAAATTACTAACATTAAATCAATCAGGAATAATAAGCAATGCGCTCACTTATCAAGGTCAAAATGCCTATATCTGTAGGGGGATAGTGGCTCGTGATAATTCCACAAACTAAAAATAGTCGAAATAGGCGGGTGCTCAAAAATACTATGAATAGAAAAATCCTAAGGCCTGATATAGGACAGCACGTACTTGGGTATATATGCAGAAATTTTTAACAGCAGATGAGTCACATAAAGTAAAAAATGCTCATAAAAAGCACAGAACTCACTTGGAATTAACTCTTAAAGATCACTGAAGCAATCTTCTAATGCACTTCATATACGCCGGTATTCCCCGTGGCGTCTGTTTGTTCTTGAACTTATAAGGATTATTGCCTTCTCTCCATACTAAAAATAAAACAGAGCAAATCCTATCAATATCAACGCCTCTAATCACAGATGTTGATGATTACTAAATTCATCAACCCTCAAAAAATACCCAACCTCCTAACAGGTATTATCCGGTCAATACACAAGCCTCAAGTCACAGAATATATTAATCACTAAGTGCATCGACCTCAATAAATCCCCAAGTTTAAAAAACCCCAAAAACAATCCTTTCATGAGACCAAAAGTCCAACTAGCCTACAGTTATCACCTCCATTAGTATAGCTCACCTGGCATACTCTCCGTTCGTGTACGAAATGCCGTCTGTCTAGCCGTGGTGAGTACTACCTTCCTTAGTGAAGTATTTAAGCACCTCAATAGCCAATGACAAACAAGTGTTTCGAACCATTTTAAGCCGCCCCTTATTTCTACCTCGTAATCGAATCATTCTTGTCATAACAGAAGAAGACCCAATAGGCTACCCTGTAGCAAATTCATATTGGAAACCTCCCTATTTCCCTCTCTTGTCCGCTCTTAGTAGACCAATCATCATGAGTGGTTCATTATTTGTCAGAAACCCAAGGACCAATCACTGCTTTCCATAACATACTCGTACGACATACGCCTCACAGATAATATATCAACTTACTACTATTCTTATGCAGACAAGCTGCATTCACTCACAGGTATTTTGACCTTGATTAATAAGGGTATTTCCCTCTTTAACACCCAAATCATGATAAAATCAAGAGTGTCTAGAATAACATGAGGCTTTTTTCTTGTAACAAAGATACAAATAATTTGGCTATATTTACTGAACTCATTGATTGCACGAAGGCTGCTGTTTCATATGAATTGTTTGTTATTGGTATAATGTGTTAAGAATGGATATAGGTAGGGGCGCTAGAGGGCGCCAGGCAAGATGGCTGCACTTTAGTGCAGCTCTGCCCGGCTGATCTTCAATCCGCCCAGCATCCGCTTTTAATCGGTGCATCAACGCTACTGAAACGTCTGCCCTGCGCGGCACTACCATCCCGTTCACAGTGAGGGTGTTGCGGAGATTCCGTGGCCGCCGCAGCAAGCAGAAATCTGCGGTGAATGGCTGGGCTGGAGCGCGGTCAACATGGCGGCCGTCCTAGACATGTAAAGTGAGGGTGAGCAAGCCGGCATACCAGGAGACTGAAGCAAGTGGCCCCGGCTGCGCTGTGCACAACGATCAAGCCGTGGTGGGCTGCCTGTCCTGGTCTACGTGCTGTGATCCTTGCTGGGGACCCGGGACCCATACCGCGGGAGCTGTCAGACCGTGTCTCTCTGCGGAGCCGCATCTGGGGGTCGGAGAGCAGAGCTGGAGGCCGCCGCGGACTGCAGGGTCCACTGACGCTGTATTGAAGACGACTGCAGGAGATTGGAGGTGCCTGCAGGAGGCCGCGGCACCCGCGAATTCATGCACTGCTGGTGGAGCGCATCGGCTCCCGGGACCTGCACTGAGACAGCTGCTGGTGTATATTTGGCCGGGACACCCTGGAACTGCTTGCGGAGCACCGTTGGCTGCTGGAGACCGGAGTCGCCTGCAGCGGGTTGCGGTAAGTGGGGCGCGGCCCGGTCTGGGCCTGTAGCTGCGGCGGCGGGTGCGGGCCTCGGCGCTGGGTCGCGGCCTGCGATCTGCAGCCTGCATGCACGGCGCGTGGTGAGCCGTGGCCTGCCTAACTAGGCCATCTACCTGTGTCTGGTCTGGTGGTATACCTGCGGCCTGGCGGGAATCGCTGGGTGTATCCTGATTCTGTCCCTGCTTTGGCCTGACTCGGTCCCTTGCTGCAATACTTCCCTCAAATGCCGGCCTCCTTTTCATTTTCCTGGACTGGTGCTCATTGTGGTCTCGGACTTATCTGGTGGTTCTGAGCCTGGCGTTTGTATTTGGCGCCAATACATCCATTTGCCTGTGCACGAGGAAGGCCTCTCTGGCTCTTGGTGGAAAACACTGCAGGGCCTATTTAGAACATTGGGCCTGGCGTTGGAATTTGGCGCCAATATAACCATTTACCGGCTGTGCGCGGGGTGGGCCTCTCTGGCTTTTGGCGGCAGGTCCTTGGTATTCGGGTGCTGAGACTGGCTGGTCGCATCCCGTGTTGTGTGCCTGAGGGACTGTTACCTCGCTCCTCATCTGGGCACTGATGTTCTTGCAGACATTGCTGCCCTCAGGTTAGGCGCCTGGAGGTCGCGCTACATGCCACCGCACCCATAGCTTGCTGGACTGGGCCTGTGTATACTCCTCATCTGTGCTCTATCTGGCGTGCCTGCTTGTGTGGTGCATTATAGTTGCGTATCTGCGGAGTTTTCTCTCTTGGGCTTGGCCTGGCAGCATTGCCCTTTGCTCGACCCAGTTTGACCCGCATTCCCGCATTTAGGGCCCGCATAGGTGGTGAACGCTCTTATCCTGCGACTGCTGGTTCTCTTCACTTGTGTGCCACGTGCTGGAGGCGGCCTACGGTTGGTGCTTGTGGCACGGCAGCCCACTATCGGCCAGAGCGGTTCCCCCTCTGCGTGCCGCGGGTGTGGCATTAGTACATTTGCAGGTGAGTGCGGGTAGCATCTATTGTATTGTGAGCACATCGTGCTGGCTGTTCAGGGCCCATTGGAACACTGGTGTCTACTCGTGGCAGTTGAGTAATAGTGGAGGTGGCATAGGTGTCACTGCCCTGAGCTGGTCTACTGTACATTCCGCCTCTCCTCACTGGCCTGCCTCTTACTCACTATGGGGAGGGCGGATAAAACTCAGCCTCGCCTCACGTTCGAGGCACGCAAGCCCAGCAAAACACAACAAAAAGCAGCCTCTGATTTTGAGGCGGACGTCCAGGGGGATGGCCCGTCCACGCTAGGGATGACTCTTTTAGCAATGCAGAAAAGCCTCCAATCTATAGAGGGCACTTTCTGGCTGCCGTGAACCACAGGCTAGACCACATGTCTGCCCAACTTGAGAAGCAGAATGCCAGAATGGGGGAGATTGAGCAGCGGGTCTCCACTACTGAAAATGGTCTAAGTGAGGTGGCTGGCAAGGCCCTTAACATGGAGAAAGTGTTGGTGCTAATCCAGGCAAAAAACGAGGACTTAGAGGCCCGGTCTCGCCGAAATAACCTTCGAATTACCGGCCTGCCGGAATCGACGAACACAGGGAGGATGGAGACCTACATTGAGAACCTGATCAAAGAAATCTTTGGGCCTGAGAACTTGTCCACCATGTTTATAGTAGAACATGCACATCGCTCCCTGGTGGCGAGGCCGGTGCCAGGCGCCCCGCCTTGCCCCATAATTGCCCGCTTACTAAATTATAGAGACCGTGATGTTATCTTGAGGATGGCCAGAGAGAAGGGCGCTATTGAGCATCAAGGGAACTCTTTATCATTCTTTCCTGACTTCACGGTCGCTATCCAGGCTGCACGGTGGGAGTTTGGAACGGTTAAGAAATTTCTCCAATCTGAGGGTATTTCCTATTGTTAGAACTGGGGGTCTCTAGTTGGCAGAGGTAGGTACCTTTGTCCAAATAGGGACCCTTGCTTCTAGTCAGGGTAAGGGGGATACACTACTAAAATAACCCCTGCTCACCCCCTTGGTAGCTTGGCACGAGCAGGCAGGCTTATCTCAGAGGCAGTGTGTAAAGCATTTGTGAACACATACAGTAACCCAGTGACAACACTACAGATGGACACCACATAGGTTGTAGTATAAAAATAAGTATTTTTATATAGACTTAACACAAGACCCAAACGACAAAAATCCACAATACAATACGAAAAATATGACTGTCAAATGATAGAAATTAGCTCAGTTCAATAAAGATGATAAATGCGACACTTTACTCTCTATGTACCTTTGGATGCGTAACGCAAAACAAACAAAAGGGTCGCAGGGAAGGTGATGCTTCGATTCCTTACATGCAGAAAGGAGGATGCATCGGTTTCTTACTGCGGCCCGGTTACGATGCGTCGAGATGGCGCTTCGATGACGATCCGGTGCGATGCGATAAAATGGCGTCTTGCTTACGGTGCGACAACGTAGACGGGATGCGTGCACGCCCGACGGCCATGCGGCAACTCGGCGATCTTCTGAGCCGCGACAGGCCCTGCGACACGCTTCTCCGGTGATGCGCCGGCGTCCTCTGTGGCGGCGGCACGCTTCTCCGGTGATGCGAGGCGCTTCGGTGATGCGATGGCGACAGCGGCGGCACGCTTACTCTGCGATGCAACAACAACTGCTGTGGCGGCACACTTCTCCGGTGATGCGGGGCGCTTCGGTGATGCGACAACGGCAGCGGCGGCACGCTTACTCTGCGATGCGACAACTGCTGCGGCGGCAACACGCTTCCTCTTTGTTGAGTCGCGCTTCCAGCTCCCAGCGACACGCAGTCTCTCAGAAGGCCCAACAGCAGTAGGCACTTCAATTCCCAGCAAGGGAATTCAGGAGGGGAGCTGGGGGTGAAGTCTTGTATCCCTGAGACTTCAGGCAGGAGGCAAGCTCAATCTCAAGCCCTTGGAGATCTTCCTCAAGATGATGAAAGCACACGCAGTTCTTTTCTCCTTTCTTTGGCAATAAAGTAACCACTGCAGGCAAACCCCAACAACACGCAGCATAGGGGTAGTCTCCTCCTTCAGCTTCCTGGTTCCTCTCCTCAGCAAAGGTTTGTCTTGATTCCCAGAAGTGATCTAAAGTTCTGGGGTTTGGGTCCCCCTTTTATACCCACAAATCCTTTGTCTCTGAAGGCAGAGAGTGTCTGTACCTAGTCCAAACCAGTTCTGGGTGCATTCTGCCAGTGCACAACTTCTTCCTTTGTCAGTGTGGGCCAGGGTCATCAGACGCACCACAGGAGGTGGAGCCAGCATTGTGGAAGGCAGGCACAGCCCTATTCAGGCCCAGGTGCTACTCCTCCCACCACTCCCAATGCAGATAGGTCTATTCAGCCTAGTGCTGACTCACCCTGTCTCCTGGAGCCACCCCAGCCCCTGTCACTCACAAACCAGACATGCAATACACAACCTAGCAGAGGCAGGCTGGATGGTTAGGTAAGAAAATACCTACTTTCTAAAAGTGGTATTTTCAAACACAGAATGTAAAAATCACCCACACTAAAAGATGTATTTTAACATTCTGAGTTCAGGCATACTAAACTCGAATTTCTACCTGGTTCCCTGGGTCAGTTAGGATTATAAGATGTTATAATCAAACTGCCCATTCTGGCCTATGGGAGCAGGTAGCCTTGCAATAGTGAAAAACGAAAATGGCAGTAATTCACTATCAGGACATGCCACCCACATCAGGGCATGTCCTACCTTTCACATACAATGCACCCTGCCCTTGGGCCTACCTTAGGGGTGGCTAACATGTAGAAAAGGGAAGGTTTGGGGACTGGCAAGTGTGTGCACTTGCCAAATCGACATGGCAGCCCCAGGCTGCACACAGGCTCTGCAATGGCAGGCCTGAGCCACAGTTTACAAGCTGCTCTGGGTGGCACAACCAGTGCTGCAAGCCCACCAGCAGCATTTGATTTACAGGCCCTGGGCACACACGGTGCACTGTACTAGGGTCTGACAAGTAAATCAAATAACCCAATCATGGAGTCACTAATCCATTACATCACTTTACAGGGAGAGCATATGCACTTTAGCACTGATCAGCAGTGGTAAAGTGCCCAGAGTCATAAAACCAACAAAAACAGGTCAGAAAGAATACAGGAGGAAGGCAAAAAGTTCAGGGATGACCCTGCAAAAAGGGCCAAGTCCAACACCTATGCCATGCTGAAACCTGCCCGCCTACGCATAGGCCAGGAGGGGGAGTCAAAAATCTTCTCTACCCCCCAGGCAGCGATGGAACACGCTAAAAAACGGAAGCGATGGAGGCGAGAGTCTCAAGTGGATCCTGAAGAGGAGGAGCAGTGATTTGCCATGTGGTAGTGGGCAGTGTTTTTAAAAAAAAAATTTTTTTTATGTCTGACGCATATACAGGTTGGTTCGGTGATATTCCTGCTGTGTTGGATAATTATTGTTCCCTCTGATTGGTAATGTATTTTCCTATGTATACTGGAGCTGGACACTGTGAGCCAAGTAGACAGGCTGTATCGCATTTTTGTATCTATGTCACTGTCATTGCACAGGTGTTTACTGCCTATATGGAGAATACGAACTGTATATTATGCAATGTATGAATATACTTGTTCTTGTATCCTGGCATAGGTATTTAGACCTGATCAGCCACCTCCTACTGGGTGGGAGGCAAGTAGACACACTGGGCTCTTCTGCTCATATTGCTGTCTGGTCACACCTTGCTAGCTATTATCTGTTGTTTTTATCTGCAATGTCTGTGCACTGCATGCTCACTCTTCTCTGTTGCGGGATCCGATTCCGGCGGGGATGGAGAACTCCACCCCGGATTCTGGTCCTTTAGATGGTCAGGTCCCAAATTCACGTACAGTGTTGTGTCCTTCTCCCTTCTACTTGGGCACTGAGAACTTTAGGGCAGGAGGATGGTTATTGCCGTCTTCCTGTGCCTCTCCAGATGCCCGTACTCCAGTGTTGGCTGCATATATGGCTACGCATTGTAATGCGTACTCGCTCTCCCTCCGGGGAGATTCACGCTACCCGCATTCATTGTGGTCCTCGATCACCCAAACTCGCTGCCCTGTAGGGTCGGCACCGAACTTTGGAATGACTGTGTTTGATGCAATGTCTATTGATGTCTGTTCGTATATCCTCGCTCATTTCTTCTACCTGATCAGCCACCTCCTGCCATGTGGGAGGTTAGTAGCACTCTGGTGTTCCCCCATGGGTGCTCCCCAAACAAAGTTCTGCATATTTTGTTCTCCATTTGGGGATTGTTAAGTTCGGGACGGGATGGCTTTGGCAAAGTAGGGTCGCTGAAGTGGGTGGGGGGCTGTGGGGGGTGGGTTGGGTGGGTTAGTGGGCGTTTTCATACCGCAATTTCATTGTACCTCTTTGGCCTGGTTCCAACATTATCTCTCACACTACTGATTACATCTGACTCTGCAAGTCCATGGGCAGTAACATAAAGTTCCTTACCTGTAACGTGCGCGGCTTGAATAGTCCCAAGAAGATACGGTCTGTGCTAGCGCAGTTAGACAGACTGGACGTCCAGGTGGCGTTCTTGCAAGAGACGCATCTTACGCATCATTCGGAGAAGAATGTTGGCACCCGTTGGGCAGGGCTGAGGGTTGCCTCCTCTTACTCTTCTTACGCTCGGGGAGTGATGATATTGGTGAAGAGAGGGGTCCCATTCACTGTGCTACACACAGAAACAGATACACAAGGCAGGATGACGTTGGTCCATGGTCACCTTGGGGGTGTGGGAGTCCTTCTGGTGAATGTCTACGGCCCAAACGTTGATGACGTCTCCTTTTTCACAGATGTTTGGCGCCGCATCTCAAAATTTCCTCCGGCTGAATTGCTCTGGGGCGGCGACTTTAACGCCTGCCTGGACGGGCAACTTGACAGACAGGGAAGTGGGGTGACGCGACATAGCCAGGCAACTGAGGCGTTATTGGGTTTTCTAGATGCAGGGGCTATACAGGACGTTTGGCGCAAGCGGCACACAGGTACCCGCGAAAGTACATTTATATCCACGGTACATGGCACATGGTCCCGCTTGGACTATTGGCTCCTTTCAGAGATTGCATGCACTTGGGTTGTGGATGTTCGCCACCTGGCCAAAACATTGTCGGATCACTCCCCCGTGCTCTTGGAGATGCAGGCTCCCACCTGTGAGCGCCCCCTGTTTCAATGGCGATTGCAGCCCTCCTCACTTACAGACCAGGTGTTCAGGTGCACAGTCGGGCGGCCATTGGTAACTTTTTTTAGAAAACGCTGGATCGGTAGACAGTCCTGGGGTCCTGTGGGAGGCATTTAAAGTAACCCTCAGAGGCGTATGCATGGGTGCGCAGGTGGGGGTTTTGAAAGACCTCCGACGTAGGATGCAAAAACTGGCAGACAATATCTCTGCTTTAGAGCGCGAGTATGCCCTAAACCCAGCCTCAACTATACTAGCTACCATACGTGAGTTGGTAACGGAATATAATGATACAGCGGACCAGGAGCTCGCACACAGGTCACAGCGCTTCACTGCGCGTTACTATGGGGAGGGGGGCCGCCCCAGTCGTTCGCTTGCTCAGAAACTGGCTGCACCTCGTACTCAGGACTACATCACAGAAATGCTAGACTCTGAGGGAATAGCGCACTATACATCCCCTGAAAGTAGTGAGGTGGTGCTGGACTTCTACTCCTCTCTCTATGAGGATCGGGGGCATGTGTCAGCTACCGACATAAATGCTTACCTAGATGATGTCGCGCTAGGGTGGCTGTCGCTCAACCAACGTGAATACCTTACTCAGCCCTCTGACGTGGAAGATGTAAAATTGGCCATTATGTCACTGCCCACCTGCAAGGCTGCGGGCCTGGATGGACTCCCTAGCGAGTTTTACAAGGCTTACGCTGTTGATCTTGCGCCCAGACTCTTGGACGTATTTGCGGAGGCATATGACAGTGGTACTCTCCCCCCCACGTTAAAAGAGGCCCTCCTGGTGATGCTTCTCAAGCCTGACAAGCCTGCTGACCGGTGCGACTCCTACCGCCCCCTCTCCATCATAAATATAGATGCCAAAATTTTGGCAAAAATTATTGCCAGTAGGCTTCAACCCCTCATTCCTAACCTGGTCCTCCCGGATCAGTCGGGTTTTGTCCCTGCCCGATTCACGGCGCACAATTTGCGTACGGTCTTCTCCACCCTGCATTACTTTGAGGCCGATTTTCAAGCTGTTGCTGGACGCAGCAAAAGCATTTGATTCCCTGCAATGGGAGTTTATGTTCACAGTCCTACTCAGAATGGGGCTACCACCCTTTTTTCTGAAGTGGATACACCTACTATATGAGGCACCGGCGGCGCGTGTACGGGTCAATGGATGGGTATCTACTGCGTTCCCCATTCGGCGGGGCACTCGGCAGGGCTGCCCCCTGTCACCGATGCTTTTCGCGCTACCTCTGGAGCCACTGGCTTGTAAGCTCCGCCAAAGTCATGCACAGGCAGCACTCCGATTTAGACAGCGTCCATTGTTAGTCTCGATGTATGCCGATGATATGCTTCTGTATGTCCGAGAACCCGCAACGTTTCTCCCAGGACTGCTTCGTGTATATATCTAATTCGAACGCTTTTCAAGGCTTGGCATAAACTGGGCAAAATCGACGGTGTTCCCCCTAACGGCTGGTACGCTGCGCGTCGAGCTAGACTTCCCACTAGCATGGTCAACTGACCCAGTAAAATATCTAGGGGTATGGCTTCACAGGGACCCTGAGGTGGTTATTTCGGAGAACTATGGTCGGGCTCTGACCCAAATCACTGAACGAGCAGCGCGATGGGCCAAACTCCCGCTCTCTTTAGCAGATCGCATCGCAGTAGTTAAAATGACAATCTTGCCCAAACTTCTTTACTTGTTCATTAATATCCCCATCCGCCTCACTCTTGCGGTGTTTAACTCACTTCAGGCAGCACTGCTTTCCTTCGTGTGGGGCGGCAAGAAGCCTCGATGCAGCTGGGAGGTGCTGGTATTACCGTTCGAGCGGGGAGGCTTTGAAGCCCCAGATATGCGCTTATACTATCTCTGTGCACAGGCCCAGTTTGCACATTATTGGTTCTTCCCGCAACGGTTCCAGCCGCAGGTAGCTATTGAAGCTGACGCTGTCCTTCCGATGGCCCTTGCTGCGACCGCCTTGTCTGGTGGGGGTGGCGGACCTAGAACTGAAATCAACCCCACACTTTGCACGGCATGGGCGTGGAAGATGCTTGCGACGCGTGCACAATTGCAGTATCTATACGCCCCAATGTTACCGCTCGCTGCGCACCCAGATATTTCTGCTTCAAAAGAGCCGGCTGCTCTTAAGGTATTAGGCGCGGTGGGAATAACACAATTAGGGGACCTTTATAAACAAGGCCAGTTCAGATCGCTCTCTGACATACAGGGTGGTAGGGACCGGGGGTTGATGCTCGGGTTCACTTATGTGCGCGTGCGGCAGGCGATACGGACCATCTACCCCGATTACCCAGCAGAGCCCAAGCCGCTGTTAGCACTGCAGGCGGTGTTAGCAGGTGCGGATCGCACAGGCCTGATCACGAAATTGTATACTGCGTCCCTTAGGGAAAGAGAACATCTCGATTCCCCTTCATATAACAAATGGGTGGCGCTACTGGGGACTTCACTGTCCCCGGATATGTGGAAGTTCTGCTGTGTCCTAACTGGCCGACTAACTGCAAATTGTAACCTCCGCATCATCCACTTTAAATACCTGCACCAGTTATACTATACCCCGATGCAATTGATGCGTTTTGGTCTGCGGAAGAGCTCGTGCTGTGTTCGTTGTGGGCAGGGGGATGCGGGCTTCTTGCATCTCGCATGGAATTGTAAAGGTATATACAGTTTTTGGGGTAAGGTTACGAACATGCTTACGAATGTGGTGTCGGAACCCGTGCTATGTACTCCTGAGGTTTGCCTATTAGGCTGGGTAAAGAATCTTAAACCCTGCAACCGCAGACTGGTAGCTGTTTCGACCTTATTAGCTAAGAGAGCGGTGGCGCAGTGCTGGGGCTCTAGACTCACCCCAACACTGAAAAAGTGGGTCCGAGATTTACTGTATTGCAAAGAGCAACTTGAGATCTATGCCGAGGAATTGCCTGAAACTTCACGCCCTGAAGACTTTTGGGCTCCGCTCTCTGTGTATCTTCTTACAAACCCTGATTTACAATAGATGCTGTAATTTGATGCTCTAGATGTGCCTATTCTTGGGACTGCCATATGTTATAATACTGCCGAATGTGATGAGATGCTTAGTTGGGGTCACAGTATTTTTCTTTTAAGTGCCGCGGGGGACAATGGGTAGGAGGGTGGTGGGGAGTTCTGCGGGCTGTTCTTTTGCTCTATGGGAAACAAAAAAACGCTTGTACTATTAGTGATCCTTGAAGTCCGTTCTGGCCCCTTGCAGGGGACCTACTGTGTATTATACAAGCTGTTCAATAAACAAATAAAAAAAAAAAAAGAATGGATATAGGCAGGGAGACTTATATTATAGGAGAACAAGTGCTTTCTTTTTAGAATTTTTGTCACTAAAGGTTGAACTGCTTTTTTTCCTTTGTACTATGTTTATGTCTATCTGGCCTTTGTAATTTAGGTTTTCTAAACCTTTTGTCTATAATTGATAACTAAATGGTGTTTATTTAACTGTTATTACAGCCCTGATGAAGTCCATGTTTGGACGAAACGCGTTGGCTGGGCTGATGCATTTGATTGAAAATGAAAATAAAGATTCATTGAAGAAAAGAGATTTCAAGACTCCTTGTACTATAATTTGGTGTGAACTGCGTGGATCTGAAGGGACTGTTTATAATTGATAAATGTATTATATTTTACTACATGCTCCTTTTCATTATTTCATCATAATAGTTTAAAATTTGCCCGCTTTCACATCGGCAGCGAGTGCAACGAGGCTAGGCAGGCTGAAGCAGAACCAAACATGTCCGTATTGCAGATTAAGTTGGCTGCGGTATTTTGAATCACTTGCAATCTTGTGAAGAGGTAATCATCCATTCCAGCAAATAATGCATTGCCATAGTCCAGTATACTTGTGATTATGGCCTGGACTATGTTTTTTGCCAAGCTATTGGAATCCATTTAAACATTCTTCTCAGCAGCTTAAGAGTGCCAACGCCTTTACTGCCTTACTCTTGCATGAAAAGTTTGTCATCAATGATGACCCCTAGATTATTTGCTGATTTTTTGGGCCAGGGCATCTCCCCTAGTATCTCTGGTCACCAGGAGGCATCCCATATCTGATGCGCCCCTCTGAACAGCAGGATCTCTGTTTTCTCTGCATTGAGCTTTAAACAATGCTTTGTCATCCAACCTGCTACTTCAATAAGGCAACTCCGTAAATTACAGTGAGCCTCATTGTGATCCTCCCCCTATGATTTCAGTAACTGAGTATCATCTGCATAGGACATAGCCTCAAAACCCCAATTCCTGATAATTTGAGCCAATGGGGCTACATAAATATTAAAAAGAGTGGGGCTCAATGAGGGACCTGAGGGACTCCACACTTAGACATAAAAGAGCAGGATCTGCTGGGTGTCATTATTACTCTTTTCATAGGTTGGGTATCATTATTTCCATGCCATTCATTTGATGCCTTTTATTTTGGTTGTTAGTAGGGTAGTGTAGTGTTTTCATTTGTTTTCTTTTATGTTTGTTACGAAAATGTTTTTTTGTTGTGAAAGGAAAAGACCCATGTAGCATTTTAAGTGGCTTCATACAGTCTTGTGATGTATTGATGTAGAAGTTGGTTTGGGCTAATGTTCTATAGAATGTTGGGTTTTAATTTTTACCTGTAGTTGGGACAGGAGGGAGTGGACTGGCGATGCCTGCAGCTTGGGGTGGTTTGTGTCTGCAGTTTCTAAAATAAAAAGAGATTTAAATCCTGGTACTGCCTCTCGTATCTCAAGGCAGGACTAGCTAGACCAGGCATCGGGCGTTTCCTCGGAAGGCTGGAGGGATGGTTTTGTAAGTAAGGGGTGGCTTTGTAGCAGTGGAGTAGTTTTAAAAGCACTGCAAAGTTCCTTGTATATACAGCAGTTTTCGGGCAACAATAAAAGTGTCAAGTTAACTCTGATGATTAATGTACCTGCTAGAGAGAGATGGGAGTTTTGTCTGTTGGCAGTTTTGAATCATCTAAGGTAATGCAGAGGGTTACTATGCCTGCTGCAAAGAGCATATACCATACATATCAAAGAACAATATTTTATGTGCATAGCTCAGTGGGTTACTGCTTTTGTCACAGAGAGTCTTTTGTTACTGTGCAGTTCATAAGTTACAATCATAATCTAGCACAGTGAACTATGACCTGTCATCAAAGAGTTGTATGCAAGCTGCATGGTACAGGTTAGAAAGTTATGTTTATTCCCAGTCTTTCATTATCCTGATATTGCTGAAAAAGGTTTGTTTGGGTAGAAATACATTATTATTATTAAAGTCAACCCTAACCACTGTGTTATGTTGTGAATCCTACGTTTGTTCTTCTCCAGACCAAGCACTTTAAAAAAGTGCCTACCAGTACGGATGGCATGTGAATCCTACACCTTGTAGTCCCCTTTGCCTTATGTAACATTTTCCCAATACAGATTTACACGTGTTGGAAAGTGGATTATTAGTAGTGACAGATATGCATTTACCACTGGCAATAATACTACTAACACAATATAGGGCACAGAATAGGTCTTAGAACATTATTCCCATGCTCAACCCTTGGTAGCTTGGATGCGAGCAGGCAGGCTTAACTTCAAAGACAGATATGTAAAGCATTTAAAACACAAATTCAGTAAATAATTAAGACACAACACACAATAAAAAACCAACATATAAAAATAGGGAATATTTTCATCTTTAAAATGACATCAAAATGAAAAAGATCCACTGTAGGGAACCAGAGATATGATTCTTTTAAGATTAAACACTTTCTAGTGTTTAGAAATCAATAGTGCCACTTTTGGTCATTTGGTTGCCTCTGACAGGGACAAATTCACACTTAGCAAATTTCCTGGAGGATTTCTCACTAGACGTCGTACAGCCTCCTCCAGCAGGCCAGATTCAGTGAGGGTTCAAGGGATTGCCTTTCTGTGGGAGTCTGGTCACCCTCATGAGCTTTTTCACAAAAGTTCCCCAAACTTTCCCAAACTTCTGTAACTTCTTCCTAAAGTTCCTCTTGGGGGTCCAACGTGTCCAAAACACGATCCAAGGGTCTGGAATCTCCAAGATGGTCCTTGAAAGGTTGGGACCACAATTCCCACAATGCACCTGGACAACACCATTAAACGTCCACTGGATACACACCAGGCAGGGGACTCTTAGTGGAGTTGATGCAGGTGAGCTCTCTTAACCTGTAGCTTGCAGGGTGTCCACTCTTTAGTCCTTTTGAAAGCAAGGTATTCCACAGGGCTGTAGTTTTGGATGGTGCAGGAGGCACAATCTTCAGAGTGCAGGGCCTGGTTAATGCACATCAAACTCCTCAGCGTGGACCCTTATTGCTCTCTTAGGTTTCAAGTAGTAGATCTGAGAGACACTGCCCCTCTCAGATACTTATTCAGTGTTCTCTGGGGTCAATAAGGAAGGAACTCCTGTCCAATGAGGTACAGGGCAACAACCCCAGAGCATGACCACTTCCTCCAAAGTGTGGCACAATATTATCCCAAAAAGCACTATTTCTCCAAAATTCAATATGTCAGAATTTTCAGCAAAGGGAGCAGAACTAACTAAACCAGCCTACAGGATGGCTTCAACTGCATAGGTTCACTCCCCTTACATCTGTAAATTCCTCCTTAATTCCCCCATCTGGCTGGGGGGCAGAGGGGAGAGGTGTAAATTAAAACTGTTTTTTCTAGCTTGTCTCCTCCTTCCCTTGAAGAACATTATTTACTACCCCCCCCCTCCTGGCTCTGGCATTCCTATGCCCAGCAACTTCTCCTCCCAGAAAGTCTTCCTATCCCCAGGGGTCATTTATCACCTCTTCAAAGCAGCCAGGCTAATCAACTTATCTCTGACTAATCAAAGCATAGCACTAAAGGGCTGAATTTTGGCTTACAGACAAGAAAGTCTTATAACGTCTTGTCTTTACATTTTAGAATAAATTCAACAACACCATATTGTTGGATTTATCATTACCATTACCACTTTAATCCTAGCTTTATGGCTTTTCTTTTTCCAGTTATTAACTAATAACCTCTTCCAATGTTAACCTATGGGCTGGGGAGCTGCAATGGAAAAATTAACTGGGCAATTTCTCCAATACCAGGGTCTATAAAACAGGTTTTATAAGAACCCTGCTTATACCTACAGGACCCCCACCCCTGGAACACCGAGGGTTCTGAATATATCAAAATATTGCAGATCCTCATTTCACAGTGCTCCTAGAACAAAAGTCGATTTTTGGGAAGCACTTTACTACAATGTGGGGAGTGAAATGTGCAATTTCTTTATCCTCAGTGCATATAAAAACCCTTTTGTAAGGATTCTCCTTATAAGTACCTGACCCCCAACCCTGAGAACCCTAGGGGAGAACCTGGGGGTACCTAGCATGCCCAAACATTGTAGTTTATTAATTTTGTAAGTGCCCCAAACATCAAAGTCGAGTTTGGGTACAATTTGCATTTTAAAAGCAGCCCTGCAACACAGGGCTGCTTTTAAACTGTCCTCAGGCTCCAGCAGTGCACACATGCAAATGCAGAAAAGGCTGCTGGCCTCTAAACTGCTATACTAGGGACTTAAAGGTAGTTTCAATCCCCCTGCCCTATTATGTACTAGGGCCTTGTAGGGGAGGTCAATGCAATCATAGAGGTACCCTAACCCATTGTGTACCCTAGTGTATGCAGGTGTTTTCACTGTATTTTAAGTGTCTCTTTCAGCATAGCACTGACCCTGGCCCTGGTTAGGCAGAGCCCAGGGTCAGTCAGAGTCAGTTAACACTAGTACCAGTCAGCAAAAAGTTGGGGGGTGCCCACGGCACAGGATTACTTTGCAACAACATGTATGATTCATTGTCTCTGTATGTATGTGTGATGTAAAGTGCTCCGACACACTGGTATGAGAGGTGCTATGAAACCAAAAAAAATACATGTGAAAGAGGGGCAATGGAGTGATGAGAGGCACTGTTGGAGGGTGATATTGAGGGAATTATTCAAGAGCCCCAACAAAGATTGTCTTATCCCGGTGCACAGTAAGGTCACAATTTACGATGCTTTAAAAGCTAATACACTTGAATATAAAATGACTAACGTGTTGTACAATGCACCATTTCCCCCCACATTTTCTTAGGGGGATGTAGGAGA
Organism: Calotriton arnoldi; assembly: GCA_963921515.1. Taxonomy (NCBI): domain Eukaryota; kingdom Metazoa; phylum Chordata; class Amphibia; order Caudata; family Salamandridae; genus Calotriton; species Calotriton arnoldi. The sequence continues at coordinate 2,094,634 of CAWUFW010002608.1, forward strand.
GTAGGATCTGCCTCTTATGTTGCCGCCACTTTTTTTGATGTTTACACTGGTTTCTGGCTATAGTCGGGCTGGGTCCCTGCTAATCAGGGCCCCAGCCTCTCTGTTCTCTCTAAACGACTTGGAGTGCACTCTAGGTGCACTAGTGATTGGATACTGTGGTACCTTATGAGTCCCTAGTATATGGTACCTTAGGTGCCAAGGGCATAGGTACTTCACAGGCCTACCAGGGGCTGAAGCATGTATTATGCCACCCCTGGGAAGCAGACTAAATCTGACACCACAGGTCTGCTACTGCAGCCTGGGTAACGTGGTGCATGCACCCCTTACTGTGGTATGGGCTACCTATACCACTACATACATACACACATACAAACCTATAAGTCACTCCTATGGCAGGCCTTATCAATCCTGAAGGCAGAGTGCTTGGTTCTTATGTGGGAGGGTGTCCCTGCGTGAGCAGAGCCCCTCTGCAGCATTCAGAGACCCTTCTCTGATGCTGTTTGTAGTGCAGCCTGACCATATACTCTTAAGCGCATTATAACCTCGCGTTAAATGCTAACTTTGGGATGGCTGCACGGAAACATGTCGTGTTTGGTGTCAAACATCTTGGAATACTACCCCCCCCCCGCCAGTTCAGGCGGCGGGGGTAGCATTCCACCCTTCTAGAGGGAGAGACATGTACACACCGGCCTAACCGGTAACTTCTTTCCAGAGCCCTGGCATCACAAGATGGATGCCACCAGTCACAGACACTGGGCTGCCCTCCTGCTGATGACTCACAGTGGAGGAAGCCCAACAATAGATATCCTGTCGCAAGGGGGTGTGACCACCTCCCAGACAGGGTTTAGTGTATTGGGGCTGGGTGGGTGCGCTGTGCATACCCCAGTTCAAACCGGCTCAGGGGCTACCTGCCCCTGCTCTGGTGCGAAACTGGACAAAGGGAAGTGGGTGTAGCCACCCACTCCCCTGACCCTCCCATAGGTGGGGTCATAGAGCTAGTCCCTCCCTTCTTTTTAGTATAAGAGGGGGAACCTGTGCATTGCAACACAGATCTCCCTGGACAACGCTCTACAGAAGAATCCTGGACCTTCGACATTCCACTACCTTTGGAAGACTGAAGAATCTCCCTTGGAGTCAAGGAGTGACTCCCCTGCTTGGCAGGCACCAAAAACTACAACGACAGTTGCAAACTATGCCGCTCCCGCCGGAGCCCGAAGTCCCTACAGCCCAGGAAGAGGATTTCCTGACTTCTCCAAGGCCATCGTGAGTCTCCAGCGAAGCTGAGGCAAGTGGACCCCACGAGCGACGAGGAACCGCAGCCCCTGGGTACCGTGCACTATTGTCGAGTGCAACCATTTCACGACGTTCTACGAATTTGTGCTTTGGACCACGTGTGGTCCTCGCCTCTAGCAGATATCCCTCCCGAATTCAGAGGCCTACACCGTCCCGAGTGACCGTGGGCCCCTGTTGAGTGGATCCTCCCTAGGCGTCTTTGCAATCCCTTGCCAGCTGGCTTGTGGGTCCCCAGAAGACTTTCCAATGAAACCAAAGGACTCCCGTGGTTGCTCCAGGCCTGCCCTGACCTACCCTTGCTGGGTAAGTCCCCCAGACCTTGCTGGTCTGCACCATTGACTTTTCCTCATCACCACGAGACTTGCTGCTACCAAGGCTTGTTGGCTCCAATCGAGTCGCCGACACCTCAGTAAGCTGCAGAAGTTGTGGGACACACCGAATCCAGCTCCTGGTCATCATCGACGCTGCCTGGACCACGTGGTCGAAGAGTCAAGACACCCGTGAACGACCCGAAGCTGTCGACGACGGTGGGCATTCATCTTCCTTGCCCAGAGTCACTGCCAAGTGAACACTGTCCCCTCTGCTTTCAGGTCTTCCTCCTTCCGAATCCAGGCTTGGATTCCAACGGACACTTCTTCTGTCGTCGCAAGCAGCAAGTCTTCATTGGTTCCCATTGAAAACGACGCTGCGACCCGACACCAAAGGACACCTATGCACCCGGCTCCCCTGGGTGAGGTAACTTCAGCACTACGGTGCTCCTGTGGGTGTGGGCCCTAGAACTACTTACCCTGTAAGTGGCTTGCTTGTAGCTACCCTAGAAGTGCCCTAAAACTCCAATTTTCCCCGTGCGATTATCGCACTGGCTCGTACAGGGCTCGCGTCGGTGTTAGACACATCGCGTCCAACTCCCTTGTAACTCTATCAGTATCCGCGTCCTTCGACTCGTACTGACCGATCGGTGTGTTCGCCTCGAACACGCCCGGGACCTGTAACATTGATAACTCAATCGCGTTCTCTCGCATAGACTCGTACAGGACTCGCACCAGTGTCTAAACACCGCGTCCGTCCCCTGTGGGTCTCCTACAACTACCTGGGGTGGTTCTTTGGGGTCCCTCGATTCTAAATGCTCTAGACCACGGTCTAGCCAAGATAAGATTGTGATATTTACTTGTGCTAACTTATTTTGATAAAACATTGACTTGTACATACGTTCCTGGCTTCTAATCTCATAAAGAGATTAGTAGAGAGTTGTTTATTAATAAATACATATATATTTGATATATATACCTGTGTGGTGTCTTTTCATTTGGTGATTCAAGAGATTGTGTGGTAAAACAAGCTGCTTTACATTCCTCCAAGACTTAGCCTGAAGGCTGCTCTCCACAGCTACCACTAGGATAGCTTTCTATAAAGGTTGTCTTAAACCTACTTACCATAAGAGTCGAATTGGACTGGTGCAAGGTGTCCACTTTAATTAGTGAACAGCATATACCAGGCCAACTTCTCACATTGGTGGCAGCGTGTGGGATTCCAGCTTGTTATTGTTTTACCAGAAAATCTCTATTTGAATTACTAACTGAAAACCACTATAGGTACTCAAGGCACATATAAAGGCACACCCTTTCTACAGCTCAAGCTAGGATCAGTAGGCCACAAACTAGTGTAGGTAGTACAACACTGCACAACACTAGAATGTCCTTAAGGGATGGACCCAGAGGATCCACCCAGCTTCAGTATAAGGACATGACTTTCTTTGACTTGAAAGCCATGTGTGCTGAGAGGCACCTGAAGATAGGACAGAGTCCCTCCACACTACACCTGATAGATCTGCTGACAGCAGATGATCTTAGATTAGCTCTAGGAGCTAATGGGTCTGAATCAGGGGGTGGGTCAATTACAGTGTCTGGGTCAGATGATGAACATCAAGTTGACCAAGACTCTGTGATTGTAGGGCCAGGCCCCAAGGGGTCTGAAAAGGACAGAGGAATTCTCCCTAAGAGAACTGACACAGTGGAGGAGAGGCACAGGTCCCTTTCTAGGGACTCTGACCGCTCCTATCACTCTGGCAGAGAATTTGTCCAGCAGAGGAACTCCTACTTTCCAAGAAGAGAGACCTCCTCTGAAAGACTGTGCAAACTGCTGCAGTATGAGGAAGCAAGATTTGCCCTCAAAACCAAGCAGTTGGCATTAGATAGGGAAGCCTTTGAGCTCCAGAGAGCTTCTAGAAAAGAGGGGTTAGAACCCCTGGTGGCAGCAACAGTGTCCCTAGAGGCAGAGAATATATTCCAGACCATAGGAACCTGAGCAAGGTTGTTCCTCCCTACCAGAGTGGGGATGATATCCATAAGTGGATAACTGCTATGGAAAGGGCCTGTAGAGTACAACAGGTCCCCCAAAAGCAGTGGGCAGCAATCTTGTGGCTCTCCTTTTCAGATAAAGGTAGAGACAAGCTCCTCACTGTTAGAGAAGAGGATGCTGATGACTATGAAGTCCTGAAGAGTGCACTGATAGATGGGTTTGGCTTAACCACTGAGCAGTACAGGTTGAAGTTCAGAGACACCCAGAAGGCACAGACTCAGGACTGGACTGACTTTGTAGATTGTGCAACCAAGGCTCTGGAGGGTTGGCTGGTTGGCAGTAAGGTTACTGATTTCAAGGGATTGTATAATCTAATGATGAGAGAACAGATCCTTAATAATTGCCAGAACCAGTTGTTGCATCAATACCTGGTGGACTCCGATCTGACCTCTCCCCAAGAATTGGGAAAGAAGGCAGACAAGTGGGTCAGAACCAGGTTGAGGCAGAAAACCCAGAACCAAGGGGGTGCCACCAAGAAGCAGGATTCTAAGGGCTCTGAGAAAGGTGGGGATAAGTCAACATACCAGAAGTCTTCACAAGGGCCCCAAAAATCTGCATCTGGTGGGGAGTCACAATCCAACAAGGGAAAAGGCCAAAAGAAGCCCTGGTGCAAATTCTGTAAACAGAAAGGGCACTGGACTTCTGACTGTAACAAGTCCAAAGACCAAACCACCACCACTCCTGCCCCTAAGGCAACTGTTCCCCCTAGTCCAGCTACTGGTGGAGGTGGTACACAGAAGAAGGGTGTAGTAGGGTTGACCCTGGGTTCTGAAGTGGACGCTGACCTAGTCAGAGTACCCACTCAGGCAATGCTGATTTGTGATGGAGACATTGACATGTCCTTCCTAGTAAGCCCCAGTAATCTGGGCAAATACAAACAGCAGCCTGTAATAAATGGCAAACAGGCTTTGGCATTTAGGGACACAGGTGCTAGTGTCACCATGGTGGCAGAGGATCTTGTGGACCCTGGACAGATTATCCTGGGCGAAATGTACCAGGTGACCAATGCAAGCAATGTCAGGACCAACCATAGTCTGGCAGTTGTGAATTTCTCCTGGGGAGGGGTAACTGGCCTCAAGAAGGTTGTAGTCAGTGCAGACCTCCCTGTAGAATGTCTATTGGGCAATGATCTAGAAACTTCAGCCTGGTCTGAAGTAGAGTTATGGACTCATGCTGAGATGTTGGGCATCCCTGCAGAGGTATTTGCTGTGACCAGGTCACAAGCCAAAATGCGTGACACTGAATCAGCTCTGGATCCTGAAATTATGGACCAGATGCTTCCCAAGAGGAGGAGCAGTAGGGTTAAGGCAGTGCCTTCCCTCTGTCTCAGATCACAGATTCCCCTCCCCAGGGAGGAGGAGCAGACCCTGAAGAAGGAACTGCCCCAGAGGAACTTGAGCCTGATCAGGGTGAGTTCTTGGGGGCAGGGGGCCCTTCTAGGGAAGATCTGAGTAAGGAGCAACAGTGCTGCCCCTCTCTTGAACCCCTCAGACAGCGGGCCGCTGCTGAGGCTGCTGGGAGTGCTAGTGGGTCCCATAACGTTTATTGGGATGAGGGACTCCTATATTCTGAAGGTAGAGATCCAGCCCCTGGAGCCACCAGGAGGTTGGTAATACCTCAGAAGTTTAGGGGGTTCCTCTTGACCCTAGCACATGACATCCCTTTAGCAGGTCACTTGGGCCAAAACAAGACCTGGGACAGGCTTGTTCCACATTTTCATTGGCCACATATGTCAGAGGACACAAAGGAGTTTTGTCGCTCCTGTGTCACATGCCAAGCCAGTGGCAAGGCAGGTGGCACCACAAAGGCCCCCTGATACCACTACCTGTGGTGGGGGTACCCTTTGAAAGGGTAGGGATTGACATTGTTGGTCCCCTTGACCCTCAAACTGCATCTGGGCACAGATTTATCCTGGTGGTAGTGGATCATGCCACCAGGTACCCAGAGGCAATTCCTCTGAGGACCACCACAGCCCCTGTGGTGGCAAGAGCCCTCATTGGAGTTTTCTCCAGAGTGGGTTTCCCAAAGGAGGTCATCTCTGACAGAGGTACCAACTTCATGTCAGAATATCTGAAAGCAATGTGGAAGGAGTGTGGTGTGACTTATAAGTTCACCACCCCCTATCACCCACAATGCAATGGTTTGGTTGAACGCTTCAACAAAACCCTGAAGGGAATGATTAAAGGACTCCCAGAGAAGCTTAGGCGGAAATGGGACCTTCTTCTTCCCTGCCTGTTGTTTGCCTACAGAGAGGTTCCACAGAAGGGGGTTGGTTACAGCCCATTTGAGCTTCTGTTTGGGCATCCTGTAAGAGGTCCATTGTGTCTGGTCAAAGAGGGCTGGGAGTTACCTCTCAAGCCCCCCAAACAGGATGTGATGGACTATGTACTTGGTCTCCGCTCCAGGATGGCTGAATACATGAAAAAGGCAACCAAAAACCTGGAAGCCAGCCAAGAATTACAAAAAGCTTGGCATGACCAAAAGGCTGTGCTGACTGTGTACCAGCCAGGACACAAAGTGTGGGTGTTGGAGCCTGTGGCCCCAGCAGCCCTCCAAGACAAGTGGAGTGGCCCCCATACAATAGTTGAACAGAAGGGAGAAGTCACCTATCTGGTGAATCTTGGAACTCCCAGGAGCCCCCTGAGGGTGCTCCATGTCAACAGATTAAAGCAATATGTTGACAGGGCTGACATGGGCTTGCTCATGGCAACTGATGAGGACCAGGAGGAGGAGAGTGACCCTCTCCCTGACCTTCTCTCACAGAACCCTGATGATGGGTCAGTAGATGGTGTTGCTTTGGCAAGCAGCCTCACTGACCATCAGCAAACTGAGTGCAGGCAGGTTCTGCAACAGTACAGACATATGTTTAGCCTGACCCCTATTCAGACAACCTGGTGCACCCATGAGGTGGACACTGGGGACAGTCTGCCTGTCAAGAGTAAAATCTACAGGCAACCTGACCATGTCAGGGACTGTATCAGGACTGAAGTCCAGAAAATGTTGGAGTTAGGTGTGATTGAGCCTTCAGATAGCCTATGGGCTAGCCCAGTAGTCCTAGTACCCAAGCGTCATACCCAGGGTGGTAAGAAAGAAATGAGGTTTTGTGTAGACTACAGAGGCCTCAATGCAGTCACTAGGACTGATGCCTATCCCATACCAAGGGCAGATGAGCTGATTGATACTTTGGCCTCAGCCAAGTATCTAAGTACATTTGACCTAACAGCTGGCTACTGGCAGATCAGATTAGCTGATGATGCAAAAGCCAAAACAGCATTTTCGACCCCTGGTGGGCACTACCACTTTGTGGTGATGCCCTTTGGATTGAAAAATGCACCTGCCACTTTTCAGAGGTTGGTGAATAAAGTTCTGGCAGGGATGGAAACTTATTGCTCAGCTTATCTAGATGATATTGCTGTCTTTAGTTCCTCCTGGCAGGATCACCTGGTCCACCTCAGGAATGTTTTGGAGGCTCTGCAGAAAGCAGGCCTCACTATCAAGGCCACTAAGTGCCAGATAGGGCAGAGTCAGGTTGTGTACCTGGGCCACCTTGTAGGTGGAGGCCAGGTTCAGCCTTTACAGAGCAAAATCCAAACCATAATGGAATGGGTTGCTCCAACCACCCAGACACAGGTGAGAGCCTTCTTAGGCCTGACTGGGTACTATAGGAGGTTTGTAAAGGGATATGGATCTATAGTGACCCCCTTGAATGATCTAACCTCAAAGAAAATGCCAAAAAAGGTTCAGTGGACAGCTAGCTGTCAGAAGGCATTTGAAGACCTAAAGCAGGCCATGTGCACTGCCCCCATCTTACAGAGTCCAGACTACACCAAAAAGGTTCATTGTCCAAACAGATGCTTCTGAGCTGGGTGTGGGAGCTGTACTGTCTCAACTGAATGATGAAGGTCAAGATCAGCCAGTAGCTTTCATTAGCAGAAGGCTGACCCCTAGAGAGAAACGTTGGTCAGCTATAGAGAGGAGGCCTTTGCTGTGGTGTGGGCCCTGAAGAAGCTGAGGCCATACTTGTTTGGCACTCACTTCATAGTTCAGACCGACCACAAGCCCCTCCTATGGCTTAAACAAATGAAAGGAGAAAACCCAAAACTTTTGAGGTGGTCCATTTCCCTACAGGGGATGGACTATACAGTGGAGCATAGACCTAGGACCCAACATGCCAATGCAGATGGACTCTCAAGGTATTTCCACTTAGAGCACGAAGACTTAACTGGTCAAGGTTAGTTTAGTGTCCCTGCGTTTGGGGGGTTGTGTAGGAGAGTAGGATCTGCCTCTTATGTTGCCCCCACTTTTTTTTGATGTTTACACTGGTTTCTGGCTATAGTCGGGCTGGGTCCCAGCTAACAAGGGCCCCAGCCTCTCTGTTCTCTCTAAACGACTTGGAGTGCACTCTAGGTGCACTAGTGATTGGATACTGTGGTACCTTATGAGTCCCTAGTATATGGTACCTTAGGTGCCAAGGGCATAGGTACTTCACAGGCCTACCAGGGGCTGAAGCATGTATTATGCCACCCCTGGGAAGCAGACTAAATCTGACACCACAGGTCTGCTACTGCAGCCTGGGTAAGGTGGTGCATGCACCCCTTACTGTGGTATGGGCTACCTATACCACTACATACATACACACATACAAACCTATAAGTCACTCCTATGGCAGGCCTTATCAATCCTGAAGGCAGAGTGCTTGGTTCTTATGTGGGAGGGTGTCCCTGCGTGAGCAGAGCCCCTCTGCAGCATTCAGAGACCCTTCTCTGATGCTGTTTGTAGTGCAGCCTGACCATATACTCTTAAGCGCATTATAACCTCGCGTTAAATGCTAACTTTGGGATGGCTGCACGGAAACATGTCGTGTTTGGTGTCAAACATCTTGGAAGACTACCCCCCGCCAGTTCTGGCGCGGGGTAGCATTCCACCCTTCTAGAGGAGAGACATGTACACACCGGCCTAAACGGTAACTTCTTTCCAGAGCCCTGGCATCACAAGATGGATGCCACCAGTCACAGACACTGGGCTGCCCTCCTGCTGATGACCAAAACTCACAGTGGAGGAAGCCCAACAATAGATATCCTGTCGCAAGGGGGTGTGACCACCTCCCAGACAGGGTTTAGTGTATTGGGGCTGGGTGGGTGCACTCTTAGAGTGCTTTGAAGTCCTGCACTGGGGGAGCAGAAGGCTCCCCTGTGCATACCCCAGTTCAAACCGGCTCAGGGGCTACCTGCCCCTGCTCTGGCGCGAAACTGGACAAAGGGAAGTGGGTGTAGCCACCCACTCCCCTGACCCTCCCATAGGTGGGGTCATAGAGCGAGTCCCTCCCTTCTTTTTAGTATAAGAGGGGGAACCTGTGCATTGCAACCCAGATCTCCCTGGACAACGCTCTACAGAAGAATCCTGGACCTTCGACGTTCCACTACCTTTGGAAGACTGAAGAATCTCCCTTGGAGTCAAGGAGTGACTCCCCTGCTTGGCAGGCACCAAAAACTACAACGACGGTCGCAAACTATGACACTCCCGCCAGAGCCCGAAGTCCCTGCAGCCCAGGAAGAGGATTTCCTGACTTCTCCAAGGCCATTGTGAGTCCCCAGCGAAGCTGAGGCAAGTGGACCCCACGAGCGACGAGGAACCGCAGCCCCTGGGTACCGTGCACTATTGTCAAGTGCAACCCCTTCACAACGTTCTACGAACTTGTGCTTTGGACCACGTGTGGTCCCCGCCTCTAGCAGAGATCCCTCCCAAATTCAGAGGCCTACACCGTCCCGAGTGACCGTGGGCCCCTGTTGAGTGTATCCTCCCGAGGCATCTTCGCGATCCCTTGCCAGCCGGCTTGTGGGTCCCCAGAAGACTTTCCAACAAAACCAAAGAACTCCCCTGGTTGCTCCAGGCCTGCCCTGACCTACCCTTGCTGGGTAAATCCCCCAGACCTTGCTGGTCTGCACCATTGACTTTTCCTCATCACCACGAGACTTGCTACTACCAAGGCTTGTTGGCTCCAATCGAGTCGCTGACACCTCAGTAAGCTGCAGACGTCGTGGGACACAGCAAATCCAGCTCCTGGTCATCATCGACGCTGCCTGTACCACGTGGTCGAAGAGTCAAGACACCCGTGAACGACCCGAAGCTGTCGATGACGGTGGGCATTCATCTTCCTTGCCCAGAGTCACTGCCAAGTGACTGTGAACACTGTCCCCTCTGCTTTCAGGTCTTCCTCCTTCCGAATCCAGGCTTGGATTCCAACGGACACTTCTTCTGTCGTCGCAAGCAGCAAGTCTTCATTGGTTCCCATTGAAAACGACGCAGCGACCCGACACCAAAGGACACCTATGCACCCGGCTCCCCTGGGTGAGGTAACTTCAGCACTACGGTGCTCCTGTGGGTGTGGGCCCTAGAACTACTTACCCTGTAAGTGGCTTGCTTGTAGCTACCCTAGAAGTGCCCTAAAACTCCTATTTTCCCCGTGCGATTATCGCACTGGCTTGTACAGGGCTCGCGTCGGTGTTAGACACATCGCGTCCAACTCCCTTGTAACTCTATCAGTATCCGCGTCCTTCGACTCGTACTGACCGATCGGTGTGTTCACCTCGAACACGCCCGGGACCTGTAACATTGATAACTCAATCGCGTTCTCTCGCATAGACTCGTGCAGGACTCGCACCAGTGTCTAAACACCGCGTCCGTCCCCTGTGGGTCTCCTACAACTACCTGGGGTGGTTCTTTGGGGTCCCTCGATTCTAAATGCTCTAGACCACAGTCTAGCCAAGATAAGATTGTGATATTTACTTGTGCTAACTTATTTTGATAAAACATTGACTTGTACATACGTTCCTGGCTTCTAATCTCATAAAGAGATTAGTAGAGAGTTGTTTATTAATAAATACATATATATTTGATATATATACCTGTGTGGTGTCTTTTCATTTGGTGATTCAAGAGATTGTGTGGTAAAACAAGCTGCTTTACATTCCTCCAAGACTTAGCCTGAAGACTGCTCTCCACAGCTACCACTAGGATAGCTTTCTATAAAGGTTGTCTTAAACCTACTTACCATAAGAGTCGAATTGGACTGGTGCAAGGTGTCCACTTTAATTAGTGAACAGCATATACCAGGCCAACTTCTCACAGGAGAGAACCCCCCAAAACTCCCTTTTGTAGTGGTCAGGCTCGCTCGCTGAACTCGCTATGCACAGTACGGGGGCTGGTATAACAAAATTTGCCAGGGCTGCTTTGGGTTCCCAGTTCAGCCCTGCTGTACCTCTTGTCCTGAGGAGACTCTCAAAGCATGTGGGGTAAAAATGGGTCAACAATACCACCCAAGGAATAAGGATACCCAAGATTTCACAGGCGGAACCTTGTAAAGAACTTAGAAAATACACTTTCACAACCCCGTTTGAATTATAGGGCTTCCATTCCCCTGCTATACTTTGAATTTACCAGGAATAATTCTTTTAGAGACATTCCTCTGCTATCTTTACTCTATAAGTTGTATCGACCGGTGTTTCATTAGAAATTCCTCTACCTGCTCTTTAGTCACACTTAACACTAAATGCACTTACTTTCCACTGACAATAGTTTTCACTTTTTGTGCATTTGCATTTCCTAAGGGAAATGTGTGATTCTACAATATGTCCTTATTCATGCTATCTAAAAGCTATTTGGTGTTTTGAGGTTATGTCCTTCTCACATGCATGTTCTATTGGGAATTAAGTAATGGAACAATGGTCATGAATTATTTTCTAACAAAATTTCTTAGATAACCTTGTACTTTAGAACAACTAATTGTTCTTGCTTGCTCTTTTACCACAAAATAATGCTACAGACAATTAGGGAGGTGCCTTTATCTGGGTCATCTTCCATGTGCACATACACGATTCCAAAACCACTGAGACTGAACATCTTATACCGCCACTTAACAACAAAAATAATTTTATTGATGGTTTAATTGATTATAGCACCTCTTGTGATCTGGATTTCCTGGGAGACAAAGACACCCACACATCCCTCTTTAAATTTGTAGTATCTAACAAAAATAACTATAACATTGCACAGGTGAATTTACAATAAGGGCTCTACTTTGGAAGTCATTTTTATAAAGAAACACCACACAAAAATCTCTAATCATTCCAAATTGGATTGGTCATCCCACTTCTTCACTCCTTTCAAAATTCTGACCTTAGTGTACTCTACCCATGATACAACAAAGATAGAAATGTGAAAATCTAGAGACTTCAAAAACACTGACAGGGGGCATGATTAAGCAAGGCATGAAGTAGGAAGAAGGCTCATCAGGTTTTTTCCAGTGTGGTCCAAAGTCCGTCTAAAGCACTCCTTCTTAGAGGTCTTACAGCCCCCTCAGTTGCATCCAGTGATGAGACAACATCTGGGGTGCTTTCGGGGGAGAAAGCAACAAGATTGACTGCCCTCCATTCTCAAATCTACAATCCTCGCCCTTGGCCCCACAGCCTCTAACACCGCGTAGCCACCACCTTAGATACTGCAACTTTCGGCAGCTCAGCTTTTCATCATTGCGGGGCAGCCTCCGATCCATGCAGGGGCCTCACACTCCACCCTTCCAGGTATGTGCCCCAAGAAGACTGACCTGGAGAGCATCCAGACCCAATGCGAGGAATGGAGCAGAACGACCATCCCAGCACTGCTGCCACTCTCGCATCCCTGCAACAATCAGGCGATTCCTGGTGCCATTAACTCCAGACCAGGACCACACCTCCTGAATCAGAACGCAAGTGTTGCCCCGGGCCCAGAAGAGCAGTGAAGCAGGGCATCATCCCCCATCAGATGGACACTCTCTATTACAACACTTCAGGGTAGCAATTACCCCAACGTGGTGGAAACAGCGTGGGCCACCTGGTGCTGCCTATGCTCTTAAGGCATCAAATGCCCAGAGTAGATATCGCACTTCCCTATGGTTCGAATTTCCATCAAAGCGGGGCACCCTGTGATCCACATAGAAGCTCTGATCTACACCCCTTCAGCTACTTAGTCAATACAGGCCAGCTCAGTGGAACCCCTGGGCCCGACACAAGAAACAGAATGGAGCTCCTGCTCCATCATAGCTGCTACTCCTGAAATCTAGCAATACTTAGGCAAGACCCGGCACAGCCATGACAGATTCTGGGCACAGCCAGGCAGCCTTAATCTGAATGCAACCAGTGTTTCAGGCCCAGCCATACAATGAGACAGTGTGGCTTTCCCACTGTTTGGACGCTCTGCTACGCAGCTCTCAGGTGTGAGATTCCTGCCGAGGTGGTGGGGGAAGCACGGCTTTCACCCAGCAAAGTCACAAAAGCTGAAGCAGCACCCAATCGGGCCACCATCACACTGCTTCTTAGCTGACCGGGGAATGTACCAACTACGAAGGGACCTACGGGAAAGACTCCTTTACAAAAACCCAAAAGCCAGCGATTTTGACCTGCTTGAGAAGCCACAAGAGGTCACTGCTTTTATGAGAAATACAACCCTATAAGTCCTCTGTCCCCCAATGCTTTGATCTAAAATACTCAGGAAGAGTGTAAATCTGAGAGACCCCCTAAACTGTTCTCCGCTGCCTAGCCGTCTACAGGCATCATCTGGTGCACTGCTATTGACTAAATCAATAGGTCCCGGAAGGCGATGATATTATGAACTTCATGAGGGAATTCCTCCAGGCAATCAGAGATGATCCTGAAGCACCGCGACTTCAGCTGGACAGTGCCCACAGAACCACCTCCATCACAAGTTGCACAGGCAGCCCTTCTGACGTCTTTACCTGGGTGCACTTTGTTCACAACGAGGCCATCATGCGACTGACCGAGGAAAAGCTGACCCTGTCTTTGGAGTGCCCACCATCCAGCTGCTCCAAGAACATTCATCCATCACTCTGACTTCCACCCAGTAACGGACTTCCTTTGAGACCGCAAAGTCAAATATCAATGGGGTCACCCTTTTAGCCTTATGTTTCCCTGGAACGGCAGACCACAGATGTTGTATTCTTTGTCTGAGGCTAAGACTCTCTTGGGGCTTACTATAGATGTGGAGAACGGAGACCCAGAATAGCAGTCAATAATCCAACATCATGGGACACGCAAAGGCTTTGACAGATCTTTTCAGGATCCCAAAGCTGTCCGCATTCACCACCTACAAAACATGAAACAAGAAGCCTTGCAGCCATACATTGCCCCAAAGGAAGACCACTCTGATGCTGGCCAGTAACCCATCACTAACTTCCCTGACCTCAAGATGGTACATTGCATTGGCTACAGTGGATAGCTGAACTCATTGGGATACATTTTCCTTGTGTATTTCTCTTGGGCCAAAATATCCTCCCATTCCCTGCTACCCATCTTATATCCTCAAACAAGGAGACCTAAGCAGCCTACTATGTCTGATTCTATCCTTCTTGGAACTATATTCTGATCCACGATTAACCAGATATCCCTAGAGGAATGTGTGCTCACCAGATTCGCATCTGTAACAATTCACCATGAGGTCACACCCTTAAAATTTCTCAACGGCCTATTTTTCTATAGGTTTGATTATCACCATACATCAGATTACTGCTCTCTGAACCACTCCATACAAGGGCGCTGAGAAAGAAACAATAGTCAATAATAACGGTCATGGCTGTTACATCAACCACTAACACATGCAACATAACTTTAATTAACATTGCGCTTGCTCTCTGGATCACATTCATTTAAATCAGGCATTGACTTTGAACAACGTGCCAATACGAATTCTCCATTTGACATAACACATTATTTAGGGCTTCCAGACGTCTCCATTGACAATTCAAGATGGCAGCCATTGTAACATTGATGCACACATATGCAGATGCACTAGCGGTCCATCACAATTGACCTCGATATGCCCTCACGACGCTCCTGCGTGCTATTCCATGCAATGTAATCTTTATTTTCACACTTGGTCTTCGGCCCACATCTTAATTTATTTTATTCAGGCACTGACTATGTGCAACGAGAGAGGCTCCAAGTGACACAGCACATTTTCTAGGGTCACTGGACGCCCTCATGTACACTCCAAAATGGCCACCACTATTACCTTGACACATGCAAACGCATGCATGCTAGCGTTCCATCACATTTGGCCCCTATACACCTCCACGGTGCTCGTAACTCTGCCCATTCGTCGCCGTGTACCCATGCCTTGACCTCACCCTCTAATTTTGCGGGCGTAACGATAACACCTGGCTCCAATCTCATTAATCACGGGTGCTTCATATACCCTGCTCACTCCGGATCCAGGCGAGCAGAGGGTAAGTCTTTGGCACTCTCCGTGCAGGACCACGTGAGCACCATTTTGACTTTGAGCCTTACTTTGCCATCACCTTCCTGTGCCTTCCGGAGGTCTCTCTCTGGCCTCCTTGATTTACTATACCTTTATTGATATTATTGTCATTTTTTAACTGTTTAGCAACTGTGCGTTACCCTTTGCTTTTGACCTAAGGGGAACTGCTGATTGATCCAAAGGGTAAGATCTTTTGCTCTCACCTGAGGACAACTCACCATTCATTATATTCCATGTGTCTTAATACAAGCTTGACTTCTCTTTCTACCGCATGTGTCCACTTACCTGACCTGTTTTATGTGTGTACACCTCTTCACGTTGCGGCGACTTGTCAGTGCCAATAATAGCATGAGCATATCTACCATCAGGAGACATAATAAAATATTGTGCAAAACTTGAAAAGCACCTGACCATGTAATATGACAACTGGTTTGCCTAATGTCTTCTTATATTTCTTGTTTTATTTAGGTTGGCTGATCATGTTATTAAGATATTTTCGTATAGGGTAGTACACAACACTATATATCACTTCCTAGATGTGGGTTAGGAAACTTTTCTAGGTCTTGAGGAAGCGCAGAGGATCCGGCTACACCATAAGGCGCAAAACATATCGACCTGACCACATCCACTCATTTAGGCAAGTTGGGTACATTTAGCCATTATATTAGCCTCCCTTCATCTATGTTAACCCCGCCAAGGGAACCACCACATTCAAACTTAATTTGGTACCCCTTAGAGGGTTTTAGCTTCACTTCACCTTATTTGACACACTCACTCCACCCCACGTGTTCTACGCCCTTACACATGCATACTACATTACGGCTTAAAATGAAAAAATCTCCGATAAGGTGACCCTTCCCCGGGCCCGTGGGGCATTGTAGCGCCGGCCCTAAGAGGCACACGCCCTATGATGAAGCATGACATCCTTTTAGATGTGTGAAGACACCAAGAAAAAATCCTAAGAATCCCCTTGGATTCATCCACCACTTCTTCTTCTTCTTCCTGCTATGGGAACAGTACCTCCATACATTAGTGTCTGATTCTATCCATTGACAATATTTATGTAAGGCCTCTCTTCTTGCCATAAAAATAGGGGACCCTAACATTCTCGAGCTCCTATCTTCTAATAAACATTGCCAGATACTTCCTCCATCATGAATCCAATATTATTTTCTTTCAGGAAACCCACGTATTCAAGTCAGACCCATTCTGAATGAGACATCCCAGAAACCCTCACCAATATTGGGCCACCCCTATTAGCAAAACTGTGACTGTTACAATATTAAGTAAAACGCATATTGGTCAAAATCCATTGGCAATCGCCAGGGATCATGCCAGTATTTGAAGGTAAAAGTCCAAAATGGGTGATCAACATAGATTTTGCTAAACCTCTATGCTCCAAATACAGTGCAAGACACCTACATATGCACCCTATTAAAGGAGTAACTTTGCGACACCCACAGGGATATAATTGTGGGAGATGATTTTAACTTAGCCTGCAATCCTGACTTGGACAGAAATGTGAACTTCTATCATGGGATCAGAGCCATGTCCGCTCTCCTTAAAAAAGAGATTACTGAGCTAGGTTTAATGGATGCTTGGGGATATTTGCATTGTGATCTCAAAGATTTCCCTGGTACTCAAATGACATTGATTACCTGTTCCTCACACACTCCGTCCTGGGGTTGATGGAATCAGTCAGGATGTCCGATACTTCAGTATCAGACAATGCACACTTAAAACTAACCTGGAGGAGCGGCCTGCAGCGATCCCAGAGATCCCTGCACTGCATTTGAGCCCACAAATCCTTAGAGATCCAGTGAACAGACTTTAGCTGTTTTGTGAGGTCAACTTCAAAGTCAATAAAGGGAAATCCCATGCCCTTAATTTGACAGTTCTTCTCCAAGACCTACCACACCTACAATCTCTAGTCCCTTTTCGGTGGGCTCCGAAGAATATCACCAGCCATCTTGAGGGCTGGAATAAAGCCAATTGGCCTGAATACAGCAAAAACATCCTTGAGGACATCAGGAAATGGCGCACTCTGTATATATCCTGGTTAGGGTTTGTCAATGTAATTAAAATGAACATTCTCCCTAGAACACTTTATTTTTTTCAATCTCTCCACACTGCCATTCCCATCGAAGATATCAAATTCCTTCACGACAAACTCCAATCATTTGCCTTAGGAGGGGAGAGGGCGTGTAAAGAAAACTTGTATCTCTAACAGGCTTATGGACGTCGATTCACCAAAATGCCAGGGGTAGCAGAAGTGACATCACACATCCTTTGATTTCTGATGTCATAACAGGAAGCAAAGACGTGACCTTTGACCCTTGTGACCTCACAGGAAGTGATGCCACAAAATCTTTGACACATGAGTCATTACAGGAAGTGACTTAATGATGTTAAAAACAACTGCTAATGAAACAAGCATTTGCAATGCAATAGATCGTGCATTACAGATAGTTTGAGGTATTGGCGTTGCAAATAATAATGCAACGCCACTAGCTCATACTTTCAGTAATGTGAGACCTAGTGCCTTGCAAATGCTTGCGTAGTGAGCCAGGACCAGCATTGTATTGATCCAGCGGTATACCAACAACAGATACTCCACTACCATATACTCACCTGGGCCCATAAAACACACACATTGAGTAAACCGCTGGAGTGTCAAAGTTTTATATTTATACTTCACAATATTCAGGATTAGTTATTTAATTTTCCTAACTAACCTTTCACTGATCAAAAAGTTCTTTCCTCTGGTCGATGGACCATTAGTTAAACTAGTTGATGGTGATAATTAACTTAACCCTTAACTATTCTTTTGTTTGAAGTAAATGATCACAGACTCAGGAAGGTTTAAAATCTTTATCTAAATTAAATGCATGTGAACCATTTAAAAAAAACAGTGCAGTCACCATCATTCTTAGGAGAGAAAATTCAATTTGATTAAACATCAAGCATATATTTTGGACTCATACAATAATTAATGCTCAGAAAGGGAGAGGACAGAGAGAAAAAAACATTTGCAAATAACTTGGAATTATAGTTACCAAGAATGGTGTGAAAGACCAACCCCCTGGCCAAAGGGCTGGTAAGGGTCCCCCAGGATAGGTCAGGAGACAAAGACTTCAGGACAGGATTCAGGACAGGATAGTTGACCTCTCTAGAATACCGACGATTGCGTCGCACCCCTCTCTGACACTCTCTTCCTCCTCGAGATTCTTCCGCAATCTTCTGATCTAACCCAATTAAGTTAGGATAGAAAGTTCTGCTTCAGGTTCTGGATTCAATTCTTCATCAGCATCTCACAGCATCCCTCCCAGCAACAGCATCTCCGACTCACAGCATCTGCGTCTCCTTCCTCCTCTAACTAACTAAAGCTACCTTAGTTATACCTTCGTTTTTTCATGTTCCACCCACTAAAGTTTCAATATCGTAAAAATATGAAATATCATTGGTCAGGCAAGGGGAAGCTCCATCACACCATGCTTACATGTCATTTAAATCAGTTCAACTATTGTTCGCAAACCCATCCCCTTAATTTTTATTCATGTATTGGGTTCTCCTACGGGTTTCACATTTTACTTGCAACATTATTATAACATCATGAATAAGAGTCTTCATCGTTGAACTTTTCACCATCCGTTCTCAGGGTATGTCATTTGCGACCTTGGCTTCCGTACAACCTCCATGTCATCATTCCGGGTTAACTTTCAGTGGACATGCGCAGTCGTTTCATTACTCTGCTTAATTCAGTTATGTGTGAGAGGCCCAAATACGCACTAATAATAAAGTCAGAAAGACAAATATTAATTTCACAAATAAATGGTCCCACTGTATACCTCCCACCTCTACTCTATTCCCCTTTTCTTATTAATACTTTTCCTGCATTAGCATTAGTAAAATAGCTTGTTTTAGTTTCAGCTAAGCAGATGTCATGCACGCGAGTCTTCAAGACTCCATTTTAGTATCTTCTGCTCATGCGCTAGAATTTCCCTCCAAGCGTTACCTCGTCATACTGTGTAGATGCAGTTGACGCATGCGCACAACAGTTTCCCCGTTTAAAGCGGTATTAGTCCGTTTTCATTGTTATCCGCATTAATACACACATAAGCAAGCTTCACTAACCTGCGGGTTCATGTGGTGCGTATTAGTTATTCACCAAACATAATTAATTTCTTGTTAATGAGTTATGCGAGTGGATTGCCTCCGAGCAAGTCTCTTTCTTACGAGACCTTGCTCCATCAATCCCCTCTCTGATGGCATTTTGAGCCATCACAAAATTACCCATCCCTTCCCAGATGCCAACTTTAGCACATCTCAGTTTTCTCCTTCTCCTCTCCTCATGTTGTCAGTTACTTCTTTTCCTTCTAAATCTTTCATCTTTTTGTACAGCTTTCCTTTCATTTCCTCTAACTGAATTTCTTCATATTCCCTCTTTCGTTTCTTTCCTCTCCCTTCTCTTTCTAAATGTATTCCTCTCTTTCCCTTGCTTCTGCAACATTTACATGTGATCATTACTGTCATTACTATTGTCATTATCACAACTGCTGGTAATATTATTTGACCAAAAAAACTCTTTCCAAAATTAGTAAATCAATTCCCTATTGATGTTATACTTTTTGTTAATCTTCCCCATACACTGTCAACCTCCAGTTGGGTCAAGTCATTATGCATTCTTGTAATATTTCTAATATACCCTTTAATTTCCTTACTTTTATCCGGAATATAAGTGCAGCAATGTTGAATTTTCAACATACCACAGACTCCGCCCTCCTTTGCCAATAAGATATCAAGCGCAAGAAGATTTTGTAAAACCATAGACCTTATTGCAACCATCTCTGTATTGATCATTAAGAATCCTCCGGCAGTATCTGTAGAAAG
Organism: Calotriton arnoldi; assembly: GCA_963921515.1. Taxonomy (NCBI): domain Eukaryota; kingdom Metazoa; phylum Chordata; class Amphibia; order Caudata; family Salamandridae; genus Calotriton; species Calotriton arnoldi. The sequence continues at coordinate 2,114,482 of CAWUFW010002608.1, forward strand.
ACGATCAACTATGGTTGACAATTTGCAAATTGTACGTGAATTTAGAATGACTCCAACTGAGGGTATCTATGCACTAAATATATCACCTACTATTTCAGAAAAACTAGCTCTTCTTCTCTGTGTTAGTCCATTAGAATTTTCATTGATTCCATTGATTCTGTCTACATGGTAGATCTTTGGAAAAACGATTCCAAAATAACAGCTCCCATACCATCTTGCAGGTAACCTATAATAGGCATTATTCCCACATGCATAATAAACTCCTGGAAACACAGGATCAGTTCCCCCTTTTAGTCCCCACCCTCCTAAAATTAGGAAGTTGTGTTCACATTTACTGGAACCAATGAAATTGTTATTATAATCTGTCTTTAACCTATGGAGGCAGAATTTTCCCCTTTTCACAAAGTCTAGGGACATCGCAGCACGAGCTTCACCCTTTGCATAAATTCCCTCTTTCTCAGTCCATGGAGGTACATGGGATTTCTGTTCAGCAGCTTTCTTTGTTAAATCCTGTCTCCTTTCTTCTACTAAATTCAAAAACTCCTTTTCTTCTTCACGTAATATACATGTTAGATTATCTTTGTGTGCCTGTGCTATATCTATTGAACTCATTGTTAAGAAAAATTCACCCATGAACTGTGCATTTTTACTACTAAATACTGGATTCATTTTCTTTCTAATAGGCAATTCTGGAAACACTACATCTAAGTTTGAATAAAAATACTGAAGTTTCTCTGTTACACAAAATAAACTTGATAAAACACTACATGATACACCATATGTTAAAGGTATATGGTGATAAGTCACCCCTTCTGACACTGATGAGGGTAACTTCATACAAACATAACAATTACTAATCTCCATTGTATTAACATACTGAAATAGCAATTTCGTAAATACATTTAAAGACGAATCATTGTCTGATTCATTATGATAGTTTATCTCATCTTCTACCCCTATTTCTATTTTAGTTTCCTATCTACTATCTACTTTCTCATTAGTAATTGTATTATTCTTGTTACTTGTTTCCATTAACAAAGATACTCCTATTGTTAGAAATAACCATACTAATACTACTAATATAATACTACATGAACAAAATCTTAAACATTTTCTTTTTAAACTTCGTTTCGGTCTTTCAGTGTTTTCAATTTCTGCCATTTTAATCAGAGGAAATTTCTTTCCTCTTTTTCTTTCTTTGTCTAAATTTTGTTAAAATCCAGTCTTTTATTTTAAGGAGGTCTTAATTTGCTTTCATCAATCTGTGCAACATGAACTCTTTCTGATTCTTCACATAAATCTAAGTTTTCAAATTCTTCAAGTATAACATAGGTCCACACAGGGGCCTTGTATTTTCTGTTCAGAATTCTCAATCTTGGGCTTCTTCGTGTAAGTTTTACTAAGGTTTGTTTAGATTGTGTCTGACTTGTAACCTCATTTACTTGCTCTGGTTTCTTTTCTGGTCTTCTTAGGTAATATTTTAGTCTCTTCACTCCTGCAGGCCAATTGTCTCCTTTTCTAACTCTTTTGACCTGGACTGCACTTTCACCTTCTCTGTCTCCTTCTAAAGTTCTTTTATTTTCACTTAATCTGGGCACAATCTGTTCTTGTTCTTCTTCTTCTTCCCTTTCTGATTGACTTTGTTCTGTATTTTCTGTATTTGGATCTTCCTCTACTTGCACCTGTTCAGGTCTTATTATAGTTTGTTCTTCTTCAGCCTGAACTTGTTCTTCTAGATCTATCTGATCCTGTTCAGGTCTTATTTCAACTTGTTCTTCTTCTGCCTGAACTTGTTCTTCTAGATCTATCTTTCCCTGCTCAGGTTTCTGAATAGCTTTGTTTATTTCTACCTGAGTGTGTTCTTCTTTCCCTGTCTTTTCCTCTCTACCTTCCTGTCTCTTTAATTCAGTTGTTCTTCTTGTTTCGACAGCAGCATCAGGTATTTCAATCACTGGTATCCACTCTTCCTGACTTTTACTTGGCTGTTCGTCATATGGTTGTGTTTCAGAATCTATTACTCCAGATTCTTCTGCTTCACAACTTTCAACTTCTGACGTCTCAGCTTGTTCAGTCAGTGGCTGTTCTTGTTGTTCAGACGGGCTTGGAACTCTTCTGGTATGACTAGCATGAACCTAATTAGGTAAACCTGCACACTTCACTGCTGTGGTGGTGACTAGTATGACTTGACGTGGTTTATCCCACCTGGGTGCTAGACACGACTTCCTTGCGTGTTTCTTCACTAACACCCAGTCTCCAGGATTCAAATCATGCGCTTGGTCTGGCTGTCTTTCAACTGCGTCTTCTCCAACCTGATGAGAGACAGAACGCACCATTTCAGCCAATACTTTGCAATAGTCCAATACCAGATCATCAGTTATATTCATTAATTTATTTCCAGGAATAAATGCTTGTCTCATTGCCCTTCCCATGAGCACCTCATGTGGACTCAATCCTGTTTTTCTGTCAGGAATACTTCTGAGACCCATCAGTACAAGAGGCAATGCATCTGGCCATTTCAGCATTGTGGATGCTCATACCTTCCCTAATCTTGATTTGATTGTGCCATTAAGCTGTTCAACTATTCCAGAAGCCTCTGGACGATAAGCACAGTGCAGTTTTTGTTCAATGTTAAATGCAGCACAGATTAATTGAATTATCTCATTATTAAAATGAGGTCCTCTATCTGATTCCAAAGTGACTGGAAAAACGAAACGAGGTATCAACTCCCTCAATAGTAGTTTAGCAACTGTGAGACTGTCATTTCTTCTAGTGGTGTATGCCTCTACCCATCTTGAGAACAGGCACACTATGACAAGTACATATTTCAATCCATTGCAAGGAGGCAACTCAATAAAATCTAACTGCAATCTGGTGAAGGGTCCTTCTGCCTTTCCAATATTCCCCCAACTAACCACTGTCTTCCTGCCTGGGTTCTGCTGCTGACAGATTAAGCATCTTTGGCAAAGGCTCTCTGCGACTACCCTAAACTTCGGATAGTACCAACTCTGTCTAAATATTCTGATCATTGAATCCCTGCCAATGTGTGTTGTCCCATGGTATACTCTTGCCATTTGAGAGAGTAAACAATCTGGCATGACTGGTCTGCCATCTAAGTACACCCACACTTCATCTTCTGTCCTTTTTGTACAACTTGATTTTATCCAGGTCTCTTTTTCTTTTTCCTCAACTTCTTCTTGTAACTGTCTGACCTCATCCCATGTTTCTGGAACTGAGAAAAACCTAAGTTGGCAGCTGGTTTCACCCGTTTCAATTTTTCTGTTAATTGACATTGTATTTCTTGCACAGCATCGAGCAATTTGGTCTGCATATCTATTACCGGCCGTCACATAGTCATTTCCTGACTGATGTGCAGCGCATTTAACAACTGCTACTTCTTTTGGCAATTGTAATGCTTCCAACAAATCCTTTACATTTTTACTATTTCTGATAGGAGACCCTGAAGAAGTCAGAAATCCCCTCTGCATCCAGAGTTGGCCAAAATCATGTACAACCCCGAAACCATATTGCCTGTCCGTAAATATGGTTATTCCCTTTTTGCATGCCTTTGTTAAGGCTACCAATTCGGCTACTTGTGCAGACTTGACTCTCGGTAAACTGGATGCTTCAACTACCCCTGTTATTTTACATACAGCATATGCAGCACTTAACCCTCCTCCTTCTGCTCTTAGACATGACCCATCCACGAACAATTCATGATTAGATTCCTTCAATGGTGTTTCCTTTATGTCTGGGCGGGGCTTAGTACACAATTCAGTCACATCCAGACAATCATGATCAATCTCATCTTTCACTTCTTCACAACATGGATCTGGTAATAATGTGGCAGGATTCATTATTGTACATCTTATCACTGTCACATTTTCTGCTCCCAAAATCACTCTTTCATACTTAGTCAGCCGACTAGGAGTGAGATGTTGTGTTCGCGTTCTCGTCAAAAGAATCTCAACTGAGTGTGGAACATAGACTTTTACGGAATGTCCCATCACTATTGACTCACTTTGCTCCAGACTCATACAGGTAGCAGCTACTGCCTTTAAGCAGCCAGGTAAGGCTGAGGCCACTGGATCCAAGGTGGCAGAGAAATACGCCACTGGACGTCGGCTCAGTCCATGTCTCTGTGTTAAAACTGAAAGTGCACAATTTTCTCTCTCACAACAAAACAGTGCAAATTCTTTTGAATAATCAGGCATGCCCAAAGCAGGGGCCTCACATAAACAGTTTCGTAGTTTCACAAAGGCTTCCAAACATTCATCATTCCAATCAGTTGGATCTTTCGCTCTTTTCCTAGTTAATTGTATCAATGGCTTTGTTAGCATGGAGAAGCTATTTATCCACTGCCTACAGTACCCAACCACTCCCAGAAACATTCTCATCTCCTTCTGTGTCTGAGGTAGCTGCATTTCTTTGATTATTTTTATTCTTTCCGATGTCACTTTTCTAACTCCTCTTTCTATTTTATGCTCTAAATATCTAACTTCTTGTTGACAAAACTGCAATTTTTCTGGAGACACCTTGTGTCCTCCTTCGGCCAAATGGTTCAGTAATGCAATTGTGTCAGTGACACAATCTTCTCGTGTTTTTGATGCCACCAATAGGTTATCAATGTACTGAACCAGAACTGATTTCCCGGGCATAACCAATGACTCCAGACACTTTTTTAGTATCTGATTGAAAATTGAGGGACTCTCTGCGTACCCTTGAGGAACTCGGCACCATGCCAAAATACGATCCTCAAACCGGAAGGGGAAAAGATACTGGCTGTCTGGGTGCAAAGGAATAGAAAAGAATGCTTGGCACAAATCAATTACTGTAAACCAGCCTGCATTCCAAGGTATCTGATAAAGGATCACTGCTGGATTTGGCACTACTGGGCAACAAGGCACTACAATTTTGTTTATCTTTCTCAAATCTTGCACTATTCTGTATTTTCCGCTAGGCTTTTTAAGTCCCATTATTGCCGAATTACAAGGACTACCCATTATCTCTTTTAAAATGCCTTGTTTAATCATTCGGTCAATTTCTGGAGCAATTCCTGCTTTCACTTCTGGACTCATTTTGTACTGTCGTGTGTTTGGATAAACTGCACCTTCTTTCACAGTCACTTTAACTGGATCTACATTTGACATCAACCCGATATCTTTTCCTGTAAAATCCCACACTTCTGGATTCACTGTGGTTCTCAACTCTTCCGGCAATACACTCTCAGTTATCAATGAAAATATCTCGTCTACCTCTGTACCTTGCTTAGCTAGCATCATTTTGTATATAACATCTTCATCAGGGGTTTGGAAAGCGACACCATCTGGTGTACAATAGATTGTGCAGTTCATTTTGCACAATAGATCTCTTCCCAATAAATTTACTGGACTGGAATCGCAAACTACAAACCGATGCATATCTTTAACATTTCCGATATGTACCTCCATTGGTTTTGTGATTGGGGTTCTAATCTGTTGATTTGACACTCCTACAACTTGGATAGATTCTCCCGAGAGGGGTAGGTTTGGGATGTCTGCTGTTCTCAGAGTAGACCGGGTAGCACCAGTATCCAATAGAAAAGTGATATCATTACCTTCCACTTTCCCATCAATAAATGGACCTGTCTGATCTACCGGCAAGGATGCGCCAAGCACGCACCCCTCTTCCTCCCCCCTCAGGCACCGTCATTGCACGTAGTCCGAATTTTCTTCATCATTCTGCAAAAATACTGTGTAACCACTCTGTTATTCTTACCACTTTTTCCGTGAAATCCGGTGTTCGCACTGTACTTCACAAAGTTTGGCATAGGAGCTGGTGGCACCTGATACTGTGGAGTAACTACCTGCTGCGGGTGATTCATAAGTACTTCATTCTGCATCTGTGGAATAAAATTTTGGTTTGGCCCATTATTATTCTGAATATTCTTACACTCGTTCTTCCAATGTCCAAGCTTTCCGCACGCGTGACAAGGAAACTTCTTCTTCGCTTCTCTATTCATTCGTCCTCTTACTTTACCACCATTCACCGCTTGATCATTCTGACTCTGCTCTTTTATCTGATTATCAGTCTGGGTATTTACTTTATTCTCCTGCTGTTCTGCCAATTTTACTTGTGCCCACATCATTTTCTCTTTTAGCTTCCTACGCCTTGCCTCAATGTCATCTCCACAATACTTGGCATACTTCAAAATTTCGTCGATCTTCTTACTTTGCCAGCACAACATGTGCTGCTGAAATCATCTCACTAATCTCCGGTTTCAGACCATACACAAACCGATACACAAAATGTCCCATATCCTTATCACCAATGTTCTCAAAACCACTATACTGCTTAAACACTTGCAGTAACCGTTCATAATATGCATGTACGGACTCATTTGGCTCTTGAGTTGTTCTATCAATTTTTACCCAATCTGTTTCTTTAGGAGGGATTTTCCCTTTCAGGTAAGTAATTACTTGGTGATATTTCTTCATCACCTCTTCTAAGGGTGCTCCTGTCTTTGAGTCTCTAGCATACTCCTCACTTGGCCAATCAACTGTGATCTTACACTCTGTCCATAAATCAGCAGGTACTACAATATCAAATAAACCATCCAGATCTTTCAGCAAAACCTTTGAAACCTTCACAAATCTTTCCACCTGTTTATACCATTCAACTTGTTTTTCTCTCAATCTGGGAAAATCATTCGTAAATGACAAAATATCCTGTCTACTCCAGGGGACATGAACATATCCACCACCAGGATCTTCTCTCATTGAACACATTATCTCAACCTTATCTGATTCTCTCACTGGAAATGCAGATGATGCTTCTCTCGCTTGTACTTCCTCTTTCTTTCTTATCCACCTGATTCTCCATTTGTCAATGTGTCCCCATTTTCGTAATATATTCATCAATTCTTTTATTTGTAGTCTCTTACCAGAAGCATTTATACTTTCTAAATCTTTATCAGTAAACTCCACTCGATATGGTTTCTGCAACAGTTTCGATTTCCCTATATCTATTCCAATCTCTGAGGCTACTTCTGTTAATTTCTCATGAAATACTCTTGCTCTTCTGGTTATACTTTTACATAAGAATAATAACTCCTCATCATTATAAACATAAAATTTTTCTATACTCACATTACCAGTTATCATTTCTTCGTTTTGGTTTTCTATTTCCTGTGCCCACCTCTCTATATCTTCAGGGGTAACTACTGTTGAACTTCCAGTTCCTATAGGAACCAAAGATCTCTTTTCTCTCAAATTTGCAGGTATAATTCTCTTCGGAGTTTCAGTTAAAGGTTCTACATTCGGGAGATCCATTAATGAAATAACCGATTTACTTTCACTGGCCTGATCATCCGTAATTATTACTTCTCTTCTGGGACTCGTTAACGGAATTGTCACAGTTTGAGGTTTCTGGCAAGTCTTTTTATCTCCATGTATTGGGATTGCAGGACCAATAGTCACTGGTACTGTCAAAGCTTCAGCATTTAAATTCAATTGGCTTACTTTCTGAACTAATTCTTCTCTAGTTTTATTTAAAGCTTCTCTCTCTTTATCCTGCAATACCCTATTAAGTGACACGTCATGTAAGATTTGTGGGGTTAAAGGCATTCCTATCACTGGTGCACTTGGGGTGACCTTAGTAGGTGCTTCTTGGTACGGTGGAGGGTTTTTAATCAAAATATCCTCTAATAGCTCATCATCTGATCCACCATAACCTGCCGTATTCATGTGTTTCGTTTTTTCTTTACACTTTCCTCCTAACTGTTCTTCAGCCATTAATACTGGATATAAACCCTCGGTCACCACAGCTCTTCTCCAACGCTTCATTTGATCTCCACTTGACTCATACGGATATCTAGGTAAAAATCCTCTAAATCTCCGACCACTTCTATATTTTTCACGATCAAATGCCTCAATTTCCCATTCTTCCAAAGCTTCATACTGTGTCATTCTAGGATTAGGTTCTAACATATTCATTCTATCTCTCAAATTCTGAAGTACCTTTAAATTGAAAGTACCATGCTCCGGAAAAGCCAAAACACCATCACCTTTAATATATTCCACCCAATTCTCCAACCATACACACGTGTGATATCCTTTCTCCATCATCATAAATGAAGCAGGTGTTTTGGGTGGCGGAATAGGAATTCCCTCTCTAGTCATTACAGGTTTGTCTTTCTTAAAGAAATTTTTAATTTTCTTCATTAATGTCATTTTCTTTGGTCTTCCGAACATTTCAGACGGTCTATATAGGAAAGAGTCTTCCGTATATCTTCTAGCTCTATTACCTACGTCTCGTCCTATGTCAGCACGACTCACGCCCGTAATCAAATCAGGACACAACATTCAATTCTTTTTCGACCAATCCTAGCGCGACTTCTATTTATTAACCAATCCAACTCAGGCTCACGCTCGTGGTCTGACCAATGCCAGCGCGGCCTTTTGTGACGTCGATATTGCTCCTTACTACTGACCCTTCCTTTATAATCTGTTTCTGTCTCACGCCCGCTGTTTCAACCAATCCCAGCGCGGCTCTCTGTGACGTCAGTACAACTCCGGCAACTGACCCTTCCTTTACAAGGTAATACAAAACTTATTTCTTAATACTTTTCATTAAATTCTTCGTTAATAACAACAAAAAACATTCGCTTCTCTGTCTGTTCTACTAAACAAAAGGATAGATTTCAATTTATTCTTGAGTTTCAGAATTAATCTTCTTCTACTGCGAGTAAAACCCCTGTTTACTCTTCATTTCAGCTCGGGAGGACCTGTTACTTCTTCAGTGTCACCCGTATTGGGAAATGAGACCAAAGTTTCACCAGCGAACCCCTTTTGCTATCATTCGCACTCTACTTTTATACGAAATAGTCCCTAGTTTAATACTGCCAGCCCTATGTAGCTTCTCAGTATTATTCCAACAGACGAGTAACCTCACTGCAGTATCAATCAATCAGGGAATTGTAAGCGCGCTACTCTCCCGTGAGGGTCTCAAGGCGCTGAGGGGGGGGGGGTCCGCAGATCTGTTTAGCCGAAGAGCCAGGTCTTGAGGGTCTTCCTGAAGGTGTTCAGGGAGGGGGCGCGTCTGATGTCTGCCGGTAGCTCGTTCCAGGTCTTGGCTGCAATGTGAGAGAAGGATCTTCCGCCTGCTCTGGCTCTGTGGATGCGCGGGGTTTCGGCCAGTGCGAGGTTGGAAGATCGGAGGTTTCTTTTGGGTACGTGGAAGTTGATTCTGTCGTTGAGGTATTTGGGTCCGTTGTTGTGTAGGCATTTGTAGGCGTGAGTGAGGATTTTGAAAGTGACTCTTTTCTCCACGGGGAGCCAGTGGAGACTTCGTAGGTGTTGGCTGATGTGTTTGTGTCGGGGGATGCAGAGGACGAGTCTGGCGGCGGTGTTCTGTACTGTCTGGAGTTTGCGGAGTAGGGACTTGTTGATGCCGGCGTAGAGTGCGTTTCCATAGTCCAGTCTGCTGGTGATGAGTGCGTGGGTGACTGCCTTCCTTGACTCAGGGGGGATCCACTTGAAGGTCTTGCGGAGGATGCGGAGGGTGTTGAAGCAGCTGGAGGTGACGGCGTTGACCTGTCGGTTCATGGAGAGTGATGAGTCGAGTACGATGCCGAGGTTCTTGGCGTGGTCTGAGGGGGTAGGTGGGCTTCCGAGGGCTGTCGGCCACCAGGTGCTGTCCCATGCAGAAGGGGTGGTACCGAGGACGAGGACTTCTGTCTTCTCGGCGTTGAGCTTCAGGCAGCTGTTGGTCATCCAGACTGCGATGTCTTGCATTCCTTTCTGGAAGTTGAGTTTGGCAATGGTGGGGTCTTTGGTGAGGGAGAAGATGAGCTGGGTGTCGTCGGCGTAGGATACGATGTTGAGGCCGTGTTGTCGGACGATGGCTGCGAGGGGGGCCATGTACTTGTTGACGCGGGTGGGGCTCAGTGATGAACCCTGTGGGACTCCGCAGGTGATTTTCGTGGGGTCGGAGAGGAAGGGTGGGAGTCTGATCCTTTGGCTTCTTCCGGTGAGGAATGATCGGATCCAGTCCAGGGCTGTTCCTTGTATGCCTGCGTCGTGTAGTCTGACGACTAGTGTGCGATGGGAGACGGTGTCGAAGGCCGCTGATAGGTCGAGTAGGATGAGGGCTGCGGAGTGGCCTTGGTCCAGGAGGGTGCGGATGTCATCTGTGGCGGTGAGTAGGGCGGTCTCTGTGCTGTGGTTGCTTCAGAATCCGGATTGGGACGGGTCGAGGACGGCGTTTTCTTCAATGAATCGTGTCAGTTTCCTGTTGACTGTTTTCTCTGCAACTTTGGCTGCGAAGGGGAGGAGCGAGATGGGCCGATAGTTCTTGAGGTCGGTGGGGTCAGCTGTGGGCTTCTTGAGCAGGGGTCTGACTTCTGCGCGCTTCCAGTTGTCTGGGAAGGTGCCTGTTTTGAAGGTGGTGTTGATGGTGCGTTGTAGTTCGGGTGCGATGGCGGCCACGGCTCTGTGGTAGATGTGAGGGGGCAGGGGTCGGTGGGGGCCCCCGAGTGGATGCTTTTCATGGTCAAGGCGGTGTCTTCGGCCGTGATCGGTGTCCAGTTGGAGATGGTGGGCTGGCTGGTGTTTCTGGGGGCGGGAGGCCGTCTGTGGCGCCTGGTGGATGGTCGATGAAGTTGTCGTAGAGGTTTTTGATCTTGAGGTGGAAATAGGTTCCAAGCTTGTCGCAGAGGTCTTGGGATAGGGTGATGTCTGTGGCTTCGCTGCGTGGGTTGGTGAATTCTTGAATGACACTGAAAAGTTCCTTGGAGTTGGTGGAGTTGGCCAGGATTTTGTTGTGGATGAAGTTCCTTTTGGTGGCTCTGATCTGGTTGTGGTAGTCTGTCATGGCGTCCTTGTAGGTGGTGTGGTTTTCGGTTGTCTTGGTGTTTCTCCAGTTCTTCTCCAGGCGTCTGCAGGTGCGTCTGGCTTCTTGGAGAGCGGTTGTGAACCAGGCGGCTTTCCTGGGGTGTTGTCTGTCGGGGTTGCGTAGCGGGGCGAGCTCATCTGCGCAGTTGGAGATCCAGGTGTGGAGTTCTCTGGCTGCGTCGTTTGCGCTGTTTGCGTCGGGTGCCCAGGTGTGGTTGTCTCGGTTGAGGGTGGAGTTAAGTTGCTCGTCGGTAACCTTGCTCCAGTTCCTTCGTGGTGGGCGTGGTGCTGGTTTGGGTGCTTTGGGTTTGTTGATGGCGAAGTGTACGCAGTGGTGGTCGGTCCATGGCGGCTGCGTTGTGTGGCTGAAATGGACGCTGTTTCCTGCCGCGAAGATGGGGTCGAGGGTGTTTCCTGCTCTGTGGGTCGGTGTGTTGACGAGTTGTTTAAGTCCGATGCTGGCGAGGTTGTCACGAAGGATAGTGGAGTTGGGGTCGCTGGGGTTGCCGAGGTGGAAGTTCAGGTCTCCAATGAGTATGTAGTTTGTTGAGGCGATCGCGTGGGGTGCGATGAAGTCGGTGATGGTGGCGGCGAAGGGTGTTCGGGGGCCGGGGGGTCTGTAGACGAGGGTTCCTCGGAGTGTGGCTTTGGGGGTGGTCTGGATCTTGAAGTGCAGGTGTTCGGCGGAGGGGAAGGTTTCGCTGGAGGTGGTGAGGCGGAGGGTGCTCTTGTGTGCGATGGCGAGGCCCCCTCCTGGGTGGTTGGGGCGGTCTTTCCTCTGGATCTTGTATCCGTCTGGGATGCCGGTGCTGATGTCGGGGGCGGAGGATGCGTTGGTCCAGGTCTCTGTGAAGAAGGCGATGTCGGGCGAAAGAGAGTCGAGTAGGTTCCAGATTTCCATGGCGTGTTTGTGTACGGAGCGTACGTTGAGGAGGATGCATTTTAGGGTGTCGCCGGTGCTGGCGTCGGTGGTGTTGGAGGCCGGGGTGGCGGTGAGGGTCTGGCGGCAGTGGAGGCAGGATGTCACCACCCGCTATTCATTTTCCCGGGATTCTAGACAACATAAAACAAGACGCTAACTCTTTTGTTAAACATAAATCCATAATCAATAATCAATATTTATCACCAAACTAGTCAATAATAACCATAACTCTGCTACCAGAAAACTGATCCAGCGGTATACCAACAACAGATACTCCACTACCATATACTCACCTGGGCCCATAAAACACACACATTGAGTAAACCGCTGGAGTGTCAAAGTTTTATATTTATACTTCACAATATTCAGGATTAGTTATTTAATTTTCCTAACTAACTTTTCACTGATCAAAAAAGTTCTTTCCTCTGGTCGATGGACCATTAGTTGAACTAGTTGATGGTGATAATTAACTTAACCCTTAACTATTCTTTTGTTTGAAGTAAATGATCACAGGCTCAGGAAGGTTTAAAATCTTTATCTAAATTAAATGCATGTGAACCATTTCAAAAATACAGTGCAGTCACCATCATTCTTAGGAGAGAAAATTCAATTTGATTAAACATCAAGCATATATTTCGGACTCATACAATAATTAATGCTCAGAAAGGGAGAGCGATACAAAAGGGGATGATGGACGGAACGTTTGAGCCAATCAAACACTCACCCCCAGTCAACTGATCTGGGTTTAATCCATCATCATTCTTTAGCTCACTCCACCACCCCAGTTCAGACATGGCCATATGCAAATCAGTCTGACCCTGTGCCTCATGGGAACAGTCCAGCCCGAACTGCCAAGCCATGTCTTCCCTGGACCGGAAACAAGTATCCTAGGACCGGTTTCTGGCATTTCAGCCGTCATCAGCCAGGCTTGCTTGAATCCAGTGGCAAAGTGAGCAAGGGACCCACGTCTGGGCATACCCCCGCCAACTTAGGGCGACCAAAGCGATACAAAAGGGGATGATGGACGGAACGTTTGAGCCAATCAAACACTCACCCCCAGTCAACTGATCTGGGTTTAATCCATCATCATTCTTTAGCTCACTCCACCACCCCAGTTCAGACATGGCCATATGCAAATCAGTCTGACCCTGTGCCTCATGGGAACAGTCCAGCCCGAACTGCCAAGCCATGTCTTCCCTGGACCGGAAACAAGTATCCTAGGACTGGTTTCTGGCATTTCAGCCGTCATCAGCCAGGCTTGCTTGAATCCAGTGGCAAAGTGAGCAAGGGACCCACGTCTGGGCATACCCCCGCCAACTTAGGGCGACCAAAGCGATACAAAAGGGGATGATGGACGGAACATTTGAGCCAATCAAACACTCACCCCCAGTCAACTGATCTGGGTTTAATCCATCATCATTCTTTAGCTCACTCCACCACCCCAGTTCAGACATGGCCATATGCAAATCAGTCTGGCCCTGTGCCTCATGGGAACAGTCCAGCCCGAACTGCCAAGCCATGTCTTCCCTGGACCGGAAACAAGTATCCTAGGACCGGTTTCTGGCATTTCAGCCGTCATCAGCCAGGCTTGCTTGAATCCAGTGGCAAAGTGAGCAAGGGACCCACGTCTGGGCATACCCCCGCCAACTTAGGGCGACCAAAGCGATACAAAAGGGGATGATGGACGGAACGTTTGAGCCAATCAAACACTCACCCCCAGTCAACTGATCTGGGTTTAATCCATCATCATTCTTTAGCTCACTCCACCACCCCAGTTCAGACATGGCCATATGCAAATCAGTCTGACCCTGTGCCTCATGGGAACAGTCCAGCCCGAACTGCCAAGCCATGTCTTCCCTGGACCGGAAACAAGTATCCTAGGACCGGTTTCTGGCATTTCAGCAGTCATCAGCCAGGCTTGCTTGAATCCAGTGGCAAAGTGAGCAAGGGACCCACGTCTGGGCATACCCCCGCCAACTTAGGGCGACCAAAGCGATACAAAAGGGGATGATGGACGGAACGTTTGAGCCAATCAAACACTCACCCCCAGTCAACTGATCTGGGTTTAATCCATCATCATTCTTTAGCTCACTCCACCACCCCAGTTCAGACATGGCCATATGCAAATCAGTCTGACCCTGTGCCTCATGGGAACAGTCCAGCCCGAACTGCCAAGCCATGTCTTCCCTGGACCGGAAACAAGTATCCTAGGACCGGTTTCTGGCATTTCAGCCGTCATCAGCCAGGCTTGCTTGAATCCAGTGGCAAAGTGAGCAAGGGACCCACGTCTGGGCATACCCCCGCCAACTTAGGGCGACCAAAGCGATACAAAAGGGGATGATGGACGGAACGTTTGAGCCAATCAAACACTCACCCCCAGTCAACTGATCTGGGTTTAATCCATCATCATTCTTTAGCTCACTCCACCACCCCAGTTCAGACATGGCCATATGCAAATCAGTCTGACCCTGTGCCTCATGGGAACAGTCCAGCCCGAACTGCCAAGCCATGTCTTCCCTGGACCGGAAACAAGTATCCTAGGACCGGTTTCTGGCATTTCAGCCGTCATCAGCCAGGCTTGCTTGAATCCAGTGGCAAAGTGAGCAAGGGACCCACGTCTGGGCATACCCCCGCCAACTTAGGGCGACCAAAGCGATACAAAAGGGGATGATGGACGGAACGTTTGAGCCAATCAAACACTCACCCCCAGTCAACTGATCTGGGTTTAATCCATCATCATTCTTTAGTTCACTCCACCACCCCAGTTCAGACATGGCCATATGCAAATCAGTCTGACCCTGTGCCTCATGGGAACAGTCCAGCCCGAACTGCCAAGCCATGTCTTCCCTGGACCGGAAACAAGTATCCTAGGACCGGTTTCTGGCATTTCAGCCGTCATCAGCCAGGCTTGCTTGAATCCAGTGGCAAAGTGAGCAAGGGACCCACGTCTGGGCATACCCCCGCCAACTTAGGGCGACCAAAGCGATACAAAAGGGGATGATGGACGGAACGTTTGAGCCAATCAAACACTCACCCCCAGTCAACTGATCTGGGTTTAATCCATCATCATTCTTTAGCTCACTCCACCACCCCAGTTCAGACATGGCCATATGCAAATCAGTCTGACCCTGTGCCTCATGGGAACAGTCCAGCCCGAACTGCCAAGCCATGTCTTCCCTGGACCGGAAACAAGTATCCTAGGACCGGTTTCTGGCATTTCAGCCGTCATCAGCCAGGCTTGCTTGAATCCAGTGGCAAAGTGAGCAAGGGACCCACGTCTGGGCATACCCCCGCCAACTTAGGGCGACCAAAGCGATACAAAAGGGGATGATGGACGGAACGTTTGAGCCAATCAAACACTCACCCCCAGTCAACTGATCTGGGTTTAATCCATCATCATTCTTTAGCTCACTCCACCACCCCAGTTCAGACATGGCCATATGCAAATCAGTCTGACCCTGTGCCTCATGGGAACAGTCCAGCCCGAACTGCCAAGCCATGTCTTCCCTGGACCGGAAACAAGTATCCTAGGACCGGTTTCTGGCATTTCAGCCGTCATCAGCCAGAAAGGGAGAGGACAGAGAGAAAAGAACATTTGCAAATAACGTGAAATTATAGTTACCAAGAATGGGGTGAAAGACCAACCCCCTGGCCAAAGGGCTGGTAAGGGTCCCCCAGGATAGGTCTGGAGACAAAGACTTCAGGACAGGATTCAGGACAGGATAGTTGACCTCTCTAGAATACCGACGATTGCGTCGCACCCCTCTCTGACACTCTCTTCCTCCTCGAGATTCTTCTGCGATCTTCTGATCTAACCCAATTAAGTTAGGATAGAAAGTTCTGCTTCAGGTTCTGCATTTGATTCTTCATCAGCATCTCACAGCATCACTCTCAGCAACAGCATCTCCGACTCACAGCATCTGCGTCTCCTTCCTCCTCTAACTAACTAAAGCTACCTTAGTTATACCTTCGTTTCTTCATGTTCCACCCACTAAAGTTTCAATATCCTAAAAATACGAAATATGATTGGTCAGGCAAGGGGGAAGCTCCATCACACCATGCTTACATGTCATTTAAATCAGTTCAACTATGGTTCGCAAACCCATCCCTTTAATTTTTATTCATGTATTGGGTTCTCATACGGGTTTCACATTTTACTTGCAACATTATTATAACATCATTAATAAGAGTCTTCATCGTTGAACTTTTCACCATCCGTTCTCAGGGTATGTCATTTGCGACCTTGGCTTCCGTTCAACCTCCATGTCATCATTCCGGGTTAACTTTCAGTGGACATGCGCAGTCGTTTCATCACTCTGCTTAATTCAGTTATGTGTGAGAGGCCCAAATACGCACTAATAATAAAGTCAGAAAGACAAATATTAATTTCACAAATAAATGCTCCCACTGTATACCTCCCACCTCTACTCTATTCCCCTTTTCTTATTAATACTTTTCCCGCATTAGCATTAGTAAAATAGCTTGTTTTAGTTTCAGCTAAGCAGATGTCATGCACGCGAGTCTTCAAGACTCCATTTTAGTATCTTCTGCTCATGCGCTAGAATTTCCCTCCAAGCGTTACCTCGTCATACTGCGTAGATGCAGTTGACGCATGCGCACAACAGTTTCTCGTTTAAAGCGGTATTATTCCGTTTTCATTGTTATCCGCATTAATACACACATAAGCAAGCTTCACTAACCCGCGTGTTCATGTGGTGCGTATTAGTTATTCACCAAACATAATTAATTTCTTGTTAATGAGTTATGCGAGTGGATTGCCTCCGAGCAAGTCTCTTTCTTACGAGACCTTGCTCCATCAGTATGTCTCGGTGCAGTACCGCAAGCTGCTCCTAGAGGTCCCTACTGAGCAAGACACCAGCATTGTATGTCTCGGTGCAGTACCGCAAGCTGCTCCTAGAGGTCCCTAGTGAGCAAAGCACCAGTATTGCATGTCTCGGTGCATTACCGCAAGCTGCTCCTAGAGGTCCCTAGTGAGCAAGGCACCAGCACTGCATGTCTCGGTGCAGTACCGCAAGCTACTCCTAGAGGTCCCTGGTGAGCAAGGCACCAGCACTGTATGTCTCGGTGCAGTACCTTAAGCTGCTCCTAGAGGTCCCTAAGGAGCAAGGTACCAGCACTGCATGTCTAGGTGCAGTACCGAAAACTGCTCCTGGAGGTCCCTAGTGAGCAAGGCACCAGCACTGCGGACCTCTTTTGGTCACATATGGTACTGCACCCTGCAGAAGATATGGTAAATCCACCCTACCCATAATGCATTGCATGCAAGACAGTACTACGAGTACATTCAAATAGCTATGTCCATATATACAATTAGTAGCTTTGAAATGTGACAAAAGAATTATTACATTAATTTCGGATTAGGTTGTACTCTGTGTGGAGCTGAAGAAGGGAAATTTATAGACGGTCTCATATAAATGTGAGATGTTCTAGTGAGCAAAGTAACCACTGCCAACCTAGCTTAGGTGTGTGTCTTGCCTGGAGCCTTTTAAGAAACTAGTGCCTTGAGGTTGTAATTAAAACCTAGGGAGTAACAACAAATGTAACAGGGGGTGTCCTTATGACAGGGTACAAGAAGAGACAAGGAGGTACTAAGGAGGGACTACTAAGCCTACTGACCAATGAAAAGCCACCATTTACAAAGGACAGGTTCAGGAGCCAATTAAAAAGATGGGCGGAAAGTGGGCCGAGCTTTATGTCCATATCCTGAAT